>JANAVB010042620.1:10863116-10962323 GCA_029216955.1 Iris pallida | reverse complement strand
GGATGTGGAGCAGGTACCTTTGGGGCAATAACTTTTGGGGGTATACTTCAAACAGTAATGAGTATGTGTCCTTCAAGCACATCCTAAAACACATAAGGTATGTCAAACCAGTGATATCGCGTGCATTCAGGGATGAGACTATTATAGACTTGTGGTTGGACCCTTAACACAAGAGCTTGCTAGAGATGGTCGGTGGGCACATGGTGGGGGCGGCATACATGAGAGAGGCGGTTAGCACATCGATTGTAGGCAGAGAGGGTCACCCATATGCTAGGCAGTTCGGAAATGCTATACGAACTGCCATCATTGATGGCAACCTTCTGAGGGATGGTTGGACTTGGGATGAGGCTCCGTAGCATAAGTTTATGTGCTCCATAGTGTATAATCAGATCTGTACTGCTCATGAGGAGATGGTGAATGCTGATATGGTGTAGATAAAGGGGGTGGCCAGGAAGATGCAACTGTGGTTGTAGAAACTGAGCTTGGGCAGATTGCTGACGAAGGGATAGATTGGCTCGATTTGGGATCTATGGAAGGGAGCAGATTTGTGTGTTGTGTGGGCAGGCCAACGAGACTATAGCTGTCACGCCCCAGTACCGGAATACGGGGACGGACGTAGGCCAGCTACACCGTATAAGATACGAATACGCTATACGGCGATGACGGCTGTCAAGTCTTGCTGGGTATCCTAGCATGCAATCAATCTATGGCCTAAATCCGATCTCATGTCCACAGGCAAATCACAATGAAACAACCTCAAGAGAGATAATCATAAGGAAAGCAGGGAATACTCATATGAAAATCATGAATTCTACAATACAGAATAATAAAGTAGACTAGTATACCTTCCCACAGTTCCTAGCATGGTCGGGAACTGAAGCACATCCTCCAAGTCGAGTCTGGAAGATCCACAGGGTCGGTCTCAGGCAATCTGGGAACAATCCAGGGTTGGTCAGGCCAACCGCAGCAAGTACCAGAAAGGAAGGCTCAAGGACGGACGAAGAAAACCAGCAGGATAAAATGTATAAGAGGAATAACACGCATGAACAGCAGTAATGAGGGTAAAGGATCGTGTGATACCAACGCACGATTGCAGAATATAAGACAACAATACAACTACTAATACGTAAGTAACCAACACTCATCACAGTCATCCTAACATCAACTAATGCTTGCATTGCCAACTGGAACTCGTAGTCTGTCATCGGAACAGTAACCCATCCCTACATCAAACAAGAACAAGGGAATGAATTACTGCGTCGGGACAGCGTTACGTGCCAGCCAGCTTAGCAAGCAACAAGCCAAACAATTATATAAATAAGCGGCCACTCAATTGCCTACGGCTGTCTATGTGGAGGTTGGGTTACCCCAACAATGCAATATAGGAATCCTCAGATCGTGCCGTCCCAGCAGGGCTAGCGAGGCCAAGTATAGCATGTAAGAAGAGCACCGATCCCTCGTAAGGCCACCGGGCTTTGCATGTCACCACCGGTCCCTCGTAAGGCTACCGTGCCGAGCATGTCATGTATATAATGTATAGTACATAAGTAGCCGGGTATTGCCATCCACTAGTACGAATGGTAACAATATTCGTGGCGGCCAGCCTGCAGGTCATGACTAATGTCTGGGATAAGGCTGGTAATACACGATCTCGGGATTCCGTTCCCCCCCAATGTTTCTACCAGTTTAAGTTGTCTAGATTAAACATACATTTATCCGGAATCACATGCCGTGGTCATATGATCATCCTCCTAGATGTCGCACCTCAGTACGAGAATGCTAAGTAAGAATCAATCTCGGCACCTATAGTCCCAGTTGTGATCCATCCTTAGTGTTATGCAACAAGCAAGCAAGCAATCCTAACCACGCTAAGACTATAGGCCAACTACCAGATACCCGTGCAGGTAATCATATAATATAGCTAGAATATCAAGATGGCGTCGCAATGCCATATAATCATGGAAGTAGCACCTCAAAGTGCCAATAGACAAAGGGGCACCGCAGTGCAAGGTCAGGGCCAGTACCTCAAAGGGTAAGCTGAACTTATAGCACGAATATAAGTAGTCAGGTCTGGGACAAGGACAAATCCGTCAGTCACAAGAAGTCATCTGCCCACATCGTGGCATGGATATCAGGTCAAGTACAAGATCAAAACCTCTACCACAATAACATCTCAAGCATATATGGGAGCCTAGAGCTCCAATCATCCAGTCGGTCTATCCACCAGATCAATCTATCAAGAGTCTCCCATCCATGATGGAGTGAATATCACGTCAATAAAGACAACCACCAAATACCAAGCTCATCCCCCTAACAATGCTAGGCCCTCTGACTCACAAGAATCCTCCAAGTCAATGATCACAAGCCACTAGAAAATAAGCCCCTCAACTACCAAGACACAGCAATCAAACCAGGTTCTCCAACTATCGAAATACACAAAGGTACCAGGTTTTTGGCGTTTGGGAAGTCGAGTAAAAATCATATAATAATACCCTCGATAGTCTCCTCGTTCCGCGAGACACTCGTACCAGTATCCAAAATCTAAAAGTCCTCGAAGACACATCTGATCAAATTAGAACATCACCAAAGAACTAGCAACACTATCTAAGAATCCACTTAGTCTACCATTATCACTATCTCAATATCATATCCCCTCATAGTCAATCCTCGAATCAGATCATAATCCCAACACATGGGTCAACACTAATCAACGCCGTCGGAAGATGGCAAGGATTATGTGAACCACTCTGGATCAGATCCACAACCCTTAAACCAAACAAGGACCAGGGTTGCAGACCTTCACCCGAGTAGAACCGCTCTCCTTACACAATCCGGCGGACAAGACAGGTCAAGACGCTAGACGACTAATCTAGTCGGGAGTCTACCTAGCAGGCAATGAGATCAGGGATGCTATACCAAGAAGAACATGCATGAGTTCAGTCCCGCAAACCAAAGGAATGGTTCTGCCCAATCCTTCGAACCAAATTCCCAACCGGGAATTCTGGAAAAATTCGGCAGAGTCTCCTTTGTAATCTGGATGGGAGTACCCTACGAATAGGGGCTAAAACACTCGACGCAACCCGCCGCAGAATCGCAGAATCGCAGGCTGAGAACACTAAGTCTCAGCTACCAGCAGCGCTACGATGCGTACTGGAAACAAATCGATAGCCGAGAACACTAAGTCTCAGCCTCCAGCAGCACTACGATGCGTACTGGAAACTAATCGAACCCGAGACCACTAAGTCCCGGCCTCCAGCAACACTACAATGCGTACTGGACGCCAAGCCAACATGCATAATATAATAAAATAACCGCCTCGCAGGGCGCATCACAGCACATGTTCATAATTCTAACCCAAGCGCAATCACAGCTACAAGAATAGCTCACCAAGCCGTTAACCGACCGCGAGTCGGACACGGGGCATACAGGGACAATCCATACAAGTGAGTCGTGCTCGTGTCCTCGGAGGTGTGGATGACCCATCCGAGTTGTCCGATACGGTCTATCCCAGTATCAGACCAAGCTAGTCTAGGTTATCATGGCTGTTCTACTGCTAAGCTACACTATTCATGGTTATACAATTTACAATAAATTAAATACAATAAAATCCAGGAGAGACGGCAAGAGCTGCCGATGAGCAAGGGATACTTGCCTAGAGGGCTCGGCTAGGTAAGCAAGTCTTCGGCAGTCGCGATCCAAGCTAGCACGCCAATCGAGATCCTCGGAACACAACACAAAATAAACAATCATTAGCATTAATAATAAAATAATGAATGGAATCACGGAGGATGGCAGAAGAATATACCGTATGGGTCCCGCAAGCAGTGCAAGGATCGGGCACGGAAACCGAGGTACGCGGATCGATACGGACACGTAAATCGAGACGTGCACGTATATCGAGACGCGCACGAGAATCGAGATGGCACGAATATCGAGATGAATGGGAAATATGTACACGTAAATCGAGACGTGCACGTAGATCGAGAAAATTATGAATATCAGTATGGTCCACGAATCATGCGACACGCAAACCGAGGCGAGCACGTAAATCGAAACGACCCAAAGTCCAAGGAGCACGTAAATCGATACAGCACAAAAATCGAGGTGCACACACAAATCGATGCGGTACGGAGTCCAATGCGGCACACAAACCGAGACGGGCATGCAAATCGATGTATGCACGCGAATCGATGCGGCACGAAAATTAAGAAAGGCACAAAGACTGAGGTACGAAAAACGAGACGGTACGTAAACCGAGATGGCACGTTGCCCGAGGCAGAGTGGGGCTCGAGGCATCCCGCTGCCCAAGGCAACACGCGGATCGGGGTGGCACGGGAACCGAGACAGCACACAAATCAAGGTGCACGTCCCGAGAAGCACGAAGAACGGGGAAACGTGCAAGTCAAGGGTGCACGCGGCCCGAGGAGAGCGCGACGCCCAAGGCTGCACACTGCTCGAGCAGCGCGGGGCCCAAGGGCGACCCGCCACTCGAGGCTGGCGCGGCCAGCGAGGCTCGTCGTCGCCAGGAAAGAAAAAGAGGGAAGACGGAGGAGTACACAGAGAGGGGCAGGAGCTCGGGGCTCGGCCATGTCGCGGCGACTCCGGGCGGAGGAGACAGAGAGAGAGGGGAGGCCGAAGGAGTGGCTCACCGGCGGCGGAGGGAGGATGGAGATGGCGACGATGACGATGGTGGCGGCGCTGCAAGTGGTGGCGCTGGCGGTGGCGGCAGGAAGTGGTGGCAGAGATGATGACGGTGGTGCTGGCGGCCGAAGGGAGCTGCCACGGCGAGGGGGTGGCGGTGACCGGCCACGGAGATGGTGGTGGAGGGAAGCAGTGGTGGTGTATGTGACTGATGGCAGTGGCAGTGGCGGTGCTGGAGGGTGATGGCGGCGGTGGTGAGGGCTGGAGACGGGGACGACCACGGCGAGGGTGGCGGATGGAGGTGGCAGTGGTGGGAGATGGTGGCGCCGTAGCCAGGGGGAGGAGGCCGAGAGGGAGGAGAGAGGGGCTGGGGGTGAGTGAGTGAGTGAAGAGAGAGAGAGGAAAATTGGGGGGGGGGTTGTGCTGTTCGTGGGAGAGAGAGAGAGAGATAGAGAGAGAGAGGATTGTGATGTGAGGGGTGAGGGGGAGTGATGTGAGGGGTTAGGTAGGGGATTTAGATATTTTGGAGGGGGGTAGATTTAGGATCAAGAAAATAATAGTAGCAATAATAAAAATGAGAAAAATTCACCTCCAATAATTAATAATAAAATTTTAAAAATATCCAATTTCAAAAATCCTCCAAATACGAAATACAGTCGAAATACAGTCATATACCTATTTCTAAAATACGGATATGACAATAGCGCACTTATTCTTTTGTTGCTTAGAGTCTAGATGTATTTGGTGTCGCCAGGAGGAGGCTTTGGCTATACATGGAGGGGGCAGTTGAGTTTTGATAGTGTGGTTCAGTCCATCGGGACGGAGGGGAGAATGGGAGAAACACGATTTCTGTAGGCATGTACCAGATTGACATCGACAGTTTTGCACATTGGGAAGGAACGGAATAGACGCATATTTGATGGCACTAACACTGTCGCAATTGGGACAATTTGGCACATTCGGAAGGAATGGAATAGACGCATATTTGATGGCACTAACACTGTCGCAATTGGAATTATACATAATGTTGAGTTTGATATATGTGGGGTAGAAGCATTGCGAGGCAGCCATTGAGTTGTACCTTTTTCCAAAAAATTAAAAAATAAAAAATAAATAAAATATTACATTAATTATTTCAGAAAAACTTAACTAAGTATTGAATTATCTAATATATTTATTTATAACTAAATAATTCTAAGTCGAGTGGTTTAGGTAGGAGATATTTTTTAGTTGCTTGAGTTCAATTCTTAAGAATGGCAATTTTTACAATAAATTTATATTTAATTCAACATTTCTTTTCCCACGTGAAATCACCTGCAGTTGCACATTAGTAGTTGTTTATAGAGAGAAACTTTGATACAGCTACAGCCGATGTATGACAAGTGGACCTACTATAAAATTTTTACATGCACGAATTACGAATAGAGAGGTGGACCCACTTGTCATACACCGGCTGTATCAAAATTGATACAACCGGCTGTATCAAATTTTTTTCCTCGTTTATAAACCGGTAGACGTCTCTGCTTATTGTTTATGAAAAAGCTGTTTGGTATGACAACAACTACTTCTTTTGAATTTGTTAATAAGCTGGTTATTTTTGTGTCATTTTACTTAGAACCTGCTTGTGCCTTCTGGAAAGCACAGCAGTTCGAAAGGGCTTTCGAAAAGAGGCCTGAGATAAAATCAGCAGTCTATCTATGACTGCCTATTGGTTCAACGTTAACCACTCCTCTCCCTTTCCTCGATTGCGATGGCTTATTCTCTCTCCGCCGCCATGGCCGCCGCCGCACCGATGCAGCCTATGAAACCCAAACGAGTCTTCGCCGGCGCTTCCCCCACCGCCGCGGCCGCGGCCATCCCTTCTTCCTCTTCCGGGTTCCGAAGGATCGGCGGCGGCGTCGGTGGCGTCGGTGGCGTCTCTCTTCTCGCAGCCTCCAGGCCCCGCCATCCGCTCCTCCGCTCCACCGCCTCCTCCTTCCGATGCTTCTCCGGTACCGAAACATCCCAATTCCTCACTCGCTATATGGGGATCCATCAATAAAGCTGTAATCTTTGTTCTTCTTGTTCCAGCGCTGAGTCCGGAGATGAAGACGACGCTGGACAAGGTGGTGACGTCCCAGAAGGTGGTCCTGTTCATGAAGGGAACCAAGGACTTCCCGCAGTGCGGCTTCTCCAACACCGTCGTCCAGATCCTCAAGTCCCTCAACGTCCCCTTCGAGACCCTCAACATCCTCGAGAACGAGGTGCTCCGCCAGGGCCTCAAGGAATACTCCAGCTGGCCCACCTTCCCCCAGCTCTACATCGACGGGGAGTTCTTCGGCGGGTGCGACATCACCGTCGGTAACGAATTCCCACTCAAAGCCCATGCCTTTTCTTTTCCTTCTTTCTTTCTTTTAGTCCCTCTCGATATAGTAACTGTTAGAATAGAATAATTCTTTGTTGTTTTTATGTAAATAAAGTTACGGTAGCGAACAGTACAATTCGTGTTACCGAGATGAGTCGGATAGGAAGAACTGCCCTGTTTTCTGTACAGACATCTCTCGAATTCCTCTTAGAGGTAAAATCTCTCTTCTACCTGCTTCGCACAAAGCTTTGGAAGGACGACCCGAACTTAGCTTTACCTAGAAGAGGAACAAATTGAACAATTTTGAGATGTGGAAGGAATATTAGACAGAGTTAGGAGAAAGGTGAAACAGAATTCTGTAAAAGAGGTGAGACATAATATATCTTCCTCTTTCTTTCTTTTCCTTGCTCTTCCTTACTCGTCCCTTATAAATCAGAACAGGGAAGAATATATATGCATCCCTCGATCAACCAATGGATTAACAGAATTTAATAAGAATAAATGTGCTGATAAATAGCCGTTTAAGCATTTAACCAATGGTCCATAACTATGCAACTGATAGTATAATAAAAATACAAACGATCAGAAAAAGGAAGAGCAAATAAAAATCTTTTGGGTCTCAACCAGAATCCAACAAATATTATTCGGATCGGCATTCGGGATCGTCTTGTCCCATAGTCGTGGCCTTCACGACCTCTCATTTAGATAAGTCCTCAAAGGATTGGTGATTGATGTCAACCTTGCATAATCTTGCTTGAACCTATTAATAATTTTAGAACCCATCCTAATCGTATCACACTGGAACACTGATGTCATAGGAATGGAGTATCTTTGTACAACTTTGTACAATCACTTGGGCATTAATTTTGAGAATTTAATCTCATGGTCAGTGTTTCATATTAGTCACCAAAGTCTAGCATGTTTCTACCTATTGAATCGGCTTCTTGGGATCTTCAGTCAGATTCGGTTGGGTTGCCACTGCTGGTGATTTACTTATGAGTTTAATCCCATCTCCCTTGATGATTTTAGGATTAATATCCTAGACAAACCCTTCGTCAAGAGGTCTGCAAGGTTGTTTTTCGACTTTATATAGTCAAGAACTACATAATTGCCTAATGGACTTTTTATTGACTTGAAGTGCTGCTATAGGTACCTGTTCATCTTAGAATTCACAGAATTATGCTTTCTATAACAGATTTATTATCACAATTTATAGAAAATGACATGTACAGAAATATATAGAACAAATATATGGATAATAAGATTTCTGAGCCATTCAGCTTCAGTACAAGCATTAACTAAATCTATTATTTCAAAGTCCATGATACTTCTAGTTATGATAATTTGTTTACAAGAGCCGTAGGGGATTACAGCTCCTCCTAGAGTAAAAAACATATCCAGAAGTATATTTGACATTATGTGAATCAGTTATCCAGTTTCTATCCTTTTATGGTATCAGGGTGTCAGTCTAATATAATGCAATTTATAATCTAAATATTCTTTCTAATGCAGACCAGTATAACTAGTTTGGGTTGCTAGTATATGTACTTGGTCTTCCAACAACACATGCAATATCAGGTCTGATCATGTTTGTTTATATACATAAAAGGACCTATCATCTATGAGTATTTAAGTTATTCCACATGTAAACCATCATTCTCCTTCTAATGTATCTCAGAGTTCTTTAGCGCTCATATATTCAAAGAATATGTCATGTAATGACTCAGATAAAGTACTTAGAATCTTGTAAAAAGCAATGATAGTCTATTTATTTAGGTATTTTTGGTTTGATGGAGCTAGTGGATTTGTTTACGTATAAGTCAGATTCAGTGTCATCAAAATCAATATAGATGTGGTTCCATCAATTGCTAATATAAGCCCGAGGGTATTGTGCCAAAATCCTCATCTGACTCTATCACCTCTTAAATTAAGATCCATTGAATTTTTTGGACTTGGCTCTAGAGGAGTCATCTTCACCAGCCATTGTAATAAATATGACAATCTAATGTTCTGCAAGAATATTATATTGAAACAATATGTATTATCTTTTAATAAAAATAGTTTGAATGATTTTGCTAGTTAACCTTAACAAATTTTTAGTCTAAATGTGTTGATCAACTTGGGTTAGCTGTAGGGGCCGGATCCCAGCCATCGGTGGTCCGAGTACTCTTAAATACCGTGTAGCTTAGGACTATTTACACCATTTGTAAGAAGGACCCTTTCAACTTGTACCCAAACCAATCTCTACTTTAAACTTAAATGTGTATTTTTGCAATATCAATAAACTATTTTCTTTTACCTAAATCGTGAAAACATAATTTCTAATGCCATATATATATTAGCCTTCATATTGGTATGCTCAACAATGTTGAGCTAAACAATATGTGCTAAACTATATTGTGCTATAGATATTAGAAAATTATTAGCAAACAAAAATTGTATATATATGAACAATAATCTAACCAAAATTGTTAAACAATATACACATTTGAATCATATGCTAAACAATGTTGTATATACTAAACTATATACTTGAATTGTATGTATAATATTATATAATATATATATATCTAAATGAATGCATTTCTCTACGTACATATCTCAGATGGTATTTCTAATCCATTTGAGAACTATTATGTAGTAAATAGACTATAGAATTTAGATCCGAAATAACAAACTTTAGGTATATGAATTTAGGATTTACCAAAAATCCTTTGTTATGCCAAATACTTTGGCAAATGAGATAAATTCAATTTCCTAGCAAATAGTATATTCTATTTATAATGATGCAAAAATTTATTTATTGTAATTACAAGCCTCAAATTTGATTTTGAGGTAGGCATGTAATACCAAAAATTATTATGCATAATATATATATATATATATATATATATATATATATATATATATATATATATATATATTAAAGGTACTTTGTATATATAAATTTGGGAGTCTACAAAGTAGATCTTATTGGAGACTTAAAGTTCCATCACTTTTACATCGAATTTTATATTGTGTATCACCCAATAGTGGGCGTAGTCAGTGACTCAAAAATTCTATTGTTTTTTTCCTTCCATATATGCCAGACCGCAGCCGCCAATCGAATCCTTGCTGTATTGTACCACTGGGAACACCGATTTCTTTCGGCTATGATATCTGCCACCTCCTCCTTCCAGCTTCGGGAGCCATGAGTCTGTAAGCTGAGCTGAGAACACTGATGTTGCCAAACGGATGATGAGAAGGAACATCTAAAGAATATGTGCTCCATAGATTCATGGTCGTGCTTGCATAGTTCACACAGTGGTGATGGAATCTGCACACCAACCTCATCATGCGGTTCCGAGTAAGCAACTTTCCATGACAAAGTTTGTAAAAGCAAAATTGTATTTTGGAGGCCACCGCTTTGGTCCACACCACCTGTGCCAGCTCCATGGGAGGGTGAACCTCCCTAATAGACGCGTAGACGATCGATTGGAAAAAGATATGCTGTCCAGTGTCTATCCACACCCATCGATTCCCATCCGTACTCTCAGTATCCACATAGACCGCTTCAATCTTCTGCGAAACTGTCTCGTCATAGGGTAAAGGTCGCTCGCCACACCCTCCCGTAGAATAGCGCTCACCCGTGCCCTCCTTCCCGCCGTTGGCAGCGCTTGCCTACCAACTCGATTCGCCAAGCTCAGGTGGTTGATCCAAGGATCTCACCATAGGTCAGTAGTCTCTCTATCTGTCATCGATCTGGAAATAAGCCCCTTCAGAGTAGTCCGATGGGAGAGTAGGTTCTTCCAAGTAACCGAGTCATTTCTATTGGCTCGGATCTCCCAAAAGGACTGGTCCTTCATATATCTCTCCATCCATACCGCCTACAAGGAATCGTGGGCGAGAAGTCGCCAAGCTTGTCTCACTCCCGCAGTCTCGTGCAGGATCCGTAAAGACTGTAGGCCGACATCTCCCTCCTCCCGAGGTCTGCAAAGAGTCCTCCAACCTATAGAGTGTAGGCCTCCTCTCAGATGAAGTTGGCACAGAGTCTTTCAATTTTACTAATGGTCGCAGACGGCAACATGAGAGTCTGCAACCAGAAGCGGGCAATGGCATAGATGACGAATCGAACTAGCTTAATGCGCCATTCAAAGGATAAGCTCTGGGCATGCCACCCCTCCAGACATCGCTGTGCGTAGTCCACTAGACTTTGGCATTCGGTCTCTTTGACGTAGTTGATAGATAACGAAATTCTCAAATATTTGACTGGTAACTCCCCTTTCTCAATACCAAGAAGTAGAGCCTTCTTTCTTATGCTGACAATGCTTGTTGAAATAAGCCATACTCTTATCTTTGTTCAGCTGTAAACCAGTCAGGGAGCCAAACCGTTCCATGATCCCGTTCAGAGCCACAATCCCACGTCGCGAAGGAACTAGAAAGACCAGCAAGTCATCCGCATAGATAAGATGGGATACCTGAGGATGCACCCGCTTGTACAGCGGGGTGATCTGGCCTCTATAAACCGCCACGTCCATGAGCGAGGTGAAAAACTCCATGACCAAGGTGAAGAGGTATGACGATAGCGGATCTCCTTGCCAAAGTCCTCTAGAACTGCTGAAGAAGCCATACGGCTGACCCCTGACAAGGACAGAGAACGAAGGAGTGGAAATGCAGACCTGGATCCTATCCACCCAAGTACGATCAAAATCCATAGCAAGCATAATATGGCCCACGAACTCCCTATTGACAGAGTCATATGCCTTCCGCAGATCCAGCTTGACACACACTTTATCTCCTTCCGGTTTGTTGAAGTCCCGGATCAGCTCATGGGCAAGCAGACTGTATCAGCAATAGACCGTCCCTTTACAAAAGCTGCTTGGTTACTAGACACCAGGTCTTGCATGATCTGCTTCATACGTCTGCACATCAAGTAAGTGATAACTTTATATATAAAGTTGCAGCACGAGATATGTCGAAAATCACTAAGAGACGTCGCTCCTTTCTTCTTCGATATAAGCGTCAAAAAAGTATGGTTTAGCTCCTTAAGTAGCTTGCCGTTGTCGAAGAAGTCTCGGACAATCTCCAGCACTTTCTTCTTCAGATTATCCCAGTGGACTTTATAGAACTGACTCCCAAAACCATCTGGGCCAGGAGATTTATTCGGGTCCGCATGAGTACAATAGCTTCAATCTTCTTCTCCATAGTTACTGGTGCCAGGAGTACATTGTTAACCAGAGGGGTAACCAGTCTCTTGCAAACAATCTTCGGAAAGTCAGATAGATAAGAAGTTTGATTGTAAAGCTCAGTATAGTACCTGACTACTTCCTCCTGTAATGCAGTAGCGTTAACCACGTCTTTGCCATCAATCTCATATAGCTTAGAGATATGATTGCGATGTTGGCGAGCCCCGATTATATCATAGAAGAACTTGAGCACTTGTCGCCGTCCCACAGCAAGCTGCATTTGGCTCGTTGAGCCAGCTCGATCTCTTCCAATGTGCGAAGCGCCCCGACTTCCTACACAAGTCCTGCTCCGTCGCTGCAAGGTCGCTATTGAGAATGTCCTCCTGTAAAGCAATCTGCGCCTCCCGAAGCTGGTCCTCCTTATCTGTGAGAGTGGTATGTCGTGAACCTTTCGCCCAGAATTTCAAACCCGTCTTCACCTCACCTCTGAACCATGCGGAATTGAGGATTTCCCTTAACAGGAGAGCCCCAACCGGCCTGGAAAACTTCCGCATAGCAGGCATGCAGCTCCATTTGTTGTTGTACCTGAATGGCCGTGTCTTTTGGGAGACAACTGTCGATAGATGGATGCGAACTGACGAATGATCACTCGTGCCGGTAGGGAGGCACTCAACAACTACATCTGGGAACATTGTAAACCACTCCCGATTTTCCAGAGCACGATCAAGTTGGCAAGCAACTCGTTTGTGTGTGGCCTTATTATGCCAAGACCAGATGTGACCCGTTCTCTCCACCGCCTGCAGACCAAAGCGCAGAAGGCAACTTTGGAAGTCTTGCAGGACTCCATCTGGGACACACCGACCTTCCATTTTTTTATGACTGAAAAGTAGGGCATTAATGTCCCCCCATTAACAACACGACACATGGAACTGACGTTCAGCTACAGCACTAACTTGGGAAATCTCCTCCCATAAAGCTTTTCGCAGCCGCCTGTCGTTGTTGCCATACACCGATCCCAAGATGAAAGCCATCCCCCCTTATTAGTGAAGGACCCGACAATCAGCTGATCTGACAAATGAATTACCTGACCAGCCCAGCTTTTGCTGTTCCAACTCACCCAGATACGCGCCACCCCCCTACCTCCAAGTTATGCACCTGACACCACTGATGTTGGGTCATACGTTGTAGCAATCTAGGAGACTTAATTTGAGTCTCTAGTAGAGCTACAATGGAGCAAGCTTCCCGTCTCAGCACCTCTCCGATCTCCTTCCATCTCCCTATCGCACACGCACCTCGAACATTCTAAGCTAAGATAGACATTTAATATCCGTGGGACGACCCCTCAACATCTCCAGAGTCGCCATTAGGAAAAATAGCATGCTCCATTATCTGACCTCCAGCCGCTTCGCCTTCCGGAGACGTCTCAAGGGTTGGGCTAAACCCGCTGGGATCACCTCCATTGTCACAATGAACCTTCCATCTGGTGTTAGCTGCACAAAGATCAGAGATGCCCGTAGTCAGAATCCCTATCGCTCCTGCCCTCCACCCTCTCTAGGTATCACTGTCCGGCGCTTCCTGCTGTGCTCTCATTCGGCTGGTTGGTACGGTCTTCTATCACCTTCTTTCCGCCGCGTCCACTCGGTCGGCCTAAAGACTTGTTTCGTCTGGACTGGAAAACAATAGTCTGTCCGGGGATGAATCCGCTCACGATAGCAGTAGCGCCCTCTCCCAAGGTCTGGCCATCTCTCTCCATCTCCATTTCGCTCTCGGTTCCCGTCTCAATGCCATGATGGCCTCCAATATCAGTCATGTCTCTATGAGTCTGCATTATCCGGTCAGCCCACTGAGAGAAAGGATTAGCCTGGACTGTAGCAGCCCCTCCTGCACTGGGTTGGATCCCCTCCATCATAGATGTGGTCGCCTCCTGCGGATGAGGTACCCCACTACCTGCACGTAGCCTTCTACCTCCAGGAGTATCATTCTCCCCCTGTCCTCCCATATTCCGACCTCCCCTACCGGATACCCTTTCGAAGGGTGCCCAAAACATTTACAATGGCAACACACTGGAGGCACAAACTCATACTGCACCGTCTGGCGAAAGATTCCACCGGAAGGCACCTCATACTCAACAAAAGGCGGCAAGTCAACACTCGCATCTACTTCAACAAATACCCGTGCATATCCCATACGGGTTCTGTATGCTGTAGCATCATCGGCCTTGATTGGCTTGTCTATGACACTGGCAATCTTCATCATCAGGGATATACTCCAATGATTAGTAGGTAAACCCTATAGTCTTATCCATATTGGAACTGTGAGGAGGACTTCACGCTCATAAGTCGACTCAGACATCCATGCCTTCATGATAATAAGCCTGCCGTCAAAAGTCCATGGTCCTCCTTGGAGGATCCGTTCCATGTCCTCCTGTAAGCAGAAACGCACGAGATAGAAGCCATTTTCTCGTAAGAAAAACTCCATACCGTCCCTCGGTCTCCAAACTCACGTCACGTACGCACGGATCTGTCCGTAGAACGGTCTCGAGCCAAGCACATATAGAATGACTGAGTTGCGCCAGTAGTCCGCGGTCTCAGCAAGATCTTTCTCCGTGTCGTCCGAAGTGTTGTGCCCATCATCTTCGGTTGAACATAAGACATCTGTGCTGGCAAGCTATCCACCCCTCCATTAACATATCCGCGTATGATTTCGGAACGGAACCCCGGTCTTACGTTGTTCTCCAACTACCTGCTTCCTTATCCACCGCCAACCATCGTTGTTGAGGCATTGGTGTTATGGACATGTTGTTTGGCATTTGGCGAGACCTCCCATCCGGCCTCCTAGCCCCCCCGGCCTGCATTGCTAATATCTCTGTAATACGTATCGATGGTCACCACCCCTATTGTGGTCACCTCCCGAAGCCCACCTAGCCGACGAACTTCGCCATCCCCTTTCAAGTTACGCCTTCTAATCACCGTTGTCCATCCCGCCTCCTCCTCTGAGTCATCTCGTCGATCGCCGCCGCCTATGGTGCTTTCGGCCCCAGTCGGAGCCCGACCCAAGCCACCACCGCCCCTAGCCAGCCCCCCGCTGGCCGCACCGCCCCTAACCGCTGCTCTGCCGCTCCCGGTCACACTGGTCCTGGTCCAACCAGTCCCAGTCGAGCCGCCACCCCCCGCGTCTGTCCTGGCCAGGCGCTTCCCGTTCGAGCCTGCCCTAGGCAGTCCACCGCCGGCGCCGCCGGCCTGGGCCGCCACTGCTCACTGCTCGCGCCGCCCTCGGCCGGCCCCCCGTCGACCGCTCCGACCCTGGCCGGGCCACCGCCGGGGGCGGCTGGGTCCCAGACGCGCCCAACCCTAGATGTCGCGATCTCCTGTTCGCTCGCTCCCGTTATCTTCGAGCTATACACACACACACACACAAATTTTTACTACCAAGCTAGGTGGCTATAATGGGTCGGATGATGACTAGTTATTAAAATAAACAAAGTCAACGTAATTATTGTTCTTTAGTACTTGTCAACATAGGGCCAAGTACTAGAATAAGAATGTAATAAACAATTCAAAGAAGACGTGCTTCTATTGTGCATAAAAGTATGTTTTTAATAGATATTAGTATGTAATTTCATAGGAGGCATTAATTTTCATATTACCAAGACAAATTATAAGTTTTGATATATTTACAATTTCAATTAACAAATAGCATTGTCAAACCTTAGACAAATGTCCTGTATGTGTTCTATTGAATATAGGTATCAATTATTTAACAAGTTAACATTCAAATATGAGTAGTGTAGAATTTTAAACGAATGCTACAGTTTGCTTAAAATTAGAAAATTTATATATGTTACACACAACTTTTTTGAGGTAAATTATAAAATAATAAAGTCAATAGAAGAATACCGAAAACGATTCATAAAAGTTTATGCACATATGCAACAATTTATAGTGCACAACTGCTACTCGTAAAAGTTGTATACAAAATAACTTACAGGTAGTAATATTAGCAAGTATTCAGGACCTTTGTGTAATCAAGTAAACTAGCAAAAAAAAGTTATGTAATTCTAAAGTAATTATGACCTTTCTGTAATTTACCAAATCTTTGAGGGGATTTCTTTATAAATCTAAAAACATATGGTGATTAATACAAAACTAGCAAGTTAGAGAATATTCTAAAAAAATCTTGTTAATATCATCTTTATGCAACTTTAAGTTATTGACAAGATCATGAAAGTGAAGAACACACACATATATATATATATATATATATATATATATATATATATATATATATATATATATATATAGGAAGGATCCACATCTCCAATATTTTGCATTCCAAGCATCTTCATGTTATCAACCGTTGGATCTTATTTAAGTCATATAATCTTAACCATTGAATTCAATGGTTCAAATCAACGATTAAGATTAGATGACTTAAACAAGATCTAACAGATGATAACATGGGGATGCGTGGGGATGCAAAAAGTGAGGGGATGCGGATCCCTCCTCTCTCTCTCTCTCCTCTCTATATATATATATAATATATATATATAATAGAGAATATCCACATCTCCAATATTTTGCATTCCAAAGGATCCACATCTCCAATATTTTGCATTCCAAGCATCTCCATGTTATCAACCGTTGGATCTTATTTAAATCATATAATCTTGACCATTGAATTCAATGGTTCAAATCAACGATTAAGATAAGATGACTTAAACAAGATCTAACGGATGATAACATGGGGATGCGTGGAATGCAAAATATTGGAGATGTGGATCCTTCCTCATATATATATATATAATATATATATATATATATATATATATAATTTTTGTATACGGAAACCTCAACTTTAAAGAGAGTAGTATCTGAAAACTCGACACAACGAATGTATTTTAACATTTAACCGAAATCTTGATTCATCTATGGGTTTCAAATTAATAACAATCTATACACTTAAAACCAATTAAGCTTTTAGACGCAAGCTAATAGAGATGAGATTAGTAATATATGCAATCATGCATGTTAACCAAACAAATGGCAGAGTTCACTAAAAAGTTTAGTACTTCCTGATGGTCACTAATAGAAAATTTAGTCACAATGCAATGCCCAAGTACATAACGATTTCCTGGCAGTATTAATACCTTGCATCCATGTCAAAATTGGCATAATCCAAGGGGCTTTGTCACCTAAGATCAGTTTTTATGGATGTGCATGTGGCGCTTGTATGTTATACAGGATCCTTTTAAAAGAAAAACATCACTCGAGAGGCAAGGATGAGGACACGATATATTTGTACTTTGAATCAAACATACAATGGAAGTTCATATATGAATTGGTACACATCATGAGACACAACAACTTTTGATGGTAGATATTCTTGGTTAGGCAGCAATAAAAGCAATGAAACCTTACAGCTAAACTAGTTATCAAAAGGTGTAAAAAGCATGCTGCCACTGTTGCCACATTCAAGACACATCTTTTGACCATTAAATGAAATAATTAGGTTGACAGTTATATCTGACAATCAATTGATTAGAATCAAGTAGAAAGCATATTACAAGGGTGAAAAAGTTAAATCTTCAACCAAAGGTGTAAATATTGAAGAAATAAAGACAAGAAAACATAATATTTACAAATAAGGAGCATCTAGTTTAGTAAACAAGATAAACATTCCACTTGAAGTATCAGGATAATGCAGACAAAGTTCTCATCCTGCACATATTGAGTTCGTTCAGCCTACATGAAAGAAAGTTTGTTGTCTACACATGTTGAACTCCACAACGGCATGTATCAAATTATATATATTGTCTAAAGAATATATAACAACATGTACCAAAATTTTTCGTATGTTAAACAGGACATGTAAAATAATAATGAATAATCTCTTAGATTGTTAGAATAATTCTTTGTTTTCGTGTAAATAAAATTACAAAAGCAAACAACAAAATTAGTGTTACCGGTCTACGGGGATGAGTCGTGTATGGAGCACTGTCCTAAGAGATTATTCGAGGTCTATGTACAAACATCTCTCGAATTCCTCTTAGGGAAAACCCTGCTTCTACCGGCTTCCATCATTGCGCACAACTTTGGAAGAATGATCCGAACTTAGCTTTTTCCAGAGAGAAACAGATTGAACAATTTTGAAAACTATGTGGAAGGAGGATTAGACAGAGTTAGAAGAAAGGTGAAACATAATTCTGGAAAAGAGGTGAGACAAAATATATCTTCCTTTCTTATCCTTACTCGTCCCTTGTAAAACAGAACAAAGAATTATATGCAACCCTCAATCAACCAATGGATTAGAATTTAATAAGAATAAATGGGCTAATGCAACGGATATAATAATAACAAACGGTCAGTAAAAGGAAGAGCAAATAAAAATCATTTGGGTCTCAACCCGAATCCGAGAATTGAATTCGGATCGACATTCGGCGCCCGCAGATGTGGGTGCATACCCGCACACGTCATGGTGCCGAACTGAACCGCGCCAGGCCGGTAGGCGTGACGGTGCGCGTGTGTGGCCCACAGGGCTAGCTCACAACAACTCACAAGTGAGCAAAGAAGTGGGAATATATAAGGACAAGTGAGTGAGAACTCCTTTCCAATGTGGGTCTAAAATGAGAACTTGTTTTTTTTTCCCCGACATATAATACAACGGTAGCTCTATTGATCCCTGGCACTTATGTCATGTTGCAACAACGCAAATTATAGGACACAAATATCTACATCAACTTATAATTTAAGGGAACATTATATTTATATAGAACAAAAAAATAGTTATGAACATTCATAATGTGGCCGGTGAGTATTGAATTCAAGACCTCTTGCTTATAAACTCATCAATTTAGCGACTAGGCTGCCATAAATGTGTAAAGAAAATGGCGTAACAATAGGACAAACAAACACTGGGTTTTTTTTTCCTACTCCACTTCCATGGGTTTTGAGTGCCTCATTTCACCCATTGCTTATCCATTTCTATCCAACCAAAAATGCCTTAAGTGAAATCATCGAGACGAATAGTTCAAAAGAAACTAATAAACTAGAAAAATGGGCTAATGTATTTAGTAACTTTGTCACTCCCCCCCAGATTCTAACCCAACAATCTATAACTATTTTATTTCACTGTATTCTCCTTATAATAATTTTTTGTTTCACATCGAAAATGAAAATTCTACGACTAGTTTTTCTTCTTTAGTCTCACTGTTTATCACAACGTAAATTAATTTTTGTTTCCATTAGTTCAAAATTTAGTGCATACCTCTGATATCCTCATCTGTTAACTGCCGAGAAAGAAGAAACATTCAACATGCAGACTGTTATAAACTTAAAGCAGCAAAAAGAAATGGTATAGATTTCTGCTTTACTATGGTTAATATGATAGTTATTTTATGACACAGATATTAATCTCTTGGCTGGTTTGCATGGCGAAGATCTTTTTGCTCCATAAGTAGAAACTTTATGGTGATGATTGGTTTTATTTATTGTTTAAAACTTGCTTGCTTAATCAACTGACCTTGATGTCTCCGGAGTTCGTTTCAAACTAATTTTCTAGGCTTTCCTACTTCAGCTTATCTAGCCTTTACCAACATTGTACCTATTTAAAAACAAGTCACTTATCAACTCTTGTACTGCTTGTGCAACAGAGGCATACAAGAATGGGCAATTGCAAGAAGTTCTGGAGAAAGCTTTGTGTTCCTGAGGAATGTTGAGTTTATATCATGATACATTGTAAACGTGTTGAGTCAACTCTTTGAAGAGAAGTAAACTTCTCGAGTCAAACGTTTTGAATTCTCTTCTCATAGTGTAGAAAATTTGCCTTTGGAAGCATCCGTTATGTATGGTAACTATATGCTGTATTCTTCTTGGTATAAAATTATGTCTTCATCTATATGCATTTGCCATATGTTCTCTTTTGCAACTTCAAATGCCATTGGGCAGCAACATATCTGCATGTGTTGGAGAAAGTTCTCTAGTTTGACATTCTATGATTTTAAGTTCATTGATTACTTGTCTATATCTAGTCTTGATGTCATTCGTACGAAAAGGATAAGCGGCAACTCAAAGTTATCGATATATGCTCCAGTATTTTTACAATTTACTAACTAGCAATTCGACTCTCGTAAGCAAAAATAATTTGCTTTGATCTACAGTAGAGATCGGTGGAATTGATATAAGTTTCTTAATTGGTTTTATAGTTCAAACAAATTGATGTAGACTTCTTTATAGCGTCAGTTGGCATGACCATAGGTCTTGACACTTGCATCCCAGAGGGCACAGAAACAACCTCTTCAGTGCCTTTAACAATAGATTATAGTCTTGAGAATTTGACGAGACCTTTTTGTAGTCTTTAGGATTTGGTTTCGTAAATTAGTTAATTGCACTGATTGCGACCCCTAAGCATTTCTACCTTGACGCACGTATAATCAGGTCCTGCAACTTTCCACTTTTTGTTTTCCTTAAAGTGTCTTTAACTTCAAAACTCGTAATATTGTGACATCAGCAAAAAATCTCAAACTAACTCATTTTTTTATATTGATGTTCTTAGGTTGTTCCAAATAAACAACTTGTGATAATAACTCTCCACATCTTTGATATTATATTCTGTTGCTCACACTTTTTGGTCTTCACTCTTTTCACGTTTGATGTTACCTAGTTTTGTAGTCCTTTCTTAGAAAGTCAAATTTTGCTATCATTTTAGCTTCTAATTTATTATAGAATCATCCTAAGTTTAGCTTCAATTTACTTATTAGCTTTCTTCATGGTTAATATATTTCTAAAGTGTTTTAGTATCTATACATTTTTGCAAATCTTTGTAGGTCTTATTTTCTAGGTACCATTTTGACTTTTTTTTCGTTCCATTATCAACCTTCTTTATATGTATGTCCATTGTCTTTGAAGCTCCTATTTTCTTTGTTCATTTCTCCCCTTATTATTTTCAGAAAATTACCTACGGGATACCAACGCTTGATGAAATTAGGGGAAGGGTAACAAGTTTCGCAAAATTACATATAGAGATACATTGCCATTGCCAATGGCGAGATTCATGTTTTGCACAACTCATCATAGCCTATGGCGAATTTTTGTTTTGCACAAAACTCGCCATAGACTTTGGCTAGATTTGTGCAAGCACAGAACTCGCCATTGCCAATGGCGAGTTTAAGGTAGCTTCATTAATGTCTTTCACCACCCAGTGTCCGTCTGGATTCTATAAATATGAGGGTGAGAGGAGAGAGGAGAGAGGAGAGAGGAGAGAGGAGAAGAGTAAGAATTAAAAAACAGAAAGAAATCACAAAACTTTCCATAGGCTATGGCGAGTTGTGTGCAACATATATCGCCATAGACTGACGAGTTGTGTGCAAAACAAATATATCGCCATACCCTATGGCGATAGTATCTCCATCCACAATTGCGAAACTTAGTACCCTCCCCTAATTTCTTCAAAGTTTGTTATCGTGTAGGTAATTTTCTGTATTATTTCCTAAGGACGATGGATGTTGCAAAAATAATTAGTATAGCTTGCTTGCAATACTGTTAGAACATATTAGATACAAGGAATGTGCCGAATATCCTAACTTCCCATTTCTACTTCTTAATACTAAAATACCATCAAATTTGTAGTTTGCTCGAGTTCTCTCCTAGTATGCCCCAATCTTCACATGCTACCCTATGTGCTTAAATCCATTTGACTACTATTGAATTCACTCTTAAAAGAAAGTAAACCTCTCCCTTCTAAAACAAGTATTTACTCTTCTAACATCACATCTTAATGCAAAATCAAGGATTCTTTGTCTATCTTTATTCCCAATTCCATATATAAACCTTTATGTACCCTCTCGTAACCATTACCATTTTAATCTCCTCCATTATATAATTTTCCTCCTTATAATATTCCTTGAATCGAGTTGTCATATGTTACTAAGATTTTTTTAAAAGAAATTTTATGTGATCCTACTTCGGGTGCATTACACTGATAGCATTAATCACTTCTTCCCTAATACAAGTTTTATTAACATTATTCTATGTCGAATTATATTTATTCTACAATGTTTTCTTTTAATATTTTATCTAAATGTGCATGCATCTTGTCTCTGTTACTTAATTTACATGTAAATCAAAATTTATATCTACTATTTCAATTTTAAATAGTTATGGCCGATGTACATAGTTCCTTGCAAGCAAGCGATACTAACTTTTTAAATCATCATTTCCACTATGTAACTCTATGATGTTATTGTATCCACTAGATCCGTTCACTTTCTTGCATATTTCTTGTATCTAATATGTTCTTGCCAAGGTTCTAAACGGCGGTAGCTGGGTGTACGGCGAGCGCCTAGGCGGTCGATACATTTTGAACTTTATTTTTATTATTCTGCCACTTTTTTTTTGCATGATATGCATATTTTAAGGATGTTCCATGCATAACTAAGAACTAAGTTGTAGAACGAAGATTTATAAAGTTTTAGTTTTGTAAAAGTGAACCATAGGCCCATAATACTTACAAAACTTTTTGGCAAAAATATTTTGTTAGATATTGCTCCGCCTAGGCGTCCGCCTACGCCTCCGCCTATGCCGCCAACCTCCGTTGGCCGCCAACTCCACCGCCTACCGAAAAGCGGTGCGGAGAGAGACCGCCTACCGTCTAGGAGCAGCTTAGGCGGCCTAGGTGGCCGCCATTTAGAACACTGGTTCTTGCTCTCACTTACTCTTAAGCTTATGCCTTCCTATGCCCTACAAACTCTTGCTTATGTGTCATCCAATTTAGGTTGAAATGTGGTGTGCTGCTTCTTAAGGATACTCGAGTCCAGCCTTTCTAACTTAGCATTGCACCATCATGGTATAAATGCAACACGTAACTTGCATGTATCCTAGCAAGCCACCACATGTCAATAGAGATGAATAATCCAACGTGTATTAGTAAGATTCATTTCTTAGAGTTCCAATAAAGCTTTTAATGTGGCTGTAAGATACCTAACACAATCCTCCCCCTTTATCTGGCTTGGGATTGGCAATAAAAGTATAAGACATGAGGCATATATCAACAAAATTATATAACAACAATGGCAACCGAGGAGATATAAATTTAATTTGCCAATTTTACTGAAATAGTTGAGTGGGATCCATTTTTATAGTTTCCAACAAGGTGTTAATAGTTGGTTTAGTTATTGGTTTTGGTCCTTCTATTGGTGTTTATTTTTAAAATGTCGATATCAATATTATATCTTTTCCATATTCTATGACCCCACAGGTATATTCAAGCCAGTTTACAGTAACAAGTCAAACTAAATCTAAATATATGTTTACCTGTATAAATCCTAAAATGCATACTAGTACTAGTTTTTCTTAGAATATTTGATGTAATTGCCCAATACTGATATCTGGGTTGATACTCAAGCCATACAACCAACATTAAACCCGACCAAATTCTCCATTGAGTTCCATAACCTATCTTGTTCTCATAACAATGTTACGTATCAGCCAACATAAGGTTTTCATTTTGCATCAAGTTGAGAATGTTTCTGTGGCGATCCTTCTGCAACAAGCTCGATTATAATACCCATTTTATTATTGAGCATATAGTTTATGATTTCCATGTACCTGCATGCCATCATTATAAACTCACTTAAAAGTGATTTCTAAATTGTGTGTATTTATACAAAATAAAACATATTCGACTAATGTCTTGGAACTTTTACATGCTCCCAAGATGATGTAGACCCTAAATCATGTGATTTCATTCATTTAAGGGATAATTTAGCAAATACCCCCATTCCAAATGTTAAAACTAGCATATACCCCCACTATTTATTTTATTTAGCAAATACCCCCACTCCTATGTAAAAAAGTGGGGGTATATCTTAAATTTTTATTATTTTATATCAAAAATGGGGGTATTTGTTAGATAAATAAAATAGGGGGGTATATGCTAATTTAAACAATTAGAATGGGGGCATTTGCTAAATTATCCCTTCATTTAATTTGAATGGTTCAGATACTCGCATTCTTAGGCCTCCATTACTTGACAAGTTGGAACACCACTGAGCTAAGAGCCTGGGGTACCTCCTATCCGTGTGATTGAAGTTGACTCAATAGAGACCAATGTGAGCATTATAGCCAAATACAAGCTTGAAAAGATCTATGAATCAATTGATTTACGATGATAAGATGTAATTTCCCCATAGCAGTATTTCAACTGAATACTTTGTTTATAGAGATGGCTACATTTAGCACAAGCATAATGATGAAAACCTTATGGATATAAGCAAACTTTCAGTGTATTCCTCCAAGTACTTTGTAAACATCACAGTAGTTGTTCTGAATTATACTTGTATATGGTCGGATGTTGAACTCCCTATATCCTGAATTCGTCACATCTAGTTATAACATATAAGTCTAGTGATAGTGCCATGAGCCATTTAATTATAGTTGCTGGAGATATCTTGAGATAAAGCTAGAGCTTACCATTTTCATGAATTATGCTCGCCGCTGGAGGATTATCGAAATTTGATTTGATATAGTTGAGCAATTTTTGAAGACCCCATTTTGTTTTAGGCATTGGAGGAAGTCTTTTTGTTACTATGACCTGGTTAAGCGTGTAATTTGTTAGAATCGTTAAATTGATCATAACTCCCCAGTTTCATGCAAAATTGCAGACTTTCTAAACACTTCGAAGATTTTAGCATCTGTACATTTTTATAAATCTTCATTTTAACTCTACCTAACCTAACCCTATCTCCAAATTCTCTGAAGCATGCATCAGCATAAGCTGTGAAATCCTCTCTGCATCAAATTCCAGCATCCAAACTTATCTTGGGAACTGGCATTATTCTAAAGTGACGCAACATCTTGTAGGAAGGGATGATTGTATGCAATTCTTTTCTGAAGATAACTAGGTATTTAAATTTATATAAGATTGAAAAGGAAACTGTTAAGAAGGTCTCTAGGGAGTTTAGTTTTGTCAGGAAAATGATTGGCATATAATAATTTTCTAGAAATGTCTTTAGTTGAAGGTTTGTAAACTCTGAAGCAAGGTTCACAGTGTCAGCATCGGACCCTTCCTATGAGGATCGGGATCGGCGGTATCGGCAGTTTCGGATCGAGTATCGGATTTTTGGGTATCGGAAAGCAAATAATTATTAAAAAATTAGAAAACATATTTTATAGATTTAGGCATAATTTTAAGTATTTTGTGTTGTTTCTTTATAGTTTTGAAATTGAATGAAATAATAGTCACCCTTACTGATTGGTTTTACATCGATAAATAAATTTTCTTTATTTACATGCTTTTACAACCTTAGTATGCTTTTACACCATTTCTATTGGTCTCTGTCATTCAATTTTTTTCTACCAAATAGACTGGGAAAGAGACTCCAACGTCGGTAACGGTCGGTATCAGATCGGTATATGCCAAAGTGTATCGGTATATGCCAAACTGTATCGGTATCGGCCGATACTGCAAACTATGCTACGAAGGAGCAACCAATTACATCATTCGATTCAACCATCTCTTATTAGGTAAGGTGAGGCTCCATTCCTGTAAATACAAAACGATTAATTGTTAAGTGACAGATACAATACTTGAACTGCTTGCGATTAGTTCGATTCATGAAGCCCTATGCTATTTGATCGCTATCAAGGAGCCCATTGATCAGATGGTCGTGTTACTGTGGATTTATAGGTTCTCTTCCACTCTGTAGGTGCCATAAGGTTGTCAAATATATTCACAAATATATTCTAATAGAAAGATGGGAAGTTCATTCAGACATCACAGTTCTACCAGAATAAGTCTAGCCCATGGTATAGAAAATATGTAGGCTTCCAAACTCATATCATGAAGTAACTTTTGCATCTTCCTGCCATCAAACACATTGTTTGGTTAATCACTTTGGGCTGCTGTTTTATTTTCATGAGAAATTGAAGAAAACAACTGTGAGCAAGGAGACTATGTAGATGGTAGCCAACAAGGATTGTGTTGCAGGATTCAACACTGTTGAGTAAATCTGCATTGTGTTTCCTGCATAGCCTAGTTAGTATATGTAAGAACACTGTTCAAAATTTGAAGTAGAAAGAATGCTGTGGTTCCATGAGATAAGAGTCTATTTTGGATGTTGTTCTCCCTTCCCTCAATTGTTTGGCTGTTTTCTTTCTCTCTTCTCCCCTTCTAAAGTAAAATATATGTTCTAGATGTTCCATAATGCATGGACAAGAGTATTATGCCAAAGGCTTATGACAAAGTATTTTGCGGTTTCTTGAATCATCTAGTGGCTCTGCGCGGCCTTTGGGATTGCAGGATTCAATTTGGCTACTTGTTCATTGACCTTAGTTATTTCATATGTAGCCTAGTTCTTGTTGCATTCTTAACCCTGCTTGTCTTAATAAGTCTCTTTCAAGGGCCTGCAGCTCTCTTTATGGGTTTGTGACTTTCTGGTTTGTAACATTCGAAACCGGTGGTGGTGTAGAACCTGCTTGCGAAGGTTCATGTTGTTAGATTTTTCAGGGTTGTTGGTTTAAACTTTTAGTCTCTTGTTCTGTTACTCCCTTCCATAGCAAGAGTGGACCCTAATGCCTATACTTTCCGTCTGAGCATAAATTCACACATCCCTAGTGCCAAGAGTTGTGGAGGAGTATATTGTAATTTATGTCTCCGGTTCATTTCTGTACTATTCATAGAGGGGTCGCGTTGCCTAGATTACCTTTTGAAATTGTTATTTCTGCTGCCGACCTTCTTTTGCATGTCCATCCCTTGTGCTTATAAATTCCTACTCTCTTTTGCTACTTTCTTGCTACTATGGTACTACAAGACATGTTAAATAGCACAACATCAGTTTTTTTTTTCTCTCCCTCCTTTTAGGCCTCGTTTGGTTCACGGATTCAAGGAATCCGGAAAGGAAACTTGTTCCTTTCCTTTGTTTAGTAGCCACAAATTTGGGAAACACTTTCCTGACATGTGAGAAAATAGGAGGAAAAATGGTTCCTCTCATGACCCACGGGATTCATTTTCCCTCTTCCTTTTCCAACATTAATTACCAAACATTATGACAAAAGTAGCCTTGATTTATTACCTATTTTACCAATTACCTCTTCATTATAATTATGTTGACAATGGATATTGTTGGAACAATGATATATTTTTCTTTCCTTTTCTACACCAACCAAACATAGGAAAGGAAATTTGATAGGAATTCTACTTTCCCATCCCCATGGAAAATACATAGGAATTGATTTCCTTTCCGTGAACCAAACGAGGCCTTAGTGTTCCATCTCTCTCCTTTGATCATTCCCTCGAATCAAGCTAACCATATATTATTAAGACTTTTTTCAAATAAAAATGTAATGTGATACTTGATGTGTCACATCGCAATAATATCTTATATATAATAGGAGAAGTTTAAAGTCTCACCGTGAAAATTTAATTTTCCAAAAGTGTCATTCTCCAACCTATATATATATATATAATTATATAATATATATATATTATATATATATATATATATATATGGTGAATTTATTCCTCGCATATAGCGGAAAAGGTATTAAAGTACAACATCACAACTTTTCCTGCCCCAATAATACTATTATGGGGCCATTACAGTACATCGAATTCTATATTATGTAGAATTCCAATAGGGAGGGTAGTCAAGCCCTCAAAGATATGTCTGTTCCGCTCCTTCCAGATGTGCCAAACAGACGCAGCAAGACGAACTCTGGCTCTTCTAGCCCACCCCGGATCCCGTCCTCTGTGATCTCGGATCCAGCTGAGAATGCTCCGAATGTTCCGGTCCATCCCCACTCCTCCTCTCAGCTGTGTACACTGCTCAGTCCAAATGTGCCAGGTCACCGGGCAACTAAAGAAGAGATGCCCCATAGATTCATCTTCATCATTACATAGCACACATTTGGCATCCGGGATCTGTATCCCAAACCGGAGGAGTCTGTCTCTCGTCATCAATCTACCCATAGATTCATCTTCATCATTAATATATATATATTTGGTGTCCTTTTCTTCGAGCCCGACGAGCAACGCCAAGGGGGACTCGAACTGTGCCCATCCCCAAGGAACCTCCGGTGTACCCGATATATATATATATATATATATATATATATATATATATATATATATATATATATATATATAAAAACTAAACACACCTCTCAATTAACATAATTACTAACTAATAATAATTACACACTTCCAACTACAATACATGTTCACCATCTAAAAAACAAATTTACTTCAAAATATTTTGTTATTTTAAAATGGATTTGTTATTTTAAAATGGATTTATTAACATTCTACTATTCCCATTTTTCTATTGTACAATGTTCTCTTTTAATATCTTACCTAGGAAGTATCTGTACTCTGTTTCCATTTCTCATTTTACGTTTATATATAGCATTTTCATCTCCTACAGTTCTGGCACCTACTTAATTACTGTATATGCACTAGCTCCTTTTGCTTTCCTAAGTCTTCCTACATTCCACGTAACCTAATCTATTTTATGCTCATGTACTAGCTTCTTGTTGCTTCATGTACCCTACAAATTCTTGCTTATGTAGCATCAATTTAGTTTGAAATGTGGCTTCATAGTATCCTAAGGATCCCTGAGTCCACCCTTGCTCACTTGAACTTGCACCGAGATGATATCAAGTGCAAATCGCGAAGATGCGTTTTGTCTTTACTTGCTGACCACTAGAGCCAAGATACTTTGACTTATATGTACGTTAATAAGTCAATTAAATCTTAAAATATGTTAATATGTATAATCCTAAAATTCATTACCAATACAAGTTTTTCTTACAAGTATTTGAAGGCATCTGCCGTGACTGATATCTTAGTCGATAGTTCAAGCCGAGATACCATATCACTAAACCCAACAAAATACTCCACTGAGTTCCATAAGTGTTGTAGTTTCGGTAAACACTATTAGGTATCGGCCAGAGTAAAGAAAGTTATCATTTCGATCGAGCAGTTTGTGATTTCAATATAGCTGCATGGTATTGATGTAAAATCACATTAAAGCATGTTTCCTGATTGTTTGAATTTACACAAAAGAACATATTCTACTGATAGATCAGAACTTAAATTCTCCCAAAAACAGAGTAGATTTAGAACCAAACTTGGTGAATTCATCATTCTTCACTCGGTATCACTTCTTCCAGATACTTGCATTCTTATGCCCCCATTGCTTAAGAAGTACGAATACCACTTAGCCGAAAGCCTGGGTACCTCCTCCTGTCTTTGTCATTGAAGTCGACTCCATAGAGACCGTAACGAGCAGTATAGCCAAACGCGAGCTCGAAACAATCTAAGAAGGACCACAAGAAGCAACCATGTGTATTTGATCCATTACTGCACATAAAAAGAAAAAAAAATTCCGTAAGAGGATCTAGTAACACGTACTTGAGTACTAATCCGCATTGTAGTATGATATTATAAGCATTTGCCTAATGATTTACTTCTTATACCTCTCTATTTGTTATAGACTACTATTGATTGCTAAATTTAGTGCAGTATGTGTATGCAGTAACGACTCATACCTAATGGATACGAGTAGACTTTCAATGTACTCCTCCAAGTACTTCACTCTGTAAACATCATTGTGGTCATTCTTCGATGTGGTTGTATGGTCAATATTGAACTCCCCATATCCTGAATTCATCACATTAGTTTGTTATACCTATCTATGATATGATATGATGAAGTAATTGCTGGAGGAGTTCAGGATAAGCTAGTTGTTACCAATTTCATGAATGATGACTGGAGGATTGCCATAGTTTGATTTGAGATACTCAAGCAATTTTTGCAGACCCCATGGCGTCGAAGGCATTGGGGGCAGTTCTCTTGTCAGAGCTGGGACCTGGTCAAGTGTTTTATTTTTCGTCAGGAAGGTTAAAGAGTAAATATTAATGACCATAACTCCATCAGTTTCTTGCAAAATTGTAGACCTATACCTTTCCAAACAACTGACTAGGAGCTGCTTCCTTAACTGGATAAAAAGCTAAAAGAAACATTGTTGATGAGTTTCTTGATCATATGTAGAAGTTTTGAGGATTATGAACCATTTATGAGGCAGCTTACTTGATATGTTAATACCGACGTCTCTGATGTAGTCTCGTTCAGTCTTGTCCAAAAAGTTCGGATCGCCTTTCAGATAATATACGCAATAGTGATTGAATCCGAGGAAATCAAATGATGCTTTCAACTGGTTAGACTCTTCTATGGTGAAGGATGGTAGACGGGATCCCACAATCTCTTTCATGGTTGTAGGATAGGTACCATATACAAGAGGGTTCATAAACCTGGTTAGACGCAGAAATAGAGTTTAGTTCTTGAGAAATAGAAATGATTCAAAGAGGTGAGGAAGTAAGAAAGAGATCATAGGGTCTAGTCCTTAACCATCCTATATGGAAATCCCTCATTCTGTTTGTTGCAGCAACATCCACTGGTGAATCCGTGAGAGGCTCAAACCAGAAGCCGAGGATCGTGATTCCTATTTGCCCTCCTTGCTCCTCCTACGCGAAAATTACATCATCTTTTATGCACTGTTCTTGCAATCGAAATATGGTTCTATTACAAAACTCAATTCTCTGAGAAAATTGTCGTATATTTCACTAGTCACCTACTATACCTGATACTTCTGCTTGTACAAAGCTGCAGCTGATGCATGCGATAGCAAGGTATTATGTGTCGATATATATGGTTCTGTCGTGGAATCCCCCATCGAGCAATTTACACCAAAAGGAGAAGAGCACCTTCCAGGAGGCAACACTCCTACATCGTGACCGCCAACTGTTTCTATATTAGGTTCGTTGAAGGTGATCCAATATTTCACCCTGTCGCCAAATTCTCTGAAGCATAGATCAGCATAAGCTGTGAAGTCCTCTCTGCATCAAAATCCAACATGTGAACTCTTCTTCTTAAGAACTGGCATATATATTACTCTGCGTATATTTGCTATATGTTTGCAAGTTAAATTAGTAGTTGAAAATTTATACGCGATGGAAAAAGTTTAAGTTATGGAGATATCTAGGGAGTTTCGGTTAAATCAGGAAAACTGATTACATTATCCTTCGACTCAAGAGTCCCTGGTATTCATCTTCAAGTGCTTGTGGTAGGTCAAAGTGGCATAATGTAACATGAGGCTCTATTCCTGTAGATACAAAAGAGACAAAATTGTTAGTGAAGAATAGAATTGTTGAATTGCTTCGAGAAATTAATTAGCTTGATCCATCAAATCGTTCTCTAATCGATTGGTACCATAGCTAAGGAGCTCATTGATCAGACTGTTGTAGTACTGCAAGCCTTGCGGATTTATTGGTCCTCTTCCATCTGTAGGCGGGTGATCAAAAAAACGTTGTCAAATATATATATATATCTAAGAAAAAAAGATGGGAAGTTCATCTATTCTAGACATTTTGCAGTTTTACCAGGAACGAGCCTCGCCCATGATATAGAGAACCTGTAAGCATCCAAACCCGTATCGTGCATTAACTTTACGTCTTCCTGCCATCAAACAACGATGTTCGGGTAATCATGAGGACTGACCTCGACCTCGAGAAATAGGGACAGAGGATTGCAGATAAATACCTTGTAGTGATGATATTGATCAGATGCTACATCTCCTGTGCTCTTGTCGATGGTTTTTCCTATATATATACAAGTCTAAGATTTAGACCTGTAGGGAGGAACTCGATCGATCTGTAGGGAGGGAGGTGAGCAGAGGTTACCTACCAGCATGAGCAAAGGTGTCCCAGATGCTGGGTTTCCTTCCATCCTCTGCAGCTGCTCCTTCTACCTGCAATTAGCCCGTCGATCGCGCCTTTCAACTTAATTCTAAACAAAATTAATCTGAGTGATCTATTATGACTATAACTAGCAACGAGACCAATTCTCCATTGCTGGTTGGTTGGTTGGTCCTTAAATTTGTGTGATAATGTTATAGGAAATTAATGGATGGAAAGAATAAAAGATATGAGTGTTGCATGTTGGTTCTCGGTTCCAAGTACCTGGTAAGCTGAAGTTCCTGCCCCGAAGATGAAACCAGGGGGGAAGTCATCTCTGGTTATAGCTGCAGCTGTGGATGTGAACGGTAGCAGCAGCGATAGCAGGAAGAGATATCGAGACACGGAGCTCAGGTTCTCCATCGCGCCTGGCCTCTGGTGACTCTGCAATCTGATGGAGGTATCTCTCTCTATATATAAGTGTCTCAGTGGAAGAAGATCTTCTGATCGGCTGGACAAATGTGTGTATATATATATATATATATATATATATATATATATATATATATATATATATATATAAAAGGAAGCGGATCAAAAGTCCCCTTTAGAAAACATATATATATATATATATATATATATATATATATATATATATATATATATGGAAGCGGATCAAAAGTTCCCTTTAGAAAACCCCTAAAAACTCTCTCACTCTAATCCGTAATTTAATGTTAATATTAATGTTAATGTTAATATTAACATTAAATTACGGCTCAAAAGTCCCTCTTAGAAAACCCCGCTCACTTTCAGCCGTAATTTAATGTTAATATTAATGTTAACATTAATATTAACATTAATATTAACATTAAATTACGGCTGAGAGTGAGGAGTTTTTTAGGGGGTTTTCTAAGGGGGACTTTTGATCCGCTCCCTATATATATATATATATATATATATATATATATATATATATATATACAACCGTAATTTAATGTTAATATTAATGTTAATATTAATGTTAATATTAACATTAACATTAATATTAACATTAATATTAACATTAAATTACGGCTGAGAGTGAGGGATTTTTTTAGGGGGTTTTCTAAGGAGACTTTTGATCCGCTCCATATATATATATATATATATATATATATATATATATATATATATATATATATATATATATATATATATATATATTCTTGTTAACAAGTTACAAATATAGAATTCATGCATGTGTACAGATAAGGGTGAGTATTCGGTTATTTAGTTTTACCGAATTGGTATATTAAAATCGAGTACTAGGGTTGATTTATACTAGGGTTGATTTCTGTTGAAAGATGAATATCAGCAGCTCGGTCCCGCAATTTTTGAGGTGTTGGACGGTTACAAATTTTGGGCCCTTATAATTTCTTTTCATTCTCAACATTAGTAGAAATATTAAATTGGATAACATTATTAATTTTCAAATGGTAAGTTTTGGCTTATGTTCTTGGATTACAAATGTTCAAATATTTCATTCTATTGCTATTATTTGTTTCTCATCAAGATTATCAATATCATAATTTTCATTGTTCTCTATATCAGCTAATTCTTCCACATGGCTTATTTTACCTTGTCCATCAACTACATTTTCGAAAAATTGTTCATTTGAACTTACAGCTCTATTAATAATAAATTATCAAGGACACCTTTTAGTAATGAACCAGTCAGAGGCGGATCTATTAGGAGTCTAAGGGGGGCCAAGCCCCCCCCCCCCCCCCCCCCCCCCCCCCACCAAAAAAAAAAAAAATTCGAATATTTTTCGTGCGCACAGAAAGTGCAAATATTTACGGAGGATATTGTGATATAAAGTTTACATATTTTCGGATAGATAGGAGCTGATAGATTTTATACACCTTTAAATGTTGGAATAATGCCATATATAACGTTCCACCTATTACCAAATATTTAAAAACTAAAGTTATGATAAATTTCTTTTGAGATTTGATTTGATTACATCTATCTCAAGTACCAACATATATTTCAAAATATTTTATTAATTCTAAACCTACATAATTAGCTTATTTCTTTCTCAAAAAAATTACCAAAATAAGAGAATGCACCATATTTTCTCCAAAAAAAAAAAGAAAAAAAAGAAATAAAATTGATCCCTTCGTTTAATCTCTATATCTCCATCTCTCCTTCAACCTTGTTCCAGAAAAATCTCGGAATGTCCATTTCTCAATTTTTTTTTGCTTTTCGGCGGAGCGACCATATTTTCTATTCCTGGTATGATGTTTATACTTTGTTTTACAATAACACTCTCGGTAATTAGATTTTTTTCTTCATATGTGATGCATGAAAGAATATTGTTTGTTAATTTATAAGTTCTACATATTAAATTGTTAATTTTTTTGTAGTCATTGACGATAATGTTATTCTCTTTTTTTAGTTTCATGTTTCATGTTTGGATCTTGTTTTTACAGGGTTATTGTGAACTTGGTAATGAAATGGGAAAACATGTTACAATTGATAAGCTTTTTCAAAATAAGAGAGCAAATGAATTAGATTCGGCCACTCCTAAAGCACCATTGACATCCTCTAATAATGAGATTCTTCCATCTGAAATTCCTTCCAAAAAATTTAGAAAAGTTGAAAGTGAAGGAATCGATCTTAGTTCTTCCATCCTCTAATTTTATATACAATTAGTACGGCCCCGCCAGAATTTGAATCCTGGCTCCGCCCCTGGAACCAGTTGTTTTGTATCCTTTTTTTTGGGGTCATTTTGCATACAAACATTGTTGTTTTCTAAGTAACATATTTTACTAGCCACAAAAAAAAAGCCTAATAAAAATATAAATATTGAACAAAGAATAGTAGAATTTAGATTGATTTCCTTACTAATGTTCTTCTTCAAAAAGCGCATAATACTACATAGACATGAAGCATAAATTCTATTAAAATGAATGACTAGATAAAATAAATAAATTAATATGTTTAGAGTTACAAATCTACAAAAAAAATAGATTTATATTTAGAGAACATGGAATTGTAGAGAACAAGGAATTATTTTGGAAGAGAGAGAGAAAGGGAATGAAAACTGAATTATTTTTTATAAATAAAAAAAATTCTTTAGCTTAATAAATAGGGACTATTATATCTTAATGTTTATGTTTTTTAGCTTAACATTTTGTTTACTTGCTAAAAAATGGCTTAACATAATTACTTCTAACAACTATATTTATTTAATAAATATGATATATTTAATCATCGATTAATTTTTTGCTTTGCCAATCAAAACTGTGGACTGCATTATTCTTTTCCAAGTAACTAATATATGAATTATCAATTTGTAGTTATTAGTTATAATAATTTCACTTTACATGTAGTTAAATTTTAATTTTGGCCCTTGATTAACGATATCTTCTTTAACTTCTTTTACACACACACACACACACACACACACACACACACACACACACACATATATAAGTTTATTTTATTTTTCTTTGGGGCGCTATTAGCTTTGGGTTCTGGCTGTCGCCCAACTCGCCTATTCCCAGGGCCAGCCATGAATGTTGGAGAATAAAGATGGAAGCGAGAGTAAAAAGGATATATCTACATGCCAAGATGACAAGTTCTATTTCTGCAATCAATCAGGTCACATGAAGAAGAAATATCCAAAGTATAAGTAATTGTTGAAAAAGAAGGATAAAAGTACTCGTAGAAGCCTTTCAAGTCAAGTTAAGTCAGTATTGCAACAAAAGATGAGGAGTTATCTTGTGATGTACTTATGGTACATAAAATGATGTTTTTATTGAAACTTGGATTCTTGACTCTGGGTGCTCATATCATTTGTGACCTAACAAGGAATGATTCAACACCTATAAGGAGTTCAATGGTGGTGTTGTTCCTATGGGGAACAATACGATATGTAAAATCATGGCTGTAGGAAACATCAAGCTTTATATGTTTGACGGTATGGTGCGAACACTCATGAACGTAATTAGACATACTCAAGAATTAAACAAGAACATAATTTCTCTTGGCACGTTGGATGCTGCATGATGCATGTTTGTAGGTCATGATTCAATTTTAAAGATAGGTGATGGTCATGAAACTTGTTTTGGATGGACGAGAACATGATTATCTATGGTGCAACTGTAGTTACAAAGAAACATGTGGAAGATTTGTGGCATATTTTTCTTGGTTACATATGAGTGAAAGGTCTTTGTGAGTTACTCAGAAGGGAGTTGTTGAAAGGTTTAAAGAATTGCAACCTAGATTTTTGTAAGTATTGCACGACAAAAAAATAACATAAAGTTGGCTTCAAGCAGGTAGTGCACAAGACTGAATGACTTCTAGATTACATCCACTCATACGTATGAGATCATTACCAATTCGATTAGAGGAGGGTGCCGAGTACTACATCACTTTCATTAATGACTTCTCATAATAGATATATGTTTATTTCCTCAAACACAAGTCACATGTGTTTGCTAGATTCCGAGAGTGGAAGACATCCATAGAGAAGGAAAATGAGCGAACATTCAAGTATTTGTGGACACAAAAATAAAGGTAAGTACACCTCGACAAAAATTTAAGATTACTGAAAGAAACTTGGTATACAAAGGCAATGGATAGTAACATGGATCGTCCAATGTAGAATGGGGGTAGCAAAGTGCATGAATATGACACTGTTAGAGAGTGCCAATAGTATGCGGTTACAAGTAAGCCTTACGAAGGACTTTTGGGCAAAGATTGTTAGTCACGCATGTTATTTGGTCAATCAATCACAATCTACAACAATAGATCTTCAGATTCCCGCCGTGTGTTTGGATGTAAACGAGTTGGAGTCAAAGTTGAAACATTGTGTTTTCTTAGGACTCAAACATGGAGTTAAAGGTTACATGTTATGGGATCATGAAAGTAGAAGGTTATTCACTAGTCATAATGTGATCTTTGATGAGGTTTTCATGTTGAAATAGTTGAAGAAAGAGTTAGGATGCAAGTGACACATTATACGATAATCATTCAGTAAAGGTGGAGGTTTTTGGCGCTCAAGAGGATACAACATTGAAGCACCATTTAACCTATTAATGCGGAGGTGCACAGGTAGTCTATGGAGATGGGTGATGAAGACCAACCCCACTAAGACCCATATATTATAGCATTAAGGAGATCATGACGTCCATATAAGGCACAATCATGCATGGCTTGCAGTACTTGATTTTATTTTCTCGAGTCTCCAAAACATGAGGTCTAAGCGATTATAAGGAGGCTATTGGGCAACATGACAATAATTGATGGATGATGGCCATGACAGATGATATGTTTAGAGGAACAATACATGGAACTTGATCGAGCTACCAAAAGAAAAGTGAGCTATTGACTGCAAGTGGGTATTTAGGAAAAAAAAAATAATAATAAGCAATACAAGGTATAGTTAGTTGCGAAGGGTTTTGCTTCAAAGGAGGATATTGACAACAACGAGATTTTCTCACATGTGGTCAATCATACGCCTATTCGAGTTTTGTTGGCACTAGTAGCGATTCAGGATTTGAAGTTGGAGTAAATGTATGAAATTTACTTTTCTGCATGGGAAGTTGGAAGAAAAGATCTTCATAAAGTATCCTAAAGGTTTTATAGAGCACGACAAGGAGGTTCATATTGTCATGCACCAATCCCGTAGGACCGAAAGTCGTCATTGAGCATGATGTAGTACAAGCCTAAATTCCAACTTGTACAAGGCAAGCACCCGAACGCGATCGATGAAACATCTCAGAATACAAGTCATTATAGAGAAAATAAGTAGATAATTTGAATAGACACAAGATATACAAAAAATTCTCTTTATTGATAATATTGAAGCGAAATTACAACTTCACAAAAACACACACACATACTCTCTCTCTCTCTCTCTACAATGAAATATGCCACACGGCTTACAACTCAAGAACTAATATAACTAGTGATGTTCCATATGTTATGTCCTCTATAAACAGAAGACATCAAACTCCAGCCAAACATCTTTAACCAAGCTCCAATACCTGCCCAATAAAAACTCCATACCTGGGGGATTGGGGGTCAATACATTATCGTGTCCTGGTGTGTGGCCTCTAGCCAACTTAACTCAAACATAATACCCGCATGAGATTTGTAAAATATATAGACTTATTGTATGGAACATCCTGCAGAAGATTGAGAGAGATCGTCAAAGGTTTCAATCACGAAAGCAACATCAGAGTTGAAAATAATTTAATAAAAAATCTAAGGATGTAAAACCGTGCTCTTATACCATTATGTCACACCCCGGTTCCGTAGAACTGATCGTTCTCGTATGGATGTGATGTCATGCGGGCCTAAGTTGCACTCGCATAAGGCCAACACTGGAACGACCGATTTTAACGACTAAATGAAGTCTCACAGAAGTCCCCAAGCATAAAAGTTGAATCAACACAAGTTCTACAAATGAGTCTCTTTATTGATATTGAAAATAAAAGATTACAATGGCAAGTAGCCAAGGTTACAATCACTCACTCATTCACTCTCTCAATACAATAACTCATGCCCTAAGGCTTGCAACTTAAGAACGATTACAATAGGTCATTATGTGAGTGTACACTATTATTATGTGGTCTTTCTAATCTTGCCTTAGGATTAGTTTCATGGCATATAATAGCAAGGCCTACTTGTGTCGCAAAACCATAAACGTAACACACAACAGAGTAAAACTTACCCATACTTATCGTCCGTCATTCCCTGTTTCAAGATAAATGACACCATACTCATAAATCACCATAGTTCCATATGACGCTAACTCGTTATGAACCATAAGAATGGTGTAATGAAACATGTCTCTACAGAAGACAATTGTTAGACTCAAAATGTGTAGCATGCTGTGCATTCATTTCCTTACTCAACTAATGACTTGCCGCTAGCATGCCGACTTAGCCTATACGAGGTCACTAGCAATACAAGCCATCCTAGACTTGTAGTTTGGTGTAGACGGCTATCCTTGTAGCAGGAGTAGTGATCCCTACTGGAGTTTTAAAATCACCCGTATAAAACTCAGCACAACTAGGGTGCCCTAAGAACAACTATCCCTTTTTCCTCCTAGGATGAATCGGTCCCATGGCCCTCGGATACCGTTTGAGGAAACACACCCTTCTGCACAAGTTGTCCATGACCATGCAAGTTTTTACTCAACTTACCATACTACTCAAGCCGATACTTTATCTCATTTCCATCTCTATGCAGCTCCCAGACCAGGGACTGCCTCGGCAACCCAACGGTCCTAAAACTTCCATGTTTTACCTTCGAACTAAAAAATGACTATTTGATAGCCTTCCTGCCAAACCGAATGAACCATATTCTACGAAGTACGTCAAACAGTGTCATACTCTATATGACAAGCATTGCAACCGTGTGAACGTATATACTATGGTAGCATAGTCGATAATCTATATGACAACATAAAACTCTACTTTGCACAAGACGTAAAACCATATGGCGAGTGCCAATTTGAAAATATGGTGTAAAGTACTATCTAGAAATCAGTGGTAATTTTATGTTCTATATAATGTGATACGAGATAAGATTATAACCTTAGCTACATGGGTTCATCTTTTTTTTATTAATATGAAATACTTAGTTGAATTGAGATGAGTTCATCGAAGCCATCTATATGAACCAGAACTTGCCTCGACCGAGCGGGACTCCGAGCAAGTCACTGCATAGCCAAGTTCTGGATGTCGTTTTCGCCAATGATTTATCCTGTTGAACTTAGCGGAGCTGGGCACTACAAAGAATAAGTTTGAAAATCATATATTCTCTACTAGGGTGAAGGTTTGCGGTAAGAGAAGCATTGCACCCACTATGGACGCTCGGTTAGGGGTCTTAACTGGTTTTGAGACGTATTACACTACTGAAATAAGTCATATTAGCAACGTTATTTGCGACTCCGCAAGTAAACGTCACTAAATAATATATATTTAATGACTACAATAATAAACATCACAGAACGTCGCTGTTTGCGACATATAGCTACGAATAGTGATACTATTTAGTATTAGTAAGAAAGGTGCCGCTGGAGGTCGCTATACGTCACTAACTTTTGCACAATAGTGACGTTGTATTTCTGGGGTCGCTATTTTTTTAATTTTTGCGTCGTTTAGCAACATCTAAAGTCGACGTCGCAAACTATATACTATACACAGGACCAGCAGCTCCCCTATCCAAAATCTAAAAAACTTTTCCCTAAATTTTTTCCTTCCATTTTCGCTGCTCCCCTTCGACCGTTGCTTCATCTCCAGCACCCCTCGCCACCGCTGCTCCCCTCCGTCCATCACTGATCCCCTCTGGCCACCGCACTGCTCCTCCTCCTCCGACAACCGCTCGATCGACCGGCCCCTCCCCTCCAGGCTTCCTTTCCACCAGGCTCCTCCTCCTCTCAGGCCACTCCTCATCGGTCAACGCCCCTCCTTCTCTCTGGCTACCCCCATCCTTGATCAGGTAAACCCTAACCCTAATCGGACACACACGCAGACATAGACACGACACACGAAAACAGACATGATACACACATACAAATACACACAAATTTCTCTACCCACAACATCCCTCACATGAAGAATAGGATCCAAAGCCCTACCCCCAAATTCTAAACCCTAAAATTCTTCAAGACTAGCCCTCCCCAATTGGTTCAATTTTGTCTATTACACGTATTAGAACTATTTTATTTGTAATTATGAATTTATAAAATTTGTATATATGTTATAAATGTATGACACAGACACGTTGTTAAAATATGATACATACACGTTAACATGAGTTGGTATTGACATGGTATCGTGAAATTGTTATATGTGTTGACGCATCCTGAATTTATAAAATTTAGTAGTGTATATGAGTGTCGAGTGGTAGATTGGTAGAGTATCGAGCGATAGGTGTATATGTATATATATATTTGAGTGAGGAATGAGTGAGCTAGTGAGGGTTAATAATCTATATAGATAGATACATATATAAGGGTATAGAAATAGCGATGTTTGAATGGTGCTATTACTTTTGCAAGCCTTTGAACGATGTGTGTCTATCTTACAGAAGTATCTAAAAATGTATATGAATTACTACCTATGGCATCATTCGTGGATATACAACCGTCATCCTGATGACATGTGCGGTATGTAGGATGGATTCATATAGAGGGTGTACAACAGTTCCTGTAGTTCACCCAGAAGTGAAAGTCACATATCATTTGTACTCGAAGGATTTCACGCCAAATTACTATCAGTGGACCGCGCACGGAGAACTTGTGTCTTTAGCATCAGAGTTGGAGCCTTATATGGATGTCCATAACCACGCTGCTTACGATGATGTGTAGGTGAACATGGTTTTTGATGCGATAAGACCTAGTTTCGATCCGAATAATCATGATGCAGCTGAGAAGGCACTGAATGCCTATGCTGCAAAGTTTATGGAGTTGCTGGATAATGCAAGGACTCCATTATATCTTGGTTGTGAGGATCATTCACCATTGGAGGTGGTTACAAGATTGTTGAGCATTAAGTCCAATTTTAATATGTCGTAAGAATGCTACAACCGACTGATAGAATTGATTATAGAGATTTTGTCGGAGGGTGCTAAGTTGCCTAAAGACTTCTACCGATCTAAGAGGATGGTGAGATCGCTCTGGATGAGATACGAGAAAATTGATACATGTTGCAATGGGTGCATGTTGTACTATAAAGACGACAATGATGAAGACGCATGCAGATTCTGTGGTGCTGATCGCTACAAGGGCACTGGTAGAGAAAGGTCTGTCGGTGCAAGGAAACCTACCGATTCGATGCACTACTTGTCGTTGATGTCGCGGTTGTATAGGTTATTTATGGTGAAGGAGACTGTAGAAAATATGAGTTGGCACAAGCGAGAACAGATCGAAGAAGTGTTGGATCATCCATCCGATGGAGAAGCATGGAAGCACTTTGATTGAGAGTATCCAAATTTTTCTTCAGATTTGCGTAATGTCAGATTGGGGCTCTCCTCCGACGGTTTTATCATGTTCAGACTTTCGGGCTCCCAGTATTCCTGTTGGCATGTGATCGTAACTCCATACAATCTACCGCCTTGGATGTGCATGAAGACTCTGTATATGTTTCTAAACGTTATTGTTTTGGGTTCGAACAATCCGAAGAGAAATATCGATGTGTATTTACAGCTGTTGATAGATGAGTTGAATTAGCTGGAAGTAGGTGCCGACACGTATGATGTTTCTAGAAAGCATAATTTTCAGATGCTGGCAGCACTCATGTGGACCATCAACAACTTTTCGGCCTATGAAATGTTATCGAAATGGAGCACTCATGGCCGTCTTTTATGTCCATATTGTATGGAGCACACTAAGGCTTTCTGTTTGAAATACGGAGGCAAACCGTGCTTCTTCGATTGTCATTGACAATTCCTACCAAAGGATCATCCGTATCAGAGGAACATGAATGTTTTTCGTGCCGGCATTGTAGAGAAGGCCAATCCACTGCCAAGGTGGCCCGGATACACGATATAGGAAGAGGTAAAAGATTTACCAAGTGATATCAAAGAGCTTGCTAAGGGCTACAAGTGTGACGGATTTTGTTGCACTCATAACTGGACGAAGATGAGTATATTCTGGGATCTGCCATATTGGGGCACCAATATGATCAGACACAACCTTGATGTCATGCATATCGAGAAGAATGTTTTTGACAACATAATTAATACTGTAATGGACGTAAAGGAGAAAATAAAAGACAATCCAAAGGCCAGGTTGGACTTGGAAGAAATATGTAGACGTCCTGTATTGTATTTGATAGAGGAGGAGAATGAAAAGTTAAAGCAGCCTAAGGCAATTTTTTTACTGGAGAAGGAGGATAAAGGAAGACTTTGTAGATGGATTCAGGGCCTAAAATTTTCAGACGGGTATGTATCAAACTTGAGAAGATGCGTCGACCTCAAGGAGAACAAACTGACAGATATGAAGGGCTATGATTGTCACGTATTCATGGAGAGGTTAATTTCGATTGTATTTTAGGAATTCTTACTGTAGGTCGTTTGGGATCCATTGACCGAGCTTAACATATTCTTCAGAGATCTTTGTTCTACTAAGTTACTCGTCGATCGTCTAAAAAAACAAGAGAAGGATATTGCGGTAACACTGTACAAGCTTGAGAAGGTATTTTCTCATGGATTCTTTGACTCCATGGAGCATTTGCCAATTTATCTTTCCTATGAGGCACGTATTGGTGGGCATATCAGTTTTCGGTGGATGTACCCGTTCGAGCGGCATCCGAATCATCTACGGGTTGATGGTTCTATTTGTGGAGATTATGTTCTCGAGGAGATTACAAATTTTTTCTCAACGTATTTCAAACCTTATATTGCTACTAATAGAACGAGATCTCCAAGAAACGACGACGGATATCATGAATCTAATGATGCAATACTGAAAGTATTCAATGCGTCCGGAAACCCTTCAAAAAAAATGAAGAAGAGATATTTGAATGATGACGAGCTAAGGGCCGCTTAGTATTTGCCATTAAAAAGTTTGGAATGAACTTTATATATAATCACAAATAGAACAGAGTACAATGTAGGATCTCGTTGGGATCCTAGGAGTACATTTTTATTTTTATCTGGAAACCATGGCGATGGAGAGGTGATTCTTTACTCCGTTGACAATCTGGCGACGATCTCAGACTCTCTTAAGGTCTGAGTTGCTCTGGAACAAGCAATGACTTAAAGAGGACTGAAGCTCTTACAAGTGCTCTGGATGCTAAAGTGGTTGAAAAGTTGAAGATTTAAAGAAGTTGAATGAAGGAATGATCCTTCTATTTATAGGTAACAGAATGATTTGTTATGCGCGCATATACGATGCGTGCATGAAGATTTTGTACGTAGGGACGCTACATGTCTGACTTTATTGGGCATATGAATAATGCTTTGGGAGCTAGAGCTAAATCTATTTGAACTGCGCTGTTGAGCTGCAAAGGAGCTGACACGTGGCAATTGTTGAGATTTGGTTGTTGCTGATATCTTGGGCGGTCGACACCCGTTCGTAGACAAAACTGAGTCAATGACACGTGGCACATTTCTATTGCTCAAAGATCTTGGATCTGTTGTAGGTTGATCTGCTTGGATGTGCCTAGGATCTGGCGCATGGAGAGACTTGTTTATCTGACTTTTAAGGGTCAAGAGCAAGTCTGGGCGCATAGCTTTTGTGGCGCATACAAAGTTTAAGCGCATGATTTCTGAGGTGCATGCGAGTGATCAGTTGGCCACATGGCAGAACACAGCCGTAACAGACAAATGAGTGATGATTGCGTCTCTTAGTCTTCTGCAAAAGTTGACTGCTCGTACTTCAATATGTGTGCTGTAGTCATTTAGGTCATTTTAGCATTAAAATGCTTTGATGGGTGGAGGGCTTTAGGTGGGCGCATCAGTCGTGAATCACATGGGGCTGACGAGCGCATAAGCTGCGTGGCGCATCTTCTTTGGTCAGCTTTGTTGAGTCTTTCGAGGTAATACCTTTGAGTTAGCTGATTTTGAGATGACAGATTCATCCCTATTAATGCAAGTTCATTGTACTGACTTAAGAGAACTTGCCACTTGGAGCATGGGTTTGATTTGCCTTGGCCTATAAATAGCAGTGTAGAGAGTTTGCTCATTCATTTCATCCAAACTTCTTATTTGAGATGAACTCGACCGATCCTCCTCATTGGCAAGATGTTGTATTGCGGATTGTGGATCTCCTCGTTCAAAGAAGCTTTGATTTTGATAACGAACTCTTTCAGAAGACTGAGTTACACCAGAAGAGCTATGGACACAACAACTTATGTTCGAGCCCCTTATCGGCAGTGTTCTTCTATGAGATGGCATTGGGTTGCATCCAAAGATTGGGGTCGTCATACCCCGACTTTCATTATACTGGAAGAGCCGCCGGGTTTGGATTGATTGCCAACTCGCGTTCTGTTTAATGAATACTTCATTAGCCGAAGCACTCGTGCGTTGACGAGGAAGTGATTCGCTCTGATGAGGAGGAATGATATACCTATGCTGAGACGTCATAGTGATGTGCCTAGCTGAGTCGATGCGCCTAGTTGTAGAGTTTAGGCTTCTTTGTAGTAGACTTTTTATTGTAATTATTTAGCCATGTAATAAATTCTTATATGAAATAAAAAAAATCTACTCTTTATGTGCTTTTTATCTTTGTTGTCTCTGAAATGATACGCTGGCATTTATCATGAGTCTTCAATGCATGATGTAAGTGCAGCATATAAACTTTGGTCCCCTGATGCACATGAAATTCTATGTTTATATAAGACCCCCTTCAAAGTTTTTAAAACTTTTTGCCAAGTTTTGTAATACTTTGAACCAAAAAGCATAGGTATTAGGTAGTAGATGTTTTAGGCGCATGTCCTGTCTGGGCGTATGGCCATTCTGCGCATGGCTGTGTTGGTGCATACTCTTCTCGATTTAAATGAAAGAAGATAACGCTTCGAATTCTGAGTGATTAATGATGATCTCTTTTATAAGATATGCAGCTGTCAGTTTTACGAGACCCGAAGAGACGCTGACGTCATGTTTTTATCGATTCACGTACGACCTAGGCCTATAAATAGATGTCGGTGGAGAGAGAAGAACTTCTTCTATTTTCTCTTCTTCTTCTTCCTTAGAGTTTTTCAAAAAACCCTAGCTTTTGAGAAATGGCCCCTAAAACTCCTTGTGGCACTGCTGGCCTAGGCAGAGGCAAATACAAGAAGCCTGTTGAGGCCGACGCTGAGGAACCCCAAGTCGCATACACGACGCAAGCCGACGTGCGATCGGAAGTTGCTGGTGGGTGATCGGTTGCTTGGGAGTTTATAAAAAACACACAGACACTTTGTTGTATAGTTTTAGATGCATGGTTAGATGACCATCTTAAAATATGTACCGAACCACTCTGCTGAAGCGCATGGGAATGGCTGAACGAGCCATACCCTGAAGATGCGCCTAGGCTTTTCTGTGCTGACGTGCATGGACTTGGTTCATGTAGATGCGTCGAAGATTTCTTGCCAAACGCACATGGACTTCGGTCCTGAGGATGTATTGCGGTAGAACTCAGTCAACACGCATGGCCTTATTGCCCTGATGATGCGCCGAGACTTTTTTACCAAACACACATGGACTTCGGTCCTGAGGATGTGCTGCGATAGAGCTCAGTCAACGCACATGGACTTATTGTCCTGATGATGCATTGAGACTTTGATGCACGGAAGTTTGCATGCACCGATGCTAAAACTGTGCATATCTTTCGACTCTTTTATAACATAACAATGCTTTTGTTTTTGTCTCTCTGCAGTATCCATGGTGATACCAAAAGCTTAGGTCGTTGTTAGAGAGGAAGTGTTGTCTTCTTTTGTCAAGGAGGAAATTATTCCAAAGATTGAAGTCGCTGTTAAGGAGGAACCGACACCGGAAGGAAGTGGCTCCAGTCATCCAGCTCCTGTAGAGGACCTCAATCAGTTTGAGTCTTCATATGTGCGATGGCTGAGGGAGTGGTATTTGCTCCAGTGTAACCATTCTCTCTAAATATTGGGTTTCATCGACTTCCTTGTAGTCGCCATTCTCGAAGAAATGAATAAACTTTGTTTTCTTGTCTCAAGTGTTTTTTGCTTGTATTTTGATGCACTTTCATTTGAGATGTAGTTCGTTTCTTTCTGTGAATGTAGTCTTTTTTTCCTTTTGATGAAAAAAGAAATAAAGAACTTTTGCTTGCTCGTTTGTCATGAACGTATGGTTTTGTGGACTTAATCATCTTTGGTGTACCTTGGTTTTTAGGTACATATGATAAGTTGAGAGAGAGGGAACCAACATGTTTACTCAGAGGTAATGTGGACATGGTAAACATGGGGCTAGCAGTAGAGTTTTCTTACTCAGAGGTGATATGGACGTGGTAAGAACAGACTCTGTAGGGATGCGGAGAACAACTCAGAGGTGTTATGGACATAGATCTTCTATAGGGAAGGTATAACAACACATGGGTTATTACATGGGATGTTTATTTAGAGGTAACATGGACGTGGTAAACACTGATTTTAGCTTAATCTTAATGAGAATAAAGTTTAAGCTTTGTGGGGACATAGGAAAATAACTCAGAGGTGATGTGGACATTAATGTTTTCTATTAGGGATTAATAAAAGAATGTCCCAGAACAGCTGGGTCCCAGGGAGATATCATGATAAGGGGTATGAATGTAGTGGTAAAATTCATAGATTTTTCTTACAATGGGAGATGGAAGTACATATTGAGAAGCTTTAAGCGTAATACTTCTTTAGGAACTTGCCGTTGATTGACATCATGAACAAGTTTCCGTTAGGTTTAGCAAGTCAGTAGGCGCCATTAGAGTCCGTCTCTATGATGAAGGGGCCTTCCCACTTAGGTTCAAACTTTCCTGGTGTCTTGTGAGTCATCACCATTGGCCTTCTGCTGATAGGACGAGATCCCTCACCTAGAAAGTCATTTGTTTGACCTTCTTGTTGAAAGCCTGTGAAATACGAGCCTGATAGAGATCGATATGCTATTGAGCCAAGAGGCATTTTTCTTCCAGCGCCTCCAACTCTTACAACCGATGACGTTGATTGTCCCCTTCTGTCAGCTGGTTCATAATGGCCACTCGTAGTGAGGGGATTTGGATTTCAGGAGGCAATACTGCTTTGCTCCTATAGACCAGAGAGAACCGTGTGTTGCCCGTCGGAGTCTATATCGTTATACAGTAGGATCAAAGGCATTCGCCTAGCTTCTCATCCCAGTCACATTTATTGTTTGACATGACTTTCTTGAGGAGTTTGACGATTGTTTTGTTGAAAGCTTCAGCCAACCCATTTGCTGCCAGATTGTAAGCCGTCGACGCTACGTTCTGGATGCAATTTTTGTCACAAAATCTGCTGAACGCATGGCTTATAAATTATGGACCATTATCATAGATGATTCTTTGGGGTACCCCAAAACTGTAGATGATGTGATGCTTGATGAACCTGATCACCTTCGAGCTTTTCACTCTGATAGAGGATAGCCTCCACCCACTTAGAGAAGTAATCGTTGATTGCTAAAATAAAATGATGTCCTCTGGATGACAGAGGAGTAATTGGTTCAATTATGTCCATACCCCAGGCTTCAAAGGGCCAGGAGGCGACCGTCGGGTATAGAAACTCCGAGGGTCGATGGATGAAGTCAGCATGAAGCTGGCAGAAATAACACTTTTTAGCAGACTCAATAACATTCTCCATCATAGTAGGCCAGTAATAGCCCATACATTGGAGTCGGTCCTGTAGCTTGGGACCGGATTGATGAGATCCACATGTATTGTCATGAGCCTCCCGAAGAGCTTCGCCTGCCTCCTCGTTTGACAAGCATCGGAGGAGAAGCCCATTATAAGAATGACGATACAATATTTTGGTGGCCGTATTGTAGTAGAATCGGAGAGAGCACCTTTTGACAGAAACAACTTCCTTTGGTCATTTGGGAGGATTTCGTAGGCTGCGAAGTCTATGAATAGAAACCGCCAGTCTCTGATGTTGACACCGGTGTCTACAGGCATGACATGGCTCAGACACATGCACAAATTATTTTTGGAATACACCAGATCTCAGCCAATCACCTTAACGAAGTATTGAGTCCCAAGTGTTGCTGCCAATGAGGCAGCAAGGCCAGCCAGAGCATCCGTCTACAAATTTTCTAGCCGAGGTACATGTTCTATGAAGAACTTGGTTAAAGTTGAAACGATGTGCAAAGTCGCTTTATGATAAGGAATCATGTCCTCATGGAGAACCTCATATTATCCCTGGACCTGGTAGACAATGAGCTTCGAATTGCCATAGGACTCGAGGCATTCTACCCTCAGTTGTCTTGCTAACTGGAGTCCCATAATGAGGGCATTGTACTCTGCCACATTGTTGGAGCACGACTCTGTGAGGAAATAGGCGCGCTGGAGTACTGGCTAGCTGTGCCAGTATATTGAAGTTGTAGGATTTAATCAACCCAAAGTACCCTTTTTTGTAGAGGTCTGTCGAAATGAGCCGTTTTTTGCTTCTGCTTGTCGGCTGCTGGAGGTTCGGATGAACCCTCCCCTTGGGCAGCCACCGTGGTGACATGAGGCGTTACTTCGGCTGGAGCCTCCTCTTGCTGAGCGTTCTGCTGTGAACGTGTCTGTACTGGAAGGGCTTCCTCAGGAGAAGAAGTGACCATTTAACAAGACTTGGTTTTCTTACCTTTGTTTTTGGAGATAGGACGAACCCCGGTTGAGGCAATTCCGAAGGTAGATCTGGGTGAACCCACATGATCTCTCCCCGGAATGTTGTGAGTGGTACCAGGCCACTCATATTGTCACGAGTTAGTGAAAGGTTGGTTACTTCCATTCTTGTTATGCTCCAATCCCGGAGGATCGAAATCTAGCCATTGGGTATGATGCCGTACAAGTCAAGATTGTACTTGTACAAGGTAAAACCATTACAGTTCCTGGTATTTCTCAGAAAATAATGACAACGCAGCAAAACCAAGTAGATAAATTGAAGTCACATAAGATATGAAGAAATGTATCTCTTTATTGATAATTAAAATAGATTACAAGACTTGTAGCAGAATACAAAGTTTACAACTGATTACTAGACTCTTGAATAGCCGACTGAATATATACACTTTCCTTTTAGGCTACAACTGAATATGCCGACTTCTTTATAATAAACTTGCCAATTTGGCTACAATCTCACTGGTATAACTGAGTTACACTGTTCCATACATTATGTCCCGTATAGTAGAAAACATCGTCTTGCAAGAAGAGCTTCTGCACACCCATCCGATTCATCGATGTCAAGCACTGATCAAATGATTTCCTCCATATACGAGCACCTATAAAATGTCCACAAACGTGGGTCAGTACATCATCTATGTACTGGTGAGTGGTGCTGGCCTAACTTACCTATGAAGACAATACTAAGTAATGATGTTATAGAATATTATTAAAAGTGGTCTTTCTCGTTACCTTAGGGTTAATTTCATATTATAGCTGACAAGAAGTAAAGCATGCAAATCTCATAGCTAACATAATTTAAAGCATACAGTTACCACCCTTTGCTGATTCTTACCCACGGTCATGTAGCCATTCCTGTATATTTATAATACTTACTCAGCCTGTACAAGACATTGTTAGGAACAATATCATAATTCAATATATTTGTCACCGTTCAGGTGATTCTTACCACGACGGACATCCTTCCCTATAATTGAGTAATAACTTACTCTGCGTGCATACGACATCATTAGCACTGGACCTATCTATATGAAGGTCACTGACTACACGCCATCTTGGACCATCTTACAGGTATAACGGTGCCCATTGCAGTACGGGTAGCTATCCCACTTAAGGTCCCACATACCGTGCTACTACTTCAGCACGAGGTTCCCCCCAAGACGAATTGGTTTCCAAGGCTGTAAACCACCTAATTTTTATGGAATTCTTTTTGTATTTTGCTTAAATAAAATAATTTTGATTTTTAAGTTTTAAAATAATATTTTCTTTATGAATATAGTCTTAGTCATGGCTAACTTCTGTTATCTAGGTTGACTAGAAGGTATGTCACTGCTAGTGCAGTCGTGTGCCTTAACTAGCGTTTTAGCTGTAAGTCCTCTTAAAACTTAGGAGGTACTCATTCAATTATTTTAGTTTCGAATTCCTCTTTTAATCACATTTTGTTAGATGTGTAATTATTATTTCTTATAGTAAAAATAATCTTTTAAAATTTACTTGGAATATTAAATAAGTAATTTTTTTCTAAATAAAAATGTACAAATTCTAGAAAAATAGCTTGTAAATATTTTAGGGTTGTTTATCCTATTTTTTAGAATATTTTGAATATTTTAGTTTATTAGAATTTATATTTTTGGTATGACTAAAGTATATGGTAAATATGTAAGGTTTTATTTCAAGTTTTATATTAAAAAATTTTATGATTTCCTCTATAAATATAAATGTGTTTTCATTTTTAAAAACAACTCTTATGGATATAATGTTCTGTACATTTGAAAATTTTAGAATAAGATTTCATATACATACATACATACATACATATATATATATATATATATATATATATATATATATATATATATATATATATATATATATATATATATATATATATATATATATATAAATTTTATATATATATATATATATATATATATATATATATATATATATATATAATATATATATATATATATATATATATATATATATATATATATATATATATATATATAGCCTTTTTTAAAAAATAAACAACTTGGGAACACTATTCCCTTCCCCCCCAGCAGCCGACCCCGACCCCCCTTTCTTTATCCTACGCGCAACAGAGACTTAGAGTCTCGACAAAATTTCAAATTTGAAACTCCCAAAATCCTTAACGAAATCTCCTGAAATCTTTTTCTATGCAATCCCAAATAGATTCTCCTCCGATTGAATCAAAGATTTAATCAAAATCCTATTCAAATTCGAATTAAATTTGGATTTAAAACCCTCTCAAACCCGAGTATATAAACTCGACTCATCGATGGGAATCCTTCGAAAACCTTAAGAATTTTTTTCTCTGAACTTCGCGCGAGCACACCCTGACCCACGACGAACTTCCCACCGCCTGCACGACGCCTGCTCGCCATTGCAGGAGCAGCCACCGACCGCCCAGCAGCGACCACATAAGCAGCAATAGCAGAGCAGTCGCAGCAGGTAACCCCTGTTCTTCGTATGATTTCTCCATACTCGCTTAACGATTCTTCGAACCGATTCGTCCTACGCGTAGACCGATTAACCCACTATGGAACCCCATAATTATTTTGATTCAATTCTTGGAAAATCAGATAGAAATTCGAGATCAAAACTCTGAAAAACCCAGTTTTGAGTTCTGGAAAACAGAACAAAAATCAGTCTAAACCCCTAATTAGGAAGGCTGCTAGCTGACAGGATTTTAGGCAATTTTGAAATCTACTTTAACAGCTTTGTAGCCTATATAACCAGATCAAAATCCTACGATTAGATTTATTTATTCTATAATAAATTACATGTTTATTCACTTTAAAAATCCCGAAAAAATTAGTTTTCTAAAACTAAAAATTTCTGATACAAGGTCCGTCCCGACAAATCGGGTGACTCCATCGCAAACCAAAGACATCGAAAGGTGCGTATCGACTTTGCGGACGTGTGAGCTTTGACGGAATTCGAATTGGTCGCGTGTGCGCGACGAATTCAACCCGTATCCGTCAAAGAACTCTATATCGGCCTTTTTCAAAAATTTCTAATTACTTTGTGCGCACTCGTCACATCGAGACGAAACTTGTGCCATTGGACTCGAATCATTTTTTTGGTCCTGTGAGCCAAGTTTGGTCCGATTTTGAGACAGTTGACCGGATCGCCGTTTTGCGGGCCCTACGATCTGATTCAATGGACGAATTTGTGTACGGCCTACCGAAATCCAACTTTGAACATACGGTTATGTTCGTATCGAAAAACCAGATCCGTAGATATATAGTTTGACGACTTTAGGGACCATAGGATTGGCATGCATTTCGGTACAAAGCGGGTCTAACGACGGACATCGTTTTGACCCAAAATTATGATTTTGCCCTTGTGTCTAGAATTGGACTTTTGGGCAGGCGTTTCAGGACATTTCTTTTATTCCAAAAATGTTGGTGATGTTTGTTTCAGCATCTGAGGAAGTTTGCGGAAGATCCATCCTTGCAGCCTATTTTGACTTGTTGATTTCCTCTACTAGACGTCATCAAAACATCCAACAACCACCAGGCAAGTATACCTTGCTATGATTTCTAATTGTGCAAGTTTATTGCAGCATATTTACTTATTTATTTTATTTATTTGCTTAAGCTGTGCGTCTAAGTCACACTTGGGTGCAAGCGACTATGTTAGTCATTTTTCTGTTACTTTTATTTATTTTATGCATATAGACCTAGAATTAAGAGACGAACTCATGTGTATGAAGCATATTTATGTCTACATTGGCCTTGACACTTGCGAATCACGAATTGTGAGTCTCAAATAGATTTTGGACGTGCGTATCGACTGGCCATCGGTGCGTACATGCCGTGCGATAGGTTTTAACTACTAATAGATATGCATGTCTAGAGGACTTAGCAGTTATTAGAAATAATGTGATGTGGATACAGCACGAGTAGTACATGGGAAGGGAGAAGACAGCTATTAGGCGTAAGGGCTTCCATTTATTTATTTTTCTCTAGTCGCCGCTAGCGGACTCAGTCGAGTGCTAGTGTGCCGTGCATTTACTTTCCTCTAGATGCCATTAGTGACTCACCATAGAGCTAGTGCGTCGTGCATTTACTTTTTTCTAGATGCCACTAGTGCCTCGATTGAAATGTTAATGCGCCGTGCCTCTATCTTCGAAAAGTTCTTGTGTGGAACGTTGTCTTCAAAGTGCATTTTCACATAGATGGTTGAGAAGCCCAGTTGTTGTTTACATTTCAGTTATTGTAGCATGTTTTTCTGTATCTTGTTATGTCCCTCTGAGGACCTGGTGATCTCTCCAGGTATAGATGACGAGCAGTATCCTAAGGAGTACGGTTCCAGACTTGACTTTTCCTTTGCAGTCGAGTAGGTCTCACCCTCGGAGTTTATTTGATTTTCTTTTGATGGACTATGTAGTTGCTACTCTTTGCATTGTTTATTTCAGTTGCTTTCCTTTAGTATCTCGGTAGTGGATTTGTCTCCGTCCGATAGATATTTCATTTTATATTTCATTTGAGACATTTGATTAATTATTTCTTTTATTTGCCATTGTGGATGAGATATAGATATTGCCTGTGACCATGTTAATTGTTATGAGCTAGAGCTCTTTTATTACTGCTTATGTGTGCATACATAGATTCCATATATTGGAGTAGTCTGCATATACATACAACTGTCATGTATGTATTCCTAGTCCTACGTATATTGGGACTGGGGCATTATATATTTTTGTGGTGGCCCATGCAGGTCGAAAAAATATTATTTCGGTTACGTTACTATACCGAGCAAGCCTGCATGTAGGATTAGAGTTTAGGAATCTCATCCACATGCTTAATTACCTTTATTGATTTCAATTTTTGGATTCTTATTTGACTGCTTGTCTTGCATCTAGCTTGATCTTGTCCTAACGTAATATATGTTTTCATGCCAATAGGATGAATCTTCGTAGTGGTCGTGCTACCCTTCTCGCTATTACCGTTGGAGATTCAACCACTCAAGAGGGACCAGCGGATCAGCCACCTCCAGCCATATTCCCAAGCACACCAGCACCATCAGGACCATCATTGCAGCCTGTAATGACACCACCCACCACTCAGCAATAGCAGCAAGCCCTGGCACCCCAAAGGGGATATCTAAACCCTCTGTACCCTGCACCTTAAGAAGAGTACCTGCCACCCCCCGCCACCTTATCCACCTCAGGTTCTACAACAGTTTTCACCCCCGTATCTGCCTCAGTATCTACCACCATATCCACCATAATATCTACCCCAACATCCCCTATAGTATCCACCATCAAACCTACTCGAACAATCTCTACGGTATCCACCTTAGTATCCACCTCAATACCCACTACAGTACCTATATCCATATCCACCTTCATATCCCCCTACCATATGGCCCACAAGATACCCATAGTTTATGCCACAGATGCCATACATGCCCCCACAGCAACCCATGCCTCAGGCAGGTGGGACTCCTGCAGACCAGTTCCTTCATGGCATGATGCAGGCCCAGATGCAATAAAACAATTTTATTAGGAGTTTGGAGACAGCCCTGACCCGAGCACCCCAAGCCTCCGTAGGTACTATCGAGGGGTTCCGCAACATGAATCCCCCATCCTTCAAAGGCACTAAAAATGTCTTAGGAATTACCAATTGGCTGGTTAAGACAAAAAATCTTTTAAGGGCTTCGCAGTTGTCTACAGACCTATGAATGACGGCAGTTAGATTGTAGTTGGAGGGAAATACTTACGATTGGTGGGCCACAGAGGAGAGACGCCTAGGACTTGACTAGACATGGGAGGAATTTAAGGTGCTGTTCAATAAGAAGTATTTCTCTGACACTGCCAAGGATGCACTTTACGACCACTTCCTACACTTGGAACAAGGGAGCATGACAGTTGATGAATACGACGCCGAGTTTAGTCGGTTGAGTCGTTTTGCACCGGGTTTGGTTTCTATGGAGCTGGAGAAAGCCAAGAGATTTCATAAAGGCTTGAGCATAGAGCTACAGAGATATACTAGTTCCGAGTCGCGAGTTTCACTGGCAGCCGTCTTGGCAGAGGCTCAGACTCAAGAGGCAATAAGCAAGAAGGCACAAAGCCGACGATCGACAACCATAGTTGGACCAGCTAAAGATGCTCAAGTAGGACCAGTAAGGCGACACCTAACACACCAACAACATCAACTACAGAGGGCATGTCCATATCAAGCACAATAGAAGGTTATATGCCACTACTGTGGCAAGATAGGTCATGTTCAGAGAGATTGCCGACGACGTCTAGGGCATTGCTTATCTTGTGGTTCTAGTCGGCATCATGCCAAAGATTGTCCACAGCTAAGAACCATTGCAACGCAACAGATTCCAAGGCCAGCATCACTGGGACTAGCAACACCCCAACTTCCAGCTCCTATAGGACATCCTAGAGGACCTTTCTTGCCAGACCAGATAGCACAACATAGACCAACTAGACATGAGACGAACAACCAGAGACAAAGGCAGGCATTCCCCCTGGCGGTAGTCGTCACCCTTCTTGAAGGTAGCGATATTACCGGTATTTTTCTAGTTATGCCATTACTTGCTAAGACACGATTTCACATTAGAACTACACCTTCACTAGTAGTCATCATGCATTTCACAATCACCTTCTCATTGCCTAGAGATATTTTGGATTAGTAGCTAGCATAGCATTATATAGTACCACCCTCAACAACACCAGTAGCCATAACCACAAACAAGTTAGACTTGGTATGATTAGAAGAAGTTAGAACTTACCGGGTAAAGGTTTACAAGCAATGTGACCTAAAGTTCGTTACTCCCCCACCTATTAACTTGTAACCATAGAAGCACAAATCGACCTTTTTTTCAAGTTCGTGTGTCATCATTGCATCGCTCGCAAAAATTTGGGAGCAAAATATGGCATGTACAACCGTTTCTCTCATCTACACGAAAATCGTGACACGATCTTCACACTCGATTCTTTCTTCTGTCTTGCACTTTGTTTCCATAGATCATGCGTTATTTCTAATTTCGAGAATGGAATTCTTGTAAGTTGGGTAGGATGTAAACCCCCAAATTTTCATGGATTTTTTTAATATTTTGCTTAAATAATTTTTTTTTAAGTTTTAAAGTAATACTTTCTTTATGAATATAGTCTAGTTATGGCTAACTTTTGTTATCTAGGTTGACTAGAAGGTGCGTCACTGCTAGTATAGTCGTGTGCCTTAACTAGCATTTTAGCTGTAAGTCCTCTTAAAACCTAGGAGGTACTTATCTAATTATTTTAATTATTTTAGTTTCGATTTCCTTTTTTAATCACATTTTGTCAGATGAGTAATTATTATTTCTTATAGTAAAAGTAATCTTTTAAAATTTACTTGGAATATTAAATAAGTGATTTTTTTCCTAAATAAAAATGTACAAATTTTAGAAAGATAGCTTATAAATATTGTGGGGTTGTTTATCCTATTTTTTAGAACATTTTGAATATTTTAGTTTATTAGAATTTATATTTTTGGTATGACTAAAGTATATGGTAAATATGTAAGGTTTTATTTCAAGTTTTATATTAAATTTTTTTTATGATTTCCTCTATAAATATAAATGTCTTTTCATTTTTAAAAATAACTTTTATGGATATAAAGTTCCGTACATTTGAAAATTTTAGAATAAGATTTCATATAAATATTTACATATATATTATATACATATATATAATTAGCTTTTTTTTTTAAAAATAAACAACTTGGGAACACTCTTCCCTTCCCCCCCAAGCAGCCGACCCCCCTTTCTTTCTCCCACGCGCAATAAAGACTTAGAGTCTTGACAAAATTTCAAATTTGAAACTCCCAAAATCCTTAACGAAATCTCCTCAAATCCTTTTCTGTGCAATCTCATATAGATTCTCCTCCGATTGAATCAAAGATTTAATCAAAATCCTATTCAAATTCGAATTAAATTTGGATTTAAAACCCTCCCAAACCCGAGTATATAAACTCGACTCATCAATGGAAATCCTTCGAAAACCCTAATAATTTTTTCCTCTGAACTTCGCACGAGCATACCCTGACCCTCGGCGAACTTCCCTCCGCCTGCACGACGCCTACGCGCCGTCACAGGAGCAGCCGCCGCCGCCCAGCAGCAACCGCACAAGCAACAATAGCAGAGCAGTCACAGCAGGTAACCCCTGTTCTTCGTTTGATTTCTCCATACTCGCTTAACGATTCTTCGAACCGATTCATACTACGCGTAGACTGATTAACCCATTATGGAACCCCATAATTAGTTTGATTCAATTCTCAAAAAATCACATAGAAATTTGAGATCAAAACTAAAAAAACCCAGTTTTGAGTTCTAGAAAACAGAACAAAAATTAGTCTAAACCCCTAATTAGGAAGGCTGCTAGCTTATAGGATTTTAGGTAATTTTGAAATCTAATTAAACAGATTTATAGCCTATATAACCAGATCAAAATCCTATGATTTGATTTATTTATTCTGCAATGAATTACATGTTTAATCACTTTAAAAATCTCCAAAAAAATAAGTTTTCTAAAACTAAAATTTTTCGATACGAGGTCCGTCCCGATAAACCGGACGACTCTGTCACAAACCGAAGATATAGAAAGGTGCGTATCGACTTTGTGGACGTGTGGGCTTTGACGGAATTCGAATTGGTCGCATGTGCGCGACGAATTCGACCCGTATCCATCGAAGAACGCCGTATCAGCCTTTTTCAAAAATTCCTAATTAGTTTGTGCACACTCGTCACATCGAAACAAAACTTATGCCATTGTACTCGAATCATTTTTTGGGTCCTGTGAGCCAAGTTTAGTCCGATTCTGAGACAGTTGACCCGATCGCCGTTTTGCGGGCCCTACGATCCGATTCAATGGATGAATTTGTGCACGACCCACCAGAATCCAACTTTGGACATACGGTTGGGTTCATATCGAAAATTGGACTCGTAGACATATAGTTTGACGACTTTAGGGATCGTAGGTTGGCACGTATTTCGGTTCAAAGCGGGTCCAACGACAGATATCGTTTTGACACGAAATTACAATTTTGTTCCTGTGTCCAAAATTGGAATTTTAGGAAGGCATTCCAGGACATTTTTTTATTCCAAAAATGTTGGTGATGTTTGTTTCAGCATCAAGGGACGTTTGCGGAAGATCCATCCTTGCAACCTCTTCTGACTTATTGATTTGACGTCGTCAAAACACCCAACAACCACCAGGCAAGTATACCTTGCTATGATTTCTGATTGTGCATATTTATTTTAGCATGTTTACTTATTTATTTTCTTAAACTGTGCGTCTAAGTCACACTTGGTTGCAAGCGACTACTTTAGTCATTTTTCCGTTACTTTTATTTATTTTATGCATATCAACCTAGAATTAGGAGACGACCTCATGTGTATGAAGCATCTTTATGTCTTTATTGGCGTTGACACTTGCGTATCACGAGTTGTGAGTCTCATATAGATCTCGGACGTGCGTATCGACTGGCCATCGGTGCGTACATGCCGTGCGATAGGTTTTAACTACTAATAGATATGCATGTCTAGAGGACTTAGCAGTTATTAGAAATAACGTGATGTGGATACAGCACGAGTAGAACACGGGGAGGGAGAAGACATCTATTAGGCGTAGGGGCTTCCATTTATTTGTTTTCCTTTAGTCGCCGCTAGCAGACTCAGTCGAGTGCTAGTGTGTCGTGCATTTACTTTCCTTTAGATGCCATTAGTGACTCACCCGGGAGCTAGTGCGCCGTGCATTTACTTTTTTCTAGATGCCACTAGTGCCTCGGTTGAAATGCTAATGTGTCGTGCCTCTATCTTCGGAAAGTCCCTATGTCGAACGTTGTCTTCAAAGTGCATTTTCACATAAATGGTTAGGAAGCCAAGTTGTTGTTTATATTTCAGTTATTGTAGCATGTTTTTCTATATCTTGTTATGTCTCTCTGAGGACCTGGTGATCTCTCCAGGTATAGACGACGAGCAGTATCCTGAGGAGTACGATTCCGGACTTGACTCTTCCTTTGCAGCCGAGTAGGTCTCACCCTCGAAGTTTATTTGATTTTCTTTTGATGGACTATATAGTTGCTACTCTTTGCTTTGTTCATTTCAGTTGATTTCCTTTAGTATCTCGGTAGTGGATTTATCTCCGCCCGATAGATATTTCATTTTATATTTTATTTGAGACATTTGATTAATTATTTCTTTTATTTGCCATTGTGGATGAGATATAGATATTTTCTGTGACCATGTTAATTGTTATGAGCTGGAGCTCTTTTATTACAGCTTATGTGTGCATACGTAGATTCCATATATTGGAGTAGTCTGCGTATACATATAGCTGGCATGTACTTATTCCTAGTCCTACGTATATTGGGACTGGGGCATTACAAAGGCCTTGGAATATCGTTCGAGGAACCACCTTGTCGATAAGTTATCCATGACCATGCAATTATATGCAACTTATCTAAGAAGAAAACATATAATGCATGATAAGAAAAACTAAGTAATAACCCATCATTCTCATTCGTATTGCCATCTTGCCTTGAGCCAACACTCATATTATCATCGACCCAATCCAGGGTCTTAGCGTAACCAACATTCTATATCGACACAGGATAATAGAATGTTTGTTATTCAATATCTTTCCCACATCTTTGATACCATACATCTTTCCAACCAAACTCAATGTACTCATTGCCCAATTCCTGGGACTTAGCATCTATTTAGCATACGTTCATTCGGGCATAATTCAAGCATACTTATTGTCCAGTTCTTGGGTCTTATTATCTGTGTAACCATCTATTCGTCGAGCTAAGGCTCGATATACTCACCGCCCAAGTATTTGGGACTTTTCCTTCACCTGTCATATATTTTATAGCAACAACACGCAAGGTTATAAATCAAGTAATGATACGCTACAGTTTCGGGTCATGTGATTAATTATCTTTTATTATCTTTTCGACTTTCATGCAAGATGTTATTCAACAACTCAATGAGTAAACACAACATACTATCATTTATTTTAAGCGTGAAGCTAAAGGATCTTCGAAGGGTTCAACACTACTCACATTTATAAGACGATTCCTGCCACGATCGCATAGCCTTCCAAGCGATCCTTCGCATATTTCCAAGTCCAACAAGGCTTCATCGAACCATACATCCATCATAAAGCATCTTGCGGGTCCGGGTACTACAATATATACTACTCAGAAAAAGTTTCATCCTCGAAACTTAAAACAAAACTCATCCCCAAAACTTTAACCGACTTTTATGAAACTTTTCAACGATCAACTTGCACTATTAAATATTTCGTCGCAACATCTCGATTGATTTCAAGTAAAGTTCCATCTCGCCATAGCATTCCAATTCGATTCAAAATAGTTTACCATCTTTATTCTTTCTCCCAACGTTCGTACAATTCTTTAGCATATGATAATCCTCCCCGTGGCTTCGTTTGAATTCAGCATACCACTTAGTTGGAATCATACAAATATTTTAGGCATCCCAGAAATATATGTACTTCAGCCAAGTTCAATGATAGAGAAAACAAACAAGCTACAGTGTAACTTCATTCCCAAATGTTAGCAATTCCTCTCGAAAGATTTATTCTCAACCGATCCAAAATTCCGAAAGTATTTCGACATAGTAATATCAAGTATTCAACGAATCCAGAGTTCCCTTTCAAGTCCATTGTCATTCATACCACCAATTTAATAGAGCCAATATCCACATTTCATCGACATCACAATTCTCATCAATTACTCATGTATCCGTTATCGTTCGCATCCAAACACTTTGTCTGCAACTCGTAAGGTTCTCGATCATGATTCAACTTTTAAGTCATACCATCGTTCTACTCTAGCAAAAGTTTTTGGCGTACTCAAACATTTTCTCATATTGATCAAGCCAACATATTATCCTCTCGCATAAGCAACTCTCATATCCAGCAGCATTAATCCTGTGGGTCATTCTTTTTCACATTTGCTCTCGCCGATCTCGGCTTCATGCACTATCCAATTCCGTCATTACACTTTTTTCTCCAATTCCAATCTGATTATCCATCAATGAATTTATTCCGACTGTCTCAAGGCAACTATCGTCATTCACGCATATCACTCCCCGATCCTGGAATACGTATTTTAATACGTAAATCGATAAATTGTATTTACCTTGTATTTATACTATATTTATTATGCAGTATTTTTTCATGCATTTCCCAAAAATATTTGACAAAATATTATTTGCTAATTTATTTTCTGCATTTGGGCCTACAGTTTTGGCTCATTTGGGTAACCCATTCTTGGTTCACCAATGGTTCATCATGAACCCTTTGGTTCATCATGAACCCATGGGTCCAAGATCTTTATATATACTCCTCTCATTTACTTCCTCTCATTTACTTCCTCTCATTTACTTTCCTCCACCAACCAAGGCAACTACCAACTTGCTCAAGAGATGGATCCATAAATGTTGTTGATGTTTTCTTACAAAATTATTTGTCAAAATATGTTCTTCTCCTTATTCTATACTAGTTTAGCACTTGAAGTTTTCCATTTTGAAGCTTTAATCTTTGTAGACCTAGGTTTTAACCATTTTCGGATTTTCTTGGTTTTGATCTAGCAAACTTCATTATTTTTAAGTTTTGATGGTTCCATGTTGTAGAGAATTTTGTTCTACCCCATTTTGACCTAAGGAAGTTCCGATTTGGGCTCCGGATGAAGGTTTTGTGTAGTTTGGAAGCCATGGTTGCTTGGCTCCTCTTCTCGGACAAGTGGAGAAGAAGAGCAGTACTTGACCGCATGAATCTTCATGCGGCAAGTCTCTGGCCGCATGGCCTTTCCAGCCGCATGAGACTCGTTCGAGCTCAGCCGCATGGAAAGTCCTTCCTAGCCGCATAAGACTTGCTTGAGTACTTGACCGCATGAATCTTCATACGGCAAGTAATTGAGCCGCATAGCCTCATTCAGACTCAGCCGCATGAGCCCCTGTTATCTTGAGTCGCATGGACTTCATGCGGCTAGCTTTCAGCCGCATGAGTTCTTTGCACTCAGCCGCATGAGTTCTTTGCACTCAGCCGCATGAGTTCTTTTGCACTCATCCGCATAAGGCCCATCCATCATCCAGCCGCAGATGTATCGCCCATGCTCAGCCGCATAGGACTTCGTCTGATCGTAGCCGCATATGCTGTTGAACCCCGACCGCCTGGCGATTGCTCCCTTTGCAGCCGCATACGCTGACACCCCTTCGTCCGCATGAACCCGCCTTTCCAACCGCATGCGCCTTGGGCTCCCTTAGCCGCATGAGCGTGCAGTCCCAGCCGCATGAACCTGTATTGACCTAGCCGCATGGACTCACTCCCCCTGAGCCGCATGGACTTGTGCCCTATATTGTTACCTTATTATTATTATTATTGTTATATATATTATATGCCCATTTTATATCCTTACGCCTTTTGTCCCGAGCATGATATGAGCACTAATGTGACCCCGGAGAACAAAGTGTTCCTACCTGATACATGTACCTGAATGTCCCAGTTCTTGTTCATGCTCGACAAATGACTCGTAACTCCACGTGGCGTAATTGCAATGATGCATTACACTAAGGAGGGTAGAACATGTTGACATACTGATTGACATGGATCCTCTCCCGAGCATGATATGAGCACTAATGTGACCCCGGAGAACAAAGTGTTCCTACCTGATACATGTACCTGAATGTCCCAGTTCTTGTTCATGCTCGACAAATGACTCGTAACTCCACGTGGCGTAATTGCAATGATGCATTACACTAAGGAGGGTAGAACATGTTGACATACTGATTGACATGGATCCTCTTTGGGGTAGTCGTACTAAAGTACGACTTTAGGAGGACAATCATGCAGGCCACAGCATGAAAGTCCAAGATTTCACCTAGGGTTAAATTAGGCAACTAAATATACTAGATGCATGGGGAGGGCAAAATCCCGAGATCGTGTTACACCAGCCGCCTTGAGATATTGTCTTGACGTGCCGGCTGGTCTCCACAGATACTGTGTCATCTACAACGAGTAGATGACTGTATCCGATTAATTCCTGCTACATATTATATGTTTTAGCAAGGTGGCCTTACAAGGGACCTGTGCTCAATCATACCTGTCTACGCGAACCCCTGGGTTGGCTAGCCTTGCTGGAAAGATACGATCTGAGGATTTCTAAATAACATGATGCGAGGATAACCTCGTCCCACTAGAAACTCGTAGACTTGATTGGCCGTGAAAACGACTTGCTTGTATCCTACTACCTTCCGTGAATAACTGAGGGAAGCGGACTGTCATGGTACGTGATCCAACCCATGTTCTTGTTTGATTGTTGGGTTGGTTATCGTACTACGACAGGCTGTGGACCGAAGTTATGAACGGAAGACTTATTCTGATTGTGGAGTGCTACTTCTGTGAATGACTAAGGAACGTAGTCTATCACGGTACCTGATCCAACCCATGTTCTTGTTTGATTGTTGGGTTGGTTATTGTGCTGCGATAGGCTATCGACCGAAGTCACGATCAGGAGATTTTATTGTTTATACCTTTTAACTTATGTGAATGTTATAGAGTACGACATGTCCCGACCCCATGCGGCACCTTTTGTCCTTGTTTGGTTGTAAGGGTGCCATATGGGTTCGAGGATGTGGCGCTACCCTATAATGGTAGCATAAGTATTACTATCATAAATCATTCTGTTCAACTGGGTTTTTAATCTTAACTCTTGTGTCCCTTTGGCGGTACTTGCTATTCGGGGCTGACCCCGCTGGTTTTGTTTGGCCAGATCCCGTAGCAGAGCCTGAGGACACGATCTTCCTCCCTGACATCCATGGTGCATACTAGGAGCATGGCAGTTCGGGGACTCGAGTGGGTTTCTTTTCCACCACTCCTGCTTATACTTTTGCGGCATTTAGCCACCGGCACCTGTTAGCCGGATTACTTGATATTTTGTGTCAGTACATAATTGTAATTAAACAGACTGCAGCTGTGTATAATTTTGTACTCCTGACTCTCCGAGATAGCTAAATTATGAAGCTAGTCTCTCATGATCATTTTGATGAAGCGTCGGGGACGCCTTACTGCTTTATCTTTAAATGTTCATCTATTTGCTGAGGTGATTTGATTGATTGAGACATAGAACTCTGTAGGACCATAGGAGACTTGATTGTAGCATGTACCCCTAGTCTCTCGACAGCCACGATCGCCGTATGACGTTACGTACCTCATATGGTGTATCTGGCCTAGTTCGTCTCCGTATTTCGGTACTGGGGCGTGACAAGGTTTTAGTGGTGGCCCATACAGGTCTGATTTTCAGACTTGTGGGGTATTGCAAATTATTAGAAGTCTCAATCAAAACTTGTTCCCCTTGAAATTCTGTTTCGAATTCTCTGTCCTTGCCTTGAACTCTACCCTGACTTGCATCCTCGAAATCTTCCTCGTCCGGACTTGATAATCTTATATTCTTCTCTATAGGGGTGCTTCATTCTCAGTAGCTGGTGAGGCCCATGAGGAAGAGCAGTAAGAGCATGGCTCGACTGGGCAGCAACAGGGGAGAGAACCTTCTCCAGTGCAGGCACGAGCAGAAATAGAACCAGAGGCAGTACAGCCGCAGGTTATTGAAACTCCTGCAGCACCAGCAGCACCAGCAGCAACGGCAGTACCAGACGCCGTAGCACTCCTGGAGATCATCCGGGGGTTTCTAGTCACTAACCAACAGCAACAGACTCGGCAGCAGGAGCAGAACGTGTTGCTGAACCAAGGGATTCAGTTAGCTCTTGAGAGGAGTGCCGGGGTTGACTCGGGAGCATCAGGAAGGTTTCGTCGCTTGAACCCGAGGTATTTTGATGGCACGGAGGATGCCATCACTGCGGATGCATGGATTCAAGACATTGAGGCCATTCTTGTGGCAGCCAAGGTTCCAGATGATGAGAAGGTTGATCAGGTTAAACTGGTACTTCAGGATCTTGCCCGCGACTGGTGGGCATCAGAAGAAGTTGGTATAAGACGCCCTGTTCGTTGGACCACCTTCAGTGACAGATTCAAGGCCAAGTATTTTGGCGTAGTAGCTCGATATGAGCTCCAGCAGAAGTTTATCAGTCTCAAGCAAGCAGGCAAGACCGTAGATGGGTATGCAGCAGAGTTCTGCAGATTGTGCCGTTTCGCGCCAGCAATGGTGGCAACGGAGCCAGAGAAAGCTATGAGGTTCCAGCAGGGACTTCATTTGGAATTATTGCAGCTTGTGGAAGGACACGACTACCAGACGTTTGACGCTGTCTTGACGGCAGCCCGGAGGCACGAGCTTACCCAGCAGAGGTTGGCATCGAGGGCAGGAGGTCAGAAGAGATCTCATTCCCAGGTTGGAGGAGGAGCAATGCAGCGAACATCGGCACCAGCACCCGGTGTACGTATTTATGATGCAGGAGCGCCACGGAGGACGGCCGTGTCAACTAATACAGCGCCAGTTCGGCATCAGCAGCCGAGAAACCAGCAACCGCGTCAGGGAGCACCCCAGGGCTGTACATTCTGTGGGAAGGCAGGGCATACGAGGGAGGTGTGCCGGTCAGCGAATGGCTTATGCTTGAGGTGTGGTAGTTCAGACCACCGTATTTTCACTTGTCCTATGATGCAGAGGCCAGGAGGGCCAGCTCAACAGTTTCCAGCATTACCAGCCCCGGTGGCAACCCCGAGTGGAGGGCCAGTATTAGCAGTAAGGCCCCTAGCCCAGCGTCTACCAACGCAGGCTCAGATGTTCCGCTAGGCACAGGAAGCCGAAGGCCCTCAGAGGCAGCAACAGCATGGTCGAGGAAGGCCGCAACAAGGGGCTCCGCGGGGCCAGGCTCTCACATTGACCTTGGGAGAGGCTCTAGCATCTAGTGACGTGGTGGCAGGTAAAATTCTCGTTACCTCATTTCCTGCTGTAGCATTATTTGATTCAGGCGTTACTCATTCATTCATCTCTGCACAATATGCTACACGGATTGGATTAGAGTTTGAGGCATTGCCGGGGAGGATGGATATACTCACCGGCAATGGGCTCGTAGAAGTTAGCAGAGTACGCTTTTCATGTCCGGTGGAGGTGTGTGGGCATTTATTGCCTGCATCATTGATTGAATTCCCTATGGAGAATTTTGATGTTGTTCTTGGCATGGACTGGTTGAGAGACAGTCATGCGACAATTGATTGTAGAGGAGGTAGGGTCATATTCAGCGTCCCTGGGATGGAGCAGTTCATCTTTACTCGAACCTTGAAGAATCAGGCCGGAGGCGTCATCTCAGCAGCAGTGTCAGAGCCAGGACAGATTCCAAGAGTGGTCGAAGATTTTCTCGACATCTTCCCTGATGAGCTCCCAGGGATACCCCCAGTCAGAGAGGTAGAATTTAGTATTGAGTTGAACCCTGGAACGAGGCCTATTGCAGACAGAGTTTATAGAATGCCGCCGTCAGAACAGGATAAGTTGTATCAACATGAAGAAGAGTTGAAGTCTAAGGGATTCATCCGAGACAGTAAATCGCCCTGGGCCGTGCCAGTGATTCTAGTTCCCAAGAAGGATGGGTCGACGAGGATGTGCATCGACTACCGCAAGCTGAATGCAGTAACAGTAAAGAATAAGTACCCGCTACCAAGGATTGATGACCTATTTGACCAGTTGAGCAAGGCCAGCATCTTTTCCAAGATCGATCTTCGGTCAGGATACTATCAAGTAAGAGTCCGGGAGCAAGATATACCGAAGACAGTATTCAGATCTAGATATGGGCATTATGAGTTTCTAGTAATGGGCATTATGAGTTTCTAGTAATGCCCTTTGGACTAACCAACGCCCCTGCAGTATTCATGGATTTAATGAACCGCATCTTTCTGCCGTATTTGGATAAATTTGTGGTGGTGTTCATAGATGATATCCTTGTCTATTCCAGCAGTAAAGAGGAGCATGAGAAACATCTTAGGACTGTCTTACAGACATTGAGGGAGCATCAACTTTATGCGAAGCTCGACAAGTGTGAATTCTGGTTAGATCACATTTCGTTCCTGGGGCATGTAATTTCTGGGACAGGAGTGTCAGTGGATCTGAAGAAGATTGAGGCCGTAGAGCATTGGCCAGTCCCGAGAACGGTTGCAGAAGTGCGAAGTTTTTTGGGATTAGCTGGTTACTACAGAAGGTTCGTGGCGGACTTTGCCAAGATCTCTGTGCCCTTAATGCGTTTGACGCACAAGGATGTAGAGTTTGTTTGGTCAGCTAGCTGTCAGGCATCATTTGAAGAATTGAAGAAGAGGTTGATCTCAGCCCCGATCTTGACGCTTCCGGTAGGAGCGGGAGGCTTTACAGTATATTGTGACGCATCTGGAAAGGGTCTTGGATGTGTATTGATGCAGCATAGAAAGGTGATAGCATATGCGTCTCGGCAGCTTCGAGACCATGAGAAGAATTACCCGACTCACGATTTGGAGTTAGCAGCTGTGGTGTTTTCACTCAAGTTGTGGAGGTATTATTTGTACGGGGATCGGGTAGAGATCTATACTGATCATAAGAGTTTGAAATACGTATTCACGCAGCGAGATTTGAACATGAGGCAAAGAAGATGGTTAGAACTGCTGAAGGATTTTGATTTAGATCTTCAGTATCATCCAGGCAAGGCGAATATAGTTGCAGATGCACTGAGTAGGAGAAACAGTGCCTTTATCTTGACCTCGCAGAAGCATATTTTAGAAGACCTTCAGAGTATGGGAATCGAAGTAGTTTTGCCAAGGGATATAGGAAGAATGACCAGTATGCAGATTCAGTCAACCTTAGTAGAGAGGATAAGGGCAGCACAAGTAGGAGATCCACAGATTCAGAAGTTGCGGTCGGAGTGTGAATCAGGCCGTGGGAAGGAGTTAGTGATTCATGAAGATGGTACGCTCAGGTTTGGAAACAGACTCTGTGTACCGAGTGGAGACCTTCGGCAAGAAGTTATGTCCGAAGCTCATAGTTCTATTTACTCCATTCATCCAGGAGGAACGAAGATGTATCGAGATATCAGGCAGTACTTTTGGTGGAATGGCATGAAAAGAGAGATAGCGAGATTTGTATCCAAGTGTCTGGTATGTCAGCAGGTGAAAGCCGAGCAGCAGAGACCAGCAGGGTTGCTTCAGCCGCTTCCTATCCCAGAATGGAAATGGAAGCACATCACGATGGATTTTATGACCGGTTTTGTAGTACCCCGACCCGCAAGATGCCTTATGATGGATGGTTGGTTCGATAAAGCCTTGTTGGACTTGGGATTATATGAAGAATCGCTTGGAAGACTATGCGATCGTGGCAGGAATCGTCCTATGAATATGAGTAGTGTTGAACCCTTCAAAGATCCTTTAGCTTCACGTTTAAAATAAGGATGAGTATGCTATGTTTCTTATTGTGTTGTTCAATAACACCTTGCATGGAATTTGGAAAGATAATAAAAGATAATAACCACCTGAACGTAAACTGTTGTGGCTAGATGAATTGTATGCTTGTACGCTGTTGCGATGAGTTACATGACAGGTGAAGGCAAAGTCCTAAATACTTGGGCAGGTGAGTATATTGAGCTTTGGCTCAATGAATAGATGGCAAAACAGATGTTAAGACCCAAAGAACTGGGCAGTGAGTATGCTTGAATTGCATTCAAATGAATGAATGCTAAAACAGATGCTAAGTCCCAGGAATTGGGCGGTGAGTACACTGAGTTTGGTTGGAAAGATGTTTGGTATCAAAGATGTAGCAAGGCATTGGGTAACAACATTCTATTATCCTGTCGCCGATGTAGAATGTTGATTACGCCAAGACCCTGGATTGGGCAGATGATAATGTGAGCATTGGCTCAAGGCAAGATGGCTAGATGGCAAGATGGCAATACGAATGAGAATGATGGATTTGCTTAGTTTTCATTATCATGTATTATATGTTTTCTTCTTAGATAAGTTGCATATAGTTGCATGGTCATGGACAACTTGTCGACAAGGTAGTTCCCAGAACGGTAATCCGCGGCCACGGACCCGGTTCGTCCTAGGGGGAACAAGGAATTATGCCGACGTACTGGCATCGGTAAACGGGACTTGCAGTGGGGCTAGCTACCCGCACTGAAAGGGCGCCGTTGTACCAAGTAAGACGGTCCAGGATGGCGTGTCGCCAGTGACCTTCATATAGATAGGTCAGGTGCTAATGATGTCTTATGCAGGCAGAGTAAGTTATTACTCAAATACATGGAAGGATGTCGGCTGTTGGTAAGAATCACCTGAACGGTGATATTCATATTGAATCATGATATTGTTTCTAACAATGTCTTGTGCAGGCAGAGTAAGTATTATAAATGTACAGGGATGGCTACACGATCGTGGGTAAGAATCACCAAAGGGTGATAACAGTATACTTTAAATTATGTTGGCTATGAGATTTGCATGCTTTACTTCTTGTCGGCTATAACATGAAATTGACCCTAAGGCAACAAGAAAGACCATTGTTAATAATGTTCTGTAACATGATTACTTAGTGCTGTCTTCTTAGGTGAGTTGGGCCAGCACCGCTCGCCAGTACATTGATGATGTACTGACCCACGTTGTGGGCAATATTACAGGTGTTTGCTTGGGGGAAATCTTGTGAATCAGTGCTTGGCATCGATGAATCGGATGGGTGTGCAGAAGCTCTTCTTTCAAGACGATGTCTTCTGCTATACGGGACATAATGTATGGAACAGTGGACCTCAGATGTACCAGTGAGATTGTATTGGCAAGTTATTGTAAAGAAGTCGGTATATTCATTTGTAGCCTAAAGGGCAAGTGTATACATTCAGTTGGCTACTCAAGAGTCTTGTATTCAGTTGTAAACTCTGTATTCCGCTGCAAGTCTTGTAATCCATTTTGAATATCAATAAAGAGATACATTTCTTCATAAATTGTGTGACTTCAATTTATCTGCTTGGTTCCGCTGCCTTATCGATGTTTTCTGAGAATTACCAGGAACTGTAATGGTTTTGCCTTGTACAAGTGCAATCTAGACTTGTACGGCATCACGCCCAGTGGCTTGTTTTCGATCCTCCGGGATCGGGGCGTGACATAATGGTATCAGAGCACGGCTTTACGTCCTTGGATTCCTATTCGATTTGTTTCGAATCAACATTGCTACTAAGATGATTCTAAGCTGCTTCCGCGATGATTCAAAGATTGCTTCCGCGATTATTCAAAGTTGCTTCCGCGGTGAATCAAAGTTGCTTCTGCGAATACTCAAAGTTGCTTCCGCGATGAAATCAAAGTTGCCTCTATGATGACTCATAGTGCTTCTGCGATTATTCTGTGTTGCTTCCAAACTATTCTATGTTGTACCCTTGACTGAAAGTCCGTTGATCATTCTAACCTCTCACTGGGTGTTCCATACAATAAGTCTAAATATGTGGGCTGTGATATGTGTGCTTTATTGAATTTCTAAAAAGATACCAAAAAGAATAACAATGATGCGATGCGTAAGTTTGTGATGTATGCTGGATGTCTTATGTGTAGGATTCTTTGAATCGATTGTTATGCAGCAATCGACAGTGGGTGATAGCATGGTATGTTGGAACAGTATGTGTATGAATTTCAGTGAATGGGAATCGACCGAATTTTGAGTCGGTATTTGTGGTCAGCATAACCACTGCAGGATGGATAGTCCATGTTGGATGACGGTTTGATACGAAGGAATATTGTGTTTGGAATGGCTTGAGCTCTGGGTGGTATATTAAATATACCCTTGTCGTGATAAGATGTCCCTTGACCCTTGATGTGTCTATGATTTTGTGATTGCTTTACCTATAAGGTAGTGGGTGGTATCGAATCGTAGCTGAGCTTACGATTGATACATGTTGGCTAGGCGTGTTCCTTGATTGTTAAGTTGGATGACCGTTGTGAGATTTTGATGTGTTCAGATGAACCATCGCTAGACCTTGTTGGTTAGCATTAAGTTGGGTAATAAGAGAATTGAGAATATGAAATGATGCCTTGGTTGGGAAAGAAAAGAATTTTAGATTCAGGCGAGTACTTGAATCAGTTGGGTAGAAGGATTGTAGGCTTGGTAACGATAGTGTGGTGTTGCTATCGAATGATTTTGCGGGAATAACTATGGACCGAATATTGAACGATGTTGGAATTGAGTTAAAGAAATTGCATGTTAGATATCGATAGAACTGATGGTAATGTTAGACGCTTATCGGGATATTGCGAATGATTTAGAAGATGCAGAGAGTTGCATCGACGACCGAAAAGTTAGAGAATGGGCTTGTGGAATAGATGATCTTAGCACGTGGTGCAGTGTGCTTGAAGGAAATTGACGTTCCGAATTAACAAGTTATGACCCATGACTATTTTAAGGCATAGAGAATGGGTACTTGTCCCTTGATGTACGAAAGAGTAGATGTTCCTTACGAGAGTCGAATGGCTGGAACACAAATAAGTATCGAGGTGCAGCGATATGTAATAGACCCTGTCGGTAGATAATGTTGTCACATGAATAACAAGTTTGGTAGGATATAGAATTGTGGGATTATGACTTAGCTAATTAAGTTATGTCATATGCAATTGGATGATCGAAGTAAGAATGCTAGATGATTGGTGCCATAGAGATTGGATCGGTACATGAATAGTAAATCTTCTTATGGAATCATAAGGAGATGATACAAAACTAATATTGATGGTTAACGTGAATTGCTAAGAGATGACCGTGTTGGTGCTAGAAAATTTATAATTGATGCCTCGAAAGAAATACGATTTTATAGTTGCCTTATTTTTGTTGGTTAAAAGAGTACGGACCGTATCGATGATCTAAGAATGTGGGAAACAATTATGTTGCGAAGAGACCGTAGGAAGAGATTATAAGTGATAACTATTGAGATAGCAATGTCGGATGATGACTCGAAATGGTTGACCCGATTGAATAGACAATTTGAGTACGATATGAGGATACAAGTTGGATCGAACAGATGCTATGTCTATGCAAATGGAAATTGAAAGTTGAATATTCTATTGAGGAGTTTTATATGATAGCTTCGAGATTGACCCATAGATTGTTGGATAGAATTGTCGGATAGATTTGGTCGGTTGCGGGTAAGTCTAGAATGAGACTTCGTTGGGTATGACTCGAGTATGAGTACGGGTAGAAAGACTTGACCCTAGATTGTTGGCTAGTTGCCTAGATTGTCGGTTGGTTGCCTAGATTGTTGGCTGGTTGCCTAGAGTGTCGGTTTGTTGCCTAGATTGTTGGTTGCTTGCTTAAGTCTCAGATTGGTTGGCTATGTTCTTCAGTTGTCCGTGTTGGGTATAAGTTCATAAGATTGGGGTGGCGTCCCATGTCCCTAAGTTGGTCAGACCATAGAGTTGCCCTATGTTGAGAATTGGTTGCCTCTAAGATAAGAGATAAGTATGTCCCTGATAGCTACTCATCTCATATGGGTTAGCTGAATGTCTGGTTTAGCTTAGATTAGCTGACCGTAGAGACTTGATTGTATGCTAAGTTGACTATTGAAAAACCGTAGGATGTCCCTATTGGTGTTGCGTGAGTATAGTTGGAATAAATAAGATGTGTTGGAAGGTAGGCTTTGGAATGGAATAGATATTTGGGAAATTTTGATGTTAAAATGTTGGATGGGATGACGGATCATGTTGGTTTCGGAAATTGAGTTGCCTTGGTTGAAATGTTGGGAATTGTTAGAACTGGTTGGATTGGTTGATTGATATTGAGCTGCAAAAATTGTTGGTAGTGCTTTGAGATAGTTGGAATAATTTCATTGACCGGATCAAGATTGAGGATAAGTGTAATGACGGAATTGGATAGTGCATGTAGCCAAGATCGGCGAATGTGAATATGAATGACCCTCATAATTAATGTTGCTGGAATATGATAGTTGCCTATACGAGAGGATAAATATGTTGGCTTGATCAATACGAGAAAATGTTGGAGGACAGCAAGAAATGTTGCTAAAGTGAAATTGTGGTACAATTTGAAGGATGGTACGATTTGGAAGATGGATCATGATTGGGAAATTTACAATTTGCAAACAAAGTGTATGGATGCGAACGATGATGAGTACAAGATTTGATCGATGAGAATCGGATATCAAAATGAAATGTGGCTATAGGATTTATCAACTTTGATGGCATGGATGACAATGAACTTGAAAGGAATACTTGATACATCTAAGTCGGAATATTTTGGAAATTCTGGATCGGTTGAGGAAAATTTCTCGAGTTGGAATTGGCAACATCTGTTGCGTTATTGGTTGGTCGGGATATTGAATAAACAAGTGGGATTTTAAGAGATGCTTGAAAAGAATTACTGATGTTCGGAAGAGAAATTACACCGTCGCTCATTCGTCTTCCCTATCACTGAACTTGGCTGAAGTGCATGTATTTCGGGGACGCCTAAAATATGTGTATGATTCCAACTAAGTGGTATGCTGAATTCAAACGAAGCCACGTGAATTATCATGTGCTAAGAATTTGCACGAGTGTCGGAGGAAAGATCAAAGATGGTAAACTATGTTGAATCAATTTGGGATGCTGTAACGAGACGGTACATTACTTGAAAATTATTCGAGAGATTGCAGAGAAATAGTAAATGGTGCAAGTTGATCGTTGAGAAGTTTCATGAAAAGTTGGTTAAAGTTTTGGGGATGAGTTTTGTTTTAAGTTTCGAGGACGAAACTTTTTCTGGGTGGTATAAATTGTAGTGCCCCGACCCGCAAGATGCCTTATGATGGATGGTTGGTTCGATGAAGCCTTGTTGGACTTGGGATTATATGAAGAATCGCTTGGAAGACTATGCGATCGTGGCGGGAATCGTCCTATGAATGTGAGTAGTGTTGAACCCTTCAAAGATCCTTTAGCTTCACGCTTAAAATAAGGATGAGTATGCTATGTTTCTTATTGTGTTGTTCAATAACACCTTGTATGGAATTTGGAAAGATAATAAAAGATAATAACCACCTGAACGTAAACTGTTGTGGCTAGATGAATTGTATGCTTGTACGCTGTTGCGATGAGTTACATGACAGGTGAAGGCAAAGTCCCAAATACTTGGGCAGGTGAGTATATTGAGCTTTGGCTCAATGAATAGATGGCAAAACAGATGTTAAGACCCAAAGAACTGGGCAGTGAGTATGCTTGAATTGCATTCAAATGAATGAATGCTAAAACAGATGCTAAGTCCCAGGAATTGGGCGGTGAGTACACTGAGTTTGGTTGGAAAGATGTTTGGTATCAAAGATGTGGCAAGGCATTGGGTAACAACATTCTATTATTCTGTCGCCGATGTAGAATGTTGATTATGCCAAGACCCTGGATTGGGCAGATGATAATGTGAGCATTGGCTCAAGGCAAGATGGCTAGATGGCAAGATGGCAATACGAATGAGAATGATGGTTTTGCTTAGTTTTCCTTATCATGCATTATATGTTTTCTTCTTAGATAAGTTGCATATAGTTGCATGGTCATGGACAACTTGTCGACAAGGTAGTTCCCAGAACGGTAATCCGCGGCCATGGACCCGGTTCGTCCTAGGGGGAACAAAGAATTATGCCGACGTACTGGCATCGGTAAACGGGACTTGCAGTGGGGCTAGCTACCCGCACTGAAAGGGCGTTGTTGTACCAAGTAAGACGGTCCAGGATGGCGTGTCGCCAGTGACCTTCATATAGATAGGTCAGGTGCTAATGATGTCTTATGCAGGCAGAGTAAGTTATTACTCAAATACAGGAAAGGATGTCGGCTGTTGGTAAGAATCACCTGAACGGTGATATTCATATTGAATCATGATATTGTTTCTAACAATGTCTTGTGCAGACAGAGTAAGTATTATAAATATACAGGGATGGCTACACGATCGTGGGTAAGAATCACCAAAGGGTGATAACAGTATACTTTAAATTATGTTGGCTATGAGATTTGCATGCTTTACTTCTTGTCGGCTATAACATGAAATTGACCCTAAGGCAACAAGAAAGACCACTGTTAATAATGTTCTGTAACATGATTACTTAGTGCTGTCTTCTTAGGTGAGTTGGGCCAGCACCGCTCGCCAGTACATTGATGATGTACTGACCCACGTTGTGGGCAATATTACAGGTGTTTGCTTGGGGGAAATCCTGTGAATCAGTGCTTGGCATCGATGAATCGGATGGGTGTGCAGAAGCTCTTCTTTCAAGACGATGTCTTCTGCTATACGGGACATAATATATGGAACAGTGGAACTCAGATATACCAGTGAGATTGTAGCCAAATTGGCAAGTTATTGTAAAGAAGTCGGTATATTCATTTGTAGCCTAAAGGGCAAGTATATACATTCTGTTGGCTACTCAAGAGTCTTGTATTCAGTTATAAACTCTGTATTCCGCTGCAAGTCTTGTAATCTATTTTGAATATCAATAAAGAGATACATTTCTTCATAAATTGTGTGACTTCAATTTATCTGCTTGGTTCCGCTGCCTTATCGATGTTTTCTGAGAATTACCAGGAACTGTAATGGTTTTGCCTTGTACAAGTGCAATCTAGACTTGTACGGCATCACGCCCAGTGGCTTGTTTTCGATCCTCCGGGATCGGGGCGTGACAGGTTTACCTAGATCCCCGGCTGGCAAGAATGCAGTCTGGGTAATAGTAGATCGACTCACGAAGGTCGCTCATTTCCTTCCCTTTCGAGTTGGGCAGACTACTGAGCAGTTAGCAGAAATGTACATGAAGCAGATAGTAAGGCAGCACGGTGTTCCAGTTAGTATAGTATCAGATCGGGATACACGGTTTACTTCCTATTTCTGGCGGAGCTTACACCAAAGTTTGGGAACCAAGTTAAGATTCAGTACTGCCTATCATCCACAAACCGATGGGCAATCAGAAAGAACCATTCAGACGTTAGAAGATATGCTACGGGCATGTACCTTGGACTTTGGCGGATCTTGGGAGGATCACCTTCATCTTGTGGAGTTCTTCTATAACAACAGCTATCAGGCTAGCATTCAGATGGCCCCGTTCGAAGCATTGTACGGAAGGAAGTGCAGGTCCCCTTTGGCATGGGACGACGTCGGAGAACGAAAGTTGTTGGGACCAGAGATGATCACACAGACAGTGGAGATAGTTAAGTTGGTCAGAGAGCGCCTTCGAGTTGCACAGGACCGACATCGTCATTGGGCAGATCAACATCGTAGGCCTCTAGAGTTCAGAGTTGGCGACCAAGTGTTTCTGCGGATTTTGCCAACTCGGGGTATCATTAGATTTGGAACCCGAGGAAAGCTTAGTCCAAGATACGTTGGTCCTTTTAAGATTCTCGCTCGGGTAGGCGATATGGCTTATCGACTTGCCCTTCCACCTTCGTTAACTGGCATACATGATGTGTTTCATGTGTCCCAGTTACGTGGGTATGTCCCGGATCCGAGTCATGTCCTCGATCATTCAGAGTTAGTCGTTGGTACCGACCTAACTTACGAGGAACAACCCGTATCTATTTTAGACCGGCGAGAGAAGGTACTCAAGAATCGGACGATAAGCCTTGTCCGTGTTTCTTGGAATCATTACTCTCCGGAAGAGTCAACCTGGGAGCGCGAGGACGAGATCAGATCTCGGTATCCGTATTTGTTTGACTAATAAGGTATATTTTTGCACCTTATTGACACGATTCCATGCTTATCTGCACCTGCTTGTTTTGCACTTTGTGATGTATGATAATAACTGCTATGATAGTTAACTTGTATGTGATTGAGCCTTGCTTGCCTGATTTTACTATCCTGTCTTGGCTGGAATTCCGAGGACGAAATTTTTCTAAGAAGGGTAGAGATGTCACTCCCCGATCCTGGAATACGTATTTTAATACGTAAACCGATAAATTGTATTTACCTTGTATTTATACTATATTTATTATGCAATATTTCTTCATGCATTTTCCAAAAATATTTGACAAAATATTATTTGCTAATTTATTTTCTGCATTTGGGCCTACAGTTTTGGCTCATTTGGGTAACCCATTCTTGGTTCACCAATGGTTCATCATGAACCCTTTGGTTCATCATGAACCCATGGGTCCAAGATCTTTATATATACTCCTCTCATTTACTTCCTCTCATTTACTTCCTCTCATTTACTTTCCTCCACCAACCAAGGCAAGTACCAACTTGCTCAAGAGATGGATCCATAAATGTTGTTGATGTTTTCTTACAAAATTATTTATCAAAATATATTCTTCTCCTTATTCTATACTAGTTTAGAACTTGAAGTTTTCCATTTTGAAGCTTTAATCTTTGTAGACCTAGGTTTTAACCATTTTTGGATTTTCTTGGTTTTGATCTAGCAAACTTCATTATTTTTAAGTTTTGATGGTTCCATGTTGTAGAAAATTTTGTTCTACCCCATTTTGACCTAAGGAAGTTCCGATTTGGGCTCCGGATGAAGGTTTTGTGTAGTTTGGAAGCCATGGTTGCTTGGCTCCTCTTCTCGGACAAGTGGAGAAGAAGAGCAGTACTTGACCGCATGAATCTTCATGCGGCAAGTCTCTGGCCGCATGGCCTTTCCAGCCGCATGAGACTCGTTCGAGCTCAGCCGCATGGAAAGTCCTTCCTAGCCGCATAAGACTTGCTTGAGTACTTGACCGCATGAATCTTCATGCGGCAAGTAATTGAGCTGCATAGCCTCGTTCAGACTCAGCCGCATGAGCCCCTGTTATCTTGAGTCGCATGGACTTCATGCGGCTAGCTTTCAGCCACATGAGTTCTTTGCACTCAGCCGCATGAGTTCTTTGCACTCAGCCGCATGAGTTCTTTTGCACTCAGTCGCATAAGGCCCATCCATCATCCAGCCGCAGATGTATCGCCCATGCTCAGCCGTATAGGACTTCGTCTGATCGTAGCCGCATATGCTGTTGAACTCCGGCCGCCTGGCGATTGCTCCCTTCGCAGCCGCATACGCTGACACCCCTTCGTCCGCATGAACCCGCCTTTCCAACCGCATGCGCCTTAGGCTCCCTTAGCCGCATGAGCGTGCAGTCCCAGCCGCATGAACCTGTATTGACCTAGCCGCATGGACTCACTCCCCCTGAGCCGCATGGACTTGTGCCCTATATTGTTACCTTATTATTATTATTATTGTTATATATATATTATATGCCCATTTTATATCCTTACGCCTTTTGTCCCGAGCATGATATGAGCACTAATGTGACCCCGGAGAACAAAGTGTTCCTACCTGATACATGTACCTGAATGTCCCAGTTCTTGTTCATGCTCGACAAATGACTCGTAACTCCACGTGGCGTAATTGCAATGATGTATTACACTAAGGAGGGTAGAACATGTTGACATACTGATTGACATGGATCCTCTTTGGGGTAGTCGTACTAAAGTACGACTTTAGGAGGACAATCATGCAGGCCACAGCATGAAAGTCCAAGATTTCACCTAGGGTTAAATTAGGCAACTAAATATACTAGATGCATGGGGAGGGCAAAATCTCGAGATCGTGTTACACCAGCCGCCTTGAGATACTGTCTTGACGCGCCGGCTGGTCTCCACGGATACTGTGTCATCTACAACGAGTAGATGACTGTATCCGATTAATTCCTGCTACATATTATATGTTTTAGCAAGGTGGCCTTACAAGGGACCTGTGCTCAATCATACCTGTCTACGCGAACCCCTGGGTTGGCTAGCCTTGCTGGAAAGATACGATCTGAGGATTTCTAAATAACATGATGCGAGGATAACCTCGTCCCACTAGAAACTCGTAGACTTGATTGGCCATGAAAATGACTTGCTTGTATCCTACTACCTTCCGTGAATAACTGAGGGAAGCGGACTGTCATGGTACGTTATCCAACCCATGTTCTTGTTTGATTGTTGGGTTGGTTATCGTACTACGACAGGCTGTGGACCGAAGTTATGAACGGAAGACTTATTCTGATTGTGGAGTGCTACTTCTGTGAATGACTAAGGAACATGGTCTATCACGGTACATGATCCAACCCATGTTCTTGTTTGATTGTTGGGTTGGTTATTGTGCTGCGATAGGCTATCGACCGAAGTCACGATCAGGAGATTTTATTGTTTATACCTTTTAACTTATGTGAATGTTATAGAGTACGACACGTCCCGACCCCATGCGGCACCTTTTGTCCTTGTTTGGTTGTAAGGGTGCCATATGGGTTCGAGGATGTGGTGCTACCCTATAATGGTAGCATAAGTATTACTATCATCAATCATTCTGTTCAACTGGGTTTTTAATCTTAACTCTTGTGCCCCTTTGGTGGTACTTGCTATTCGGGGCTGACCCCGCTGGTTTTGTTTGGCCAGATCCCGTAGCAGAGCCTGAGGACACGATCTTCCTCCCTGACATCCATGGTACATACTAGGAGCATGGCAGTTCGGGGACTCGAGTGGGTTTCTTCTCCACCACTCCTGCTTATACTTTTGCGGCGTTTAGCCACCGGCACCTGTTAGCCGGATTACTTGATATTTTGTGTCAGTACATAATTGTAATTAAACAGACTGCAGCTGTGTATAATTTTGTACTCCTGACTCTCCGAGATAGCTAAATTATGAAGCTAGTCTCTCATGATCATTTTGATGAAGCGTCGGGGACGCCTTACTGCTTTATCTTTAAATGTTTATCTATTTGCTGAGGTGATTTGATTGATTGAGACATAGAACTCTGTGGGACCATAGGAGACTTGATTGTAGCATGTACCTCCTAGTCTCTCGACAGCCACGATCGCTGTATGACGTTACGTACCTCATATGGTGTAGCTTGCCTAGTCCGTCTCCGTATTTCGGCACTGGGGCGTGACAACGCAGCTCAAAATGATTCAACCAACCAAATCCAACCAGCTTTAGCAAATTTTCAACATTCCAACAAAGGCAACCAAGTTTCGAAACCAATATGATACCGTCATTGCATCCAACGTTTGTAACATCACATTTTTCTAATCTTTATTCCATTCCGAAGTTTACTTCCTGACATATCTCACTCATTCCGACAATATCCACGCAACATCAATAGGGACATCCTAAGGGTCTCCAACTGTTAACTTAGTCATCGATCAATTCTCTACGGTCAGCTATTCTAAGCTAAAGCAGACATTCAGCTAACTCATCTGAGATGGATAGCTATAGGGACATATGTATCTCTGATTTTAGAGACAACCAATTCTTATCATAGGGAAAACTCTATCTTATCTCAGGGACAATCTATGATCCGACCAACTTAAGGAATAAGGGACATCACCCCAATCTTATGAACTTATACCCCAACACGGACAACTGAATATCATAGCCAACAATTCCAAAATTTAGGCAACCAACCGACACTCTAGGCAACCAACCGACATTTTAGGGTCAAGTCTATCTATCCGTACTCATCCTCAGGTCATACCCAACGAAGTCTCACTCTAGACTTACCCACAATCGACGAAATCTATCCAACAATTATATTCGACAATTCTTATGGGTCAATCTCGAAGCTATCATATAAAACTTCTCAATCGAATATCCAAACTTTCAGTTTTTACTAGCATAGACGCAACATCCTCTACTCAATCCGACTTGTATTCTCACATCGTATGCAAATTACGTCTATTAAATCGGTCCAACTATTCTAAGTCATAATCCAACATCGTTACCTCAATGGTCTATCATTTACAATCTCTTTTATACGGTCTCTTCGTGACATATTCAATTTCCACATTTCTAGATCATCGATACAGTCTGTACTCTTTAACCAATAACATAGGCAACTATATAATCATGTTTTTTCCGAAGGCATCCTTTATTAATTTTTGTTGGCAACAAACATGGACATCTCTTAGCAATTCACGTTAACCATCAATATTCGTTTGCACCATCTCCTTGTGATTCCATAAGAAGATTTACTATTCATGTACTGATCCAATCTCTATGGCACCAATTATCTAACATTCGTATCTCGGTCATCTTAGTAGATATGACATAATTCATTAGCTAAGTCATAATCTAACAATTATATATTCCACCCAAATTCGTTATTCATGCGACAAAATGTCTCCATTAGCATCTTCATGATGCTTGCATCTACTAGATGCTCCCCCCTCAGAAATATTAAATTCTTGTCTTTACATCAATACAAAATAAAAAATCAACCCCCAATACAATTTAAATATTACATCTCACCCTAACGCTTTATTTGTCTATACATTTATACTCATATCCTTATGAAGAGGTTACAGGAATTATTTGTGATTCCTGAAAGCTTGCAACTCCCCTTTATATATTTAACTGTTGAAAACATAGCCCTGTTTGCTCCGTTAATTGTAAGAGAGATTTTGGAATATTGTCGCAGTATTTTGTTTTATTTATCTCCAAAATACATACAACATTGTTTAGTAAAACCATACCTTGTTTGTGATATCCTCTTAAGGAGGATAAGATAAATATCCTAGGTAAGCAGCGTCAAGCCAGAGCATTTGAGCATCTGAATCCACGGATGAGATGTTTTTTTTTTCAAAGTCAGGTGGCATTTGTATATTTCATTATATCAAAACATAAATTAAATCAAGAATGATATGTCATTCAAGTGTCTATGTGTAGATGCATATCAGCAGGTTTACATAAAATATTGTTGAGTGAATGACAATAAAAGTTGGTACTTCAGGACCCAAAATATGTTCTTTTGGTCGTCACGGATCATATTGACCTGACAGTTATAGGTATATTATTTATATTAAATATTTACAAGAGATCAATATTATCTTATATCTTCAGAAGATTTATATTAATATTATCTCTTTAGAAGATTAATATTATCTCTTCAGGAGATTATAGTAGGTCTCTTCATGAGATTCATCTTTTCATGAGATTATATGAGATCTCTTCAGGAGATCTATCTTTATCTTTTCTGGAGATTCCTATCTCTTCGGGAAATTCTTATCCCTTTGGGAGATTCTTATCCCTTTGGGAGATTTTTATCTCTTTGAGAGTTACTGGCATATTTTATATCTCTTCATGAGATTATTTTTTTAGGAGATCTTCTTTTCGGGAGGTACTTCATGTAAATAGAAAGCCATTCTGACGAATCCGTTCAGAGATTTCTTCATAAATATGACTATACATTTATTACACATGTCCTAAACATATATTCAATGAACCTATCACATTCTTCTGGATGGTTTTAGTTCATATATGTTTCATTTGTAAATCCTTCGGGGATAGCATGTTAATGTTAAATCCTTCAAGGATACACCTGAAAATTTAAATTATTCAAAGATTTTATGCATATCTTATCGTCTAGAATCCTTGAGCTAACATTGCTCTTATATATTTGGATCTCTATTTTCTACAAACACACATTCAAAACTTGTCGGGTTTATTCCTTTTGGGTTTTGTATATAGGACAAACACCCACATTTTGCGAGAGATATCGCATCATTTTCCACCTTCAAGGATTATTCGTGGTTTAGTGTTATCCTTTATTTGATCACCATTTTAATTTTTTATTTATAATGTCATCTGTGACAAACTTTTTGATTCCAAATTTTTGTTGAACATAGATTTCTTGGGTACCGGTACCTCTTTTTTAGTCTCTTGTAGGAGCTGAGGTATATCCTCGACCGGAGTGATATACTTTAAGAAATTGGATCTTTGGTTCATGACATCTTCCGGATCGTCATGAACTTTCTCTACAGGAGATGCTTCTGCAGGAGCTGCTTCTTCAAAATTATTAGGGTGTGTTGTATTATTTGACCTCTTCTTCTGGAGAGAAGACCCTTTAGAATCTTTAGTATTATTCGGTTCTTTTGGTACGTCTATTAGAAAATAAATACATAGTTGGTATAACTATTTATGCAGCATAATTGAGTACACATCCAATAATTTATTTGTATGGAAATACAAGAAATAGTTTCTCCTATTTTAGTCAAGAGTATATAATATAGAAGTATGCCATGGTATGTTCTTCTGGAATGATATTTTATAACGTTCTTCTAGAACGATGGTTCAAGTCGTTCTTCTAGAACGATCATTCGCGACGTTCTTCTTGAATCGATGCTTTACGACGTTCTTCTAGAACGATAATTCACGACGTTTTTCTTAGAACGATAATGTATCTTCTTCCTATCTCCCCCTAACGGCAAGAATTCTGTCTTATTATCGTGACATAAAAAATCTTACGTCTAGAAGATATAATAATTTAAGAAGATAAATATAGAAATTATAATTCACAAAATATAGATGTCAAGATTACAATTTCAAATAATACCAACATAAGCCATCTAAAAAATACAATTCGAAATTGAAACTATGTTATTAATTATTCAGATACAATCTTTGGAATTAATGGCTTAGAAACAAACTTATCCTTGAGATCAATGGTGTATGCTGCAATTTGGTAAGAGATGATCACACGAATTAGTTATTATAATTCTCATCATCATTGTTTTGTAATGTCTTGTCGATCATGTCACAGTTTAGAAGTTATAGGATCATTTGGCTTCTGGCTCACAATGGACACTTAAGATTGAGCTTCCAGCTTATGATATAGGATTGAGCTTCTGGCTCATAATAGTACGTGACTTGACATCCTTAATGTGAGTGGCGTATATCTCTATTGAATAGCTGAAGAATCTATCTAGAAGAACTTTTGGTTCTCTTAGACGAGTGGTTACAAAGAATTATTCCTTATTTCACTTGCTCAAAGTTTACCCATTTTCCTTATATCGTTAAAACTTAGTAAAATTCTTCTGGACTTATGGGAGTACAACACATTATATATCTGTTGGATAAAATATGCTTTGTCAGAGCCTTTCATTAGTATGAGCAGGACCAGCTATCGTGGATACTATATTCGATCTAGTATTCTTGTTGGAGAAAGATCATATAGATAAGGATTATGTGTGTAGCATCATTCTAAACTGTTAAATATGTCTTTAGAACTTCAGATCTAAGTAGGACACCCAGACATCCGTAGTCACCCTACGGATTGGACAAACTTAAGGCACACACTCTATTTTTTTTTCTAATTTATAAGAGGTTTGTAACTTTTAAAATATATGCAACTATGAAATACCAACATTCAGGTTGCTATATATATAACACTATTGAGAAGAGGTTTAATCACTAGCCAATAAGCTCAACTTTATGCTTGAAAATAGTAGCCCTGAATGAGTCAAGGGCATTGCACTAATGGTAGTACTTGTGACACACAGAAGATTCAAGTGTAAGTGCAAATGATGGATACATTGGCATAACACAATAAACGAGGTAACACGTTCAAAGAAAAATAAGTTCATTGTTCAGATAAGATAATGCCTATCGCTACGATCTAGTATGATGCTCATGTTCACCTAGCCAGTCAGTCATCTAGATAAATTACAAACAAAGTATGGATGGTGTTGACCATACAAAGATGTAGAACAATATATCTATGTAATTTCATAAGTAGATATAAAAAGCCAGCTAATGTGTCAAACAACGCTTACACCTGAACATGTCCTTCATTATAAATGTCACTATTCACAAGGGCTCAATAATCCACTTGTTTTGTTAATATTACAGAATATGTACATTTATTATGAGAGTGAGTAGCTTGTATGAATGTCCAAATATTAGCTTTTTCTCCAGCTTGCAATTTGGTTGCCTATGCCTACTCCCATTTGGAACATGAATAATATATCTTTCAACTAAATAAACTATACTGATGCATTTGAAGATAGAAAATATTAATAAGGATAACCTACTACATCCTGATCTAAAACAACAATTTCGTATTTACAATATAGTTAAACTTCTATCTTATCGCACTTTAAATCTCATTATACAAAATTCATTAAGTGATCGGACCATATTATTAAGTTATTGCATGCATGTGCCTAAAACACATAAAAGCATTACTAAACTTATGATTCACAAATCATAACATACTAGGAACACAAGATTGGAACTTCAGATAGTCTCAATTTGTTCATGCAATTAAAGCTTGATACACACCAATAATGAATTCAAACATGAAATAGCATTAATGGAACAACTAATCACCCAGTATTATGATTATATGCAACATCCTTGACCTTTACATATCCTGCTTTCTATCAATATTCTAAACTTTTTGGCAAAGCAAATATAATCTCTAGTCTAAGGAAGCATTGTAACAATCTAAACTTACTTCAATATCACAATGAAATAGCAAAAAAATTCAACAATTATTGTGATAGAGGATGAAGCATAAATATATATTTCGACATCAACTAGATGGGTTCATAATGGATGATAACGAGGGCTCCATCAGCAACAAACCACATACTGAACTTTGGTTCCTTATTCAATAAAATAAAATAAAATTATATCCCAAAAATTTGATTGTCAGCTAGTCTGCATGCACAATCATGCTACCATGTATAACATCTTGTATATTTTAGCTATGTATTATACTTAAATCAATCTTATCCCAATTGTCAAAATGAAAAAAGTTTGAAAATACCGATTTCAACAAACTACCAACCACATAATAACAATAACAAGATTGGTTTTGGATTTGTTAGAATATAAGATATCATAACTGATTGAGCTGTAATTGTACTTGCAAAGGCAAAAGACAACACCAATTGCCATTTAGGAAAAAATAAACTTGTAATATATTACTAAATAAAATTTGGTAGTAACCCATGCATTTAAGATATCATGTTAATTTGTTGACCATCTTGCCTACTTTAGCATGCATCATATTTACTATTCTATAAATGAAGGAAGAAAAGTAAGGAGTAGAAGCTCCCCAATGGCGATTCTAGGTGTTTGATTCCGCAGTCTCCGACAGGGTCCTGCCGGCCACCCCCCTTCAGCGGGTGGTCCCCTCTGGCGGTTTGGTGAGTCTTTATCGTTGTCACGACCCGCACCCACTGTGAGGGCACGAGTACGTAACAGCGCCCAACCTATGCCGCAGTGTCGATGGTAGAACGATGTTCTAGGTCATGAACATAACTAACACAATATGAATACTCTCCAACTGGAGGCCAAGTCACAGAAGGTACAACTCAATCACAATTTAGAGGTAGAATATAGCACGATGGAATAGATAAGGAAATCATCAAAACTGAGGTACAAACAGAAGTGAAATAAATCAAAGTCAACAAACACAAGTCTCAACATCTCCATAATAATACAACTCTGTAATCAAAGACAACAAATAACATGAAAAGAAAGAACAGTCTAGACTATTTATACTATGCATGGGTATCATCCTCAGCAGCTGCCTGAACCTCCCCACGGGTCCAGGTCGCGAGTGTCATCTAGGCAAGCTCCATAGTAAGGGGTGTAGGGCTCCTCATAATCCTCTGTAATATTTTCAACTGGTCCAGTCAGGACGGGAGCAAGCACAATACATCTTACATAGATCATAGCAGGTTAGAAAATATAAACGTGCAAAAGAGTACGATACATAAAACTGAAATAATGTACATGATGTAAAGAGAGAACTGTAATGGAAATATCTACTATAAGTAGAGAACTATCAGTGACTAGTGATGTAGAGTACAAAGTCGACATATGAACAGCTGGATTTGTACATGAATATACTAAAGAGGCTCACATGGTTATACTACTTTGGAATTGTTTACATGACTATTTATACTCCCCCATACCACAATCAATACACAATGATCCAGACAAGTTATGTTACGCACATAATTTTCACATGAAAGCCTATAGATGGGTGTACATGAAGTATACATGAGGGCTCAGAACTGAGTGCACATGAAGGCCCATAGATGGGTGCACATGAAGTATAGGTTACACATGAAGTACATGAGAAACATGACCGTACATGAGAGCACATGAGAGTACACGAGCGTACATGAACGTATATGAAGCATATGAGAAACATGAATAACATGAGAGCGGAAAATACATGATGTACATGAAACACAAGACATGAAGTATCCGATGCTCCCGAAGGGGATAACATCTCAATGTAGGGATCCATATAGTACCAATCCGTGATAATATCGTGACAGCATCAAATAAGGTAATCTAGAGCAGGAATATAATCCTAAGCAAGTTATGAAATAATCAGAGAATGTACTCGCCTGGTATCTGAATGTCTGAAGTGAATATACTGTCCGGGATGAGGTATCTGACTCCTATTCAGAGCAATACAAGTCAAGATGTATACAAGGGATGATAGATAAAATGTACAATGCATTTGCATGCTGTCTAGGTCAAACTAGACTAAAGTCAACACTTGGTCAACTCTAGTCAACCACACTAGTCAAACTAGGTCAACTAGGTCTGTCCTAACCCAGCAAGTCTTACTAAGCCTAACCAAGGCTAGACTAGCAATCGAATACAAGCACAAGCCAAACCAAGCTAAGCTAATCATACACAATATATATATATATATATATATATATATATATATATATATATATATATATATATAGGGATAAGGGGTGAGTGAACATGTAGGTAAGTGCTAAGTGCAACATGCATCAATGTGAACTTGTGTCATAGTGATACTGTCAACATAGTGTAAGGGAGTACATGAGGTAATATAGGATTTGTGTTAATATAGAATATTGCATCTCATTAACTTGTATATTGCATACATTCCATCCATTATTACATTACATTCATGCTTGCATTCATTAGTCTTACACACAAACTTGCATGTTTTCAATCATTCATTACATAGATGCTTACATACATATATTTCCAATTATGCATTCACTCATTATCTTGCACTACTGTATGCATCACACATTACATACATTATTGCATTACATTACATATCATGCATGCCTATGCTACACTACATTAAATTACATACATGCTTGTATTAGATACTTGCATTCATGCTTGCATATATACATGTATTCCCATTTGCATTCATATATGCATATTGCAATCATATATGCTTACCAACATGCATGACATTATATATATATATCATTCATCATATTCATATGTTATATGTGTATAGGAAGAGAGAAAATGAAAGAAAAGATGGGACTGAATTTACAGGACAGTACATAGGTAGGTGATTTGTGTTCCCAGTTTTTTTAGTTCATGTGTGTGTTTGCATATATAATATCAGAAATCAGTGTATCAGTTTTCAGTCTCCATGTTTGACAGTCCATTTTCAATCGAAAACCATAAATCCAATGCTAACATGAATCCCAACATGTAGACTAAACTCAGGCATAAATGTATGATCTAAAATGTTAATTTAATCATTCAAAACTCAGTTTAAACACAATTAAATCTCAAAAATTACATTACACTGACATTGGTATCAGAAAAATTGCGAACCTGATTCGAATTTGAAATATAGTTGATAATCCTAAATAATTGGTTGGTAATGCGTCGTGCATGTGTCAGTGTGTCCCACGAGTCATGTGGTGTCCATACAATAGGACACAACGTGTCCAGACACTCACGAACACGCACAGACACACACAGGCACACGTAGCCTCGTGCACGTGTGCGAGTTGGTCTAGGACATGACACATGACACGATACACTTCGTGCACATGTCCACGTGTAGCCCACGTATAGGGCTACACATTCGATACCACACGGGGTGTCCACGACGTGTTCTATGCGGACACGAGACCTGTATCATAAGCAGATCTCGCGCATGTGCGTGTCAGTGCAAAATAATGCGAGTGAGTTTTCGTATCCGACACGACACGTGTGTCCACAAAACTTGTGGGGCACGTTCGTAGACACTACCCCCATGTGTCCACCAAGTTTCGTGGTGTCTCAAGCTGTGTCATGTCTGCAATAAGCGTTGGGTAGCATGACAGCGCACACGCGTGTCGTGCAGCATTTTTGCACCTTTTTCGACATAAAAATAACACGAATTCGTGTTCAGACCTGGGGAGAATGAAAACACACTTACAGATCTACATTTTTGTTTAAATAGTTTTCAAAAATATGAATAAAAAGTTCTTTGTGTCATTTCAACAAACACATACACACATGCACTGATACGTGTCCGATACGGACACGAAATGGACACGGTTTCTTACCAAACTTGAGGGACCGCTTGGGGACACCTAGATCTACACATTCATGCAAAGAAATCAAGAAATGGAGGTGGTTTGATGGGTTTACCTATTGAGTGTCAACTCAATGAAAAAGCTCAAAATAGGAGAATCCCTCTTGCAACTCAAAAGCCCCAAATTGTACAAAAACTGTGATTTCTCACCACAAACAGTAAGTAAACAATAATTAGGTCCAAATGCAAAAGACTAGAGTCAAAAAGGAAGAGAAATGAAGAAATTAGAAAAGATTGCAAAGGGCGACAAACCTTGTTCTTGCCAAAATTGAAAGTGGTATAAAAAGTGGCAAGAATGAATATGAGATATTAAATAGGAAGGGAGAAATCCTAGGGGGCCGGCCATATGTAGGAAAATTAGGGTTAGGGTTGATGGCTAGTGAGCTATGGGCCAAGTGCAATATCAAATTGGTTCAATCCCTTAGCTATTAGTTCAAACACTTATAACACCTAATCTCTTCATGCAACTTAGTCCAACAAGTCAACTTGGGTCGACTTAAGTTAGACTAGGATGCCACCATGTCATTCAAGTCACCATAGCTAGAGTCAACATCTAGGTTAGTCTCTTAAGTCATAACTAGTAAAAGTCAAAATTAACAACCATCAATCCAATAATTAATCAAATAATTCCAATAAGTCAAAATGACCAAATTACCCCTAGGCTAAAAATGATAAATAAATATTCCAATCACATGGTTAGGCTCTAGGTCAGACTGTCTCTAGGGTTTCACTAGCTGCACATCAAATCACAAGTCATGATTTTTAAATAGTTTTAAAATGATAAAAAATCACCAAAATCATATTTCAATTTAAATATCATAAATAAATAATTAAAATCACAAAATTTTAAAATTACCCTCATTTAGAAAATTGGGTGTTACAAGTCTACCCTCCTTAGAGAAATTTCGTCCTCGAAATTAAGATGGTAGTACTCCTTCTAGGTCAACACCCCACAATCATAGTCTCAATCACACAGTTCGATAATCATATGCATCTGTCCAAAATCATGATACTCAGAATCTTCGTCATGCTAGTGAGCTAGGCTACGATAATGACATAGTCTTTGACTAAGGTACATACATCTAGAATCATGATATTTAAATTTTTGTATTGCCGTATGCTTGGCAGCGAAAACCTTAAATTCCTATACCCGAGAAATACGTCCAAAATATGACTATATGTCCTCACTATGCCAGCTAATACGACTATCGAAGATTCTAGATCCCATAACTGAGGTGACCTAGCCCATATGACTTATCTCAGAAGAAAATCAATCATATCACAAGAACAATAGAACAAAATTGATTAATCAACAAGGAACAGATGGAATCGAATTTAAAATAGTTATAAGAGGCAATTACAAAAATGGAATTGAGAAGAACGGAACCTACAACAAGATCTCCAATGGCCTGTACATCCTCGACTGTCATGGCGAAAGCTCGCCCCTGCTGGCCTTTCCTGGCCTGCTGCTGATGCTGCATGTACCTCTGTTGCTGAGTTGGTAAGGGTAATCCTTTCTGCTGGCCCACCAGAGCCCTAGCTTCTGCTCCCTGAACTGTCCATCCAAATGACTCAGGACACTCTCTCAGCCGATGATCGGATCCTCCGTAAAGTAAACATCTGCCCAGCCTCTTCCAGCATTCGCCCCAATCGTACCCTGGTTTCTTACAGAAAGGGCAATGGATAACAAGCTGCTATCCCGGGGTCTGCTGCTGTCGCTGTACCTGCTGAAAGGGTACATGGTCCTGAAACTGCTGCTGCTGAAAGTAGACCCTCGGCTGCTGATACTGCTGTTGAATCTGTAAGTGGGGCCTCTGCTGCGGATACTGCTACTGAATCTGTAAGTGGGGCCTCTTGGCCAGGCCTGTACTGCCACTAGCTCCATGAGTGTCTCGCGTCCTCTTCTTCTTTAGCCCAAGATCGTCCTCCGCTGCTATGGCTCATACCAGAATCTGCTCGAAAGTGGCATCGCGGCTGCTCTTGGTATACGACCTGATCTCCCTGATCAAGCCTCTGTGGAACCTCCTCTCCTTTCCGGCCTCAGTAAGATCCTCAATGAATCTACTCAAACGACAGAACTCTCCGGCGTACTCCTCAACGGTCTGGTTCCCTTGATTCAAACTCTCAAACTGCGCCTCCAAGGCATCGAGTGCTGTATCGGGAAAGATTTTCTCCTTAAACAGTTTCTTGAAGGTTACCCAAGTCTGACCGGCTGTACCAACCCTCGGGTCCGTCTGGTACCAAGTACGGGCCAAGTCCTGCATCTGACTGGCTGCTGCCTCGATCTGTAATCTAGCTGGTATCTGTGCCAATCGGAATATCTCCTCAATATGCTCTATCCAATCGTCAGCATATATGATGCCCTCTGTACCCTTGAAGTCCCGGGGTCCCATCTTCTTAAAGGATTGGATGTCTGGGGTCTTCGGCTGATTCTGCTGTATCTGTCCTCCCAGTGACTGAACAGTCACCAACTCTACTGTCGTCCTGACCAACTGGTGGGTATCGTGTATGCTCTGTCAAAAATCAACAGACTGGCTCTGCTGTATCTGTTGCTGAGTCTCCAGGAATCTTTAGAAAAAGATAAATATCTGAGCCGTATCCACTGTCCCTGAAGGTAGCTGCTGTTGGAACATATCCGGAATGACGGAGGAAGACCTCCGGACAGGTGGATGTGCACTACCAAAAGCTGTAGAAGCTCCTATATGAGCAGAAATATGAGGTGCTGTGGTCCCAGCATCCACAATCGGGAGAGGGGTGGCAGACCTCTCACCAGCGTCTGCTGGCCCAAAGCGATGCGATCGTGTCTCAATCACCATCCTGGAGACAGATCAAACAAGGAATCAATACTGAGATAGAAACGATAATTCAAGGGATGACAGTTATTCCAAGGAAGAAATCTTCGACAAGAATTTAGATGGCATGAATTCAGTTAAGAGTTTTTTCTAATGTGATTGAGTACCTCAAAATAATCCTAATCCTACTGCAGGTTGTAGTGATACTCTAGTTCGAATACCACTACACAAACTCGACCTGCATGGGCCAACACTAAAAACGTGTCACGACCCGCACCCACTGGGAGGGTATGAGTACGAACAGCGCCCAGCCTACGCCGCAGTATCGACGGTAGAACGCTGTTCTAGGTCATGAACATAACTAACACAATATGAATACTCTCAAACTGGAGGCCAAGTCACAGAAGGTACAACTCAATCACAATCTAGAGGTAGAATATAGCACGATGGAATAGATAAGAAAATTCTCAAAATTGAGGTACAAACAGAAGTGAAATAAATCAAAGTCAACAAACACAAGTCTCAACATCTCCATAATAATACAACTCTGTAATCAAAGACAACAACTAACATGAAAAGAAAGAACAGTCTAGACTATCTATACTATGTATGGGTATCATCCTTAGCAGCTGCCTGAAACTCCCCACGGGTCCAGGTCGCGAGTGTCATCTAGGCAAGCTCCATAGTAAGGGGTGTAGGGATCCTCATCATCCTCTATAATATTTTCAACAGGTCCAGTCAGGACGGGAGCGAGCACAATACATCTTACATAGATCATAGCAGGTTAGGAAATATAAACGTGCAAAAGAGTACGATACATAAAAACTGAAAAAATGTACATGATGTAAAGAGAGAACTGTAATAGAAATATCTACTATAAGTAGAGAACTATCAGTGACTAGTGATGTAGAGTACAAAGTCGACATGTGAACGGCTGGATTTGTACATAAATATACAAAAGAGGCTCACATGGTTATACTACTTTGGAATTGTTCACATGACTATTTATACTCCCCCATACCCCAATCAATACCCAAGGATCCAGACAAGTTATGTTACGCACATAATTTTCACATGAAAGCCTATAGATAGGTGTACATGAAGTATACATGAGGGCTCAGAACTGAGTGCACATGAATTCCACATGAAGGCCCATAGATGGGTGCACATGAAGTATAGGTTACACATGAAGTACATGAGAAACATGACCGTACATGAGAGCACATGAGAGTACACGAGCGTACATGAACGTATATGAAGCACATGAGAAACATGAATAACATGAGAGCGAGGAATACATGATGTACGTGAAACACAAGACATAAAGTATCCGATGCTCCCGAGGGGGATAACATCTCAATGTAGGGATCCATATAGTACCAATCCGTGATAATATCGTGACAGCATCAAATAAGGTAATCTAGAGCAGGAATATAATCCTAAGCAAGTTACGAAATAATCAGAGAATGTACTCGCATGATATCTGAATGTCTGAAGTGAATATACTATCCGGGATGAGGTATCTGACTCCTATTCAGAGCAACACAAGTCAAGATGTATACAGGGGATGATAGATAAAATGTATAATGCATCTACATGCTGTCTAGGTCAAACTAGACTAAAGTCAACACTTGGTCAACTCTAGTCAACCACAAAAGTCAAAGTAGGTCAACTAGGTCTGTCCTAACCCAGCAAGTCTCACTAAGCCTAACCAAGGCTAGACTAGCAATCGAATACAAGCACAAGCCAAACCAAGCTAAGCTAATCATACACAATATATATATATAGGGATAAGGGGTGAGTGAACATGTAGGTAAGTGCTAAGTGCAACATGCATCAATGTGAACTTGTGTCATAGTGATACTGTCAACATAGTGTAAGGGAGTACATGAGGTAATATAGGATTTGTGTTAGCATAGAACATTGCATCTCATTAACTTGTATATTGCATACATTCCATCCATTATTACATTACATTCATGCTTGCATTCATTAGTCTTACACACAAACTTGCATGTTTTCAATCATTCATTACATAGATACTTACATACATATATTTCTATTTATGCATTCACTCATTATCTTGCACTACTGTATGCATCACACATTACATACATTATTGCATTACATTACATATCATGCATGCCTATGCTACACTATATTAAATTACATACATACTTACATTAGATACTTGCATTCATGCTTGCATATATACATGTATTCCCATTTGCATTCATATATGCATATTGCAATCATATATGCTTAGCAACATGCATGACATTATATATATATCATTCATCATATCCATATGTTATATGTGTATAGGAAGAGGAAAAATGAAAGAAAAGAGGGGACTGAATTTATAGGACAGTACATAGGTAGGTGATTTGTGTTTCCAGTTTTTTTTAGTTCATGTGTGTGTGTGTGCATATATAATATCAGAAATCAGTGTATCAGTTTTCAATCTCCAGGTTTGACAGTCCATTTGCAATCGAAAACCATAAATCCAATGCTAACATGAATCCCAACATGTAGACTAAACTCAGGCATAAATGTATGATCTAAAATGTTAATTTAATCATTCAAAACTCAGTTTAAACACAATTAAATCTCAGAAATTATATTACACTGACATTGGTATCAGGAAAATTGGGAACCTGATTCGAATTTGAAATACAGTTGATAATCCCAAATAATTGGTTGGTAATGCGTCGTGCATGTGTCAATGTGTCCTACGAGTCATGTGGTGTCCATACAACAGGACACAACGTATCCAGACACTCACGAACACGCACAGACACACACAGGCACACGTAGCCTCGTGCACGTGTACGAATTGGTCTAGGACACGACACGTGGCATGATACACTTCGTGCACATGTCCACGTGTAGCCCACGTATAGGGCTACACATTCAACACCACACGAGGTATCCATGACATGTTCTGTGCGGACATGAGACCTGTATCATAAGCAAATCTCGCATGCACGTCAGTACAAAACAGTACGAGTGGGTTTTAGTATCCGATACGACACGTGAGTCCACAAAATTTGGAGGGACGTTCGCAGACACTGCCCCCATGTGTCTACCAAGTTTCGTGGTGTCTCGAGCTGTGTCGTATCCGCAATAAGCGTTGGGTAGCAGGACAGCGCACACGCGTGTCGTACAGCATGTCTATGCCAGTTTCTGACACGAAAATGACACGAATTCATGTTCAGACCTAGGGAGAATAAAACACACATACTGCTCTATATTTTTATTTAAATAGTTTTCAAAAATATGAATAAAAAGTTCTTTGTGGGATTTCAACAAACACATACACACATGCACTGATACGTGTCCGATACGGACAAAAAATGGACACAATTTCTTACCAAACTTGAGGGACAGCTTGGGGACACCTAGATCTACGCATTCATGCAAAGAAATCAAGAAATGGAGGTGGTTTGATGGGTTTTCCTATTGAGTGTCAACTCAATGAAAAAGCTCAAAATAGGAGAATCCCTCTTGCAACTCAAAAGCCCCAAATTGTACAAAAGCTATGATTTCTCACCACAAATAGTAAGTAAACAATAATTAGATCCAAATGCAAAAGACTAGAGTCAAAAAGGAAGAGAAATAAAGAAATTATGAAAGATTGCAAAGGGGGACAAACCTTGTTCTTGCCAAAAGTAAAAGTGGTGTAAAAAGTGTCAAGAATGAATATGAGAGATTAAATAGGAAGGGGGAAAACCCTAGGGGGCCGGCCACATGTAGGAAAATTAGGGTTAGGGTTGATGGCTAGTGAGCTATGGGCCAAGTGCAATGTCAAATTGGTTCAATCCCTTAGCTATTAGTTTAAACACTTATAACACCTAATCTCTCATGCAACTTAGTCCAACAAGTCAACTTGGGTCGACTTAAGTTAGACTAGGATCCCACCATGTCATTCAAGTTACCACCATAGCTAAAGTCAACATCTAGGTTAGTCTCTTAAGTCACAACTAGTAAAAGTCAAAATTAACAACCATCAATCCAATAATTAATCAAATAATTCCAATAAGTTAAAATGACCAAATTATCCCTAGGCTGAAAATGATAAATAAATATTCCAATCACATGGTTTGGCTCTAGGTCAGACTGTCTCTAGGGTATCACTAGCTGCACATCAAATCACAAGTCATAATTTTTAAATAGTTTTAAAATAATTAAAAATTACCAAAATCATATTACGATTTAAATATCATAAATAAATAATTAAAGTCAAAAAATTTTAAAATTACCCTCATTTAGAAAACTGGGTGTTACAGTCGTCCTCCTGCACACCCTGGCGGTTCCCGACGATTCTTTCCCGCCGTTTTATCCCTTTTTTCTTCCCCGGCTCTGTGCTTTTGTTGGCTTCCTTCCTCCTCGAGGCGTCTTCTCCGGCGGCTCTCTTCGCGTGGTCCTGCGCTGTGTATTTCTTCGGGCAAGATTGGGCTCCCCCTCGGTGCGTGTCCCCCTCGACGCAGCTTCCTGCGGTTGGCCCTCCCTCTCCGTCTCGTGCGACCGCTCCTTGGTCGGTCGAGCATATCTCGCTGATGGGCCTTGCAGTTCTGTGGTCTTCGGCCTCCTACGTGGCTCCTCACCGGCCGAATTAGCCTAGCTGTTCGTCGTGCCGACTCTTGCCGGCGCCTCGGGTGCCGGTCCCCCCAGTGGTCCTTGCAGGGCCACCGACCCCCAGCTCTTGGGCTTCGCGCCCGTGGTTTCTCGACCCCTCCTTGAATTCAAATATGAATTTGAATTTTGATCCTATCCTGGCGCGCTCCCTTCCTGACCCCGTTTGGCGTTGGTCTACCGACGCTTTCTTCCCCAGCGCCATCCATCAGTGGATTGGCCCCCGTGCCATCCGAAGATGCGGTTTCCCCTACCTCCTTAGCGTGAGGCCAGACCGCGCACCATTTGCCCTCTCTGTCTCAGATTGGTGTCACCTCTGCCCTGTTCTCCTCCCCCACACATTCGTCCGGTGCTGTCTGATTTCACGCTTCTCTTGGGTGCTCTCCCATCTTTCGTGCATGCCCCTATTCTTTACTCTCTATCACTTTACTCGCCTTCGCTCCCCACCGGTGCGATGTCTCTCAATCTTGCCAATGGCGCATCACACTTCAATGCGCCCACACCATCGTTTTTCGTCCCAGGCAATTATCTCACCTGCGAACACCAATCCTGGTACTAATCAATCCTTAGCGCATGTCACGATCCGTTACCCAAATTGTTGGGCCGGGCCGAGCCATGTACAGCCTACGCTTAAGATAAAGCACGTAGTAAGCTGTTCTAGAGACAACAGGATAAGACTAAAATGTGCTAACAGTTCTATAAGTGAAGAAGAATTATAAATGCTCCAAACACAAAAGTCGTCGTATATAGTAAAATATCCAAGTACAAGTAAACTGAAATGTAAAACTGGATACATGTCCAGTTACAAAATGATATAGTCTAATACATGTCTACTCTCAAAAGTCTAAGTAAACAAAGACAACTAGGCGAGGTTCCCTGCAGGAACATCCTCGTAAAGCAGAGCCGGGACCTCGGCAGTAACTCCATAATACGAATCACAGAGCAACTCCTCCTCAGTAAGTATACCTACAACGTTATCCTGTCAGGATGGGAGCAAGTACTAAATCTAGCAAACTAGCATATGAAACATGGAAATGAACATGAGAGGAATAACTGGAAAGCATGGCATCACATAGTCTATCATGGCAAAGACACATATATCATAGAGACAGATGTATATGTAATGTTTAAAACTGTAGCAGGTACGTGATCGATCAATAGGTGTACAAATACTGAGGCACATGTAAATAAAATGTACTTTCGTACAAGTGTAAAGGCGATATATGTACACACGTACAAATACAGCTTGGAGTAAGGCCTACGGCACAGTATCATATAAAATAAAACTTTGCTCGGTACTGAAGAGGGGGGGTATGATCACGTACTCTACTATCAGTTTCCCCATAACCCATCTATCATCATGTGAGAGATACATCAAGACTGTTCTAAGCATGGTAGTAACTGAAAGTACAACATGTAGAGATCTAACTTGCTACCCCAAGGATCAGCATTTAACATGGTGGGGTTTACAGTTAATTTTATGACAATATGTAAAGTTCGTAGAAAGTACTTGCCTCTAGCAAAGTAAAACAAGCTGCGATAAATGTGCTATGGATGCCCGGTAACTCGTCACTGTAGAAGTACAATAACTTAGTTTTACACTAAGCTAAAACACTAGGACACTAATTTGGTGAAACACGACTTGTGATTGGGCACTAGCCAAAATGATGACTTGGCATAGGAGACCAATGGGGGTGACACACTATGTTAACTAACTTTCTAGGGTTTTACACTAGTGAGGGATGGGATTCAACACGACTAAAACTCCAAATAACACAAAAAGCTACAAGTCGTAATTAATCAATAAATAAATCAAAGATCTTATGTTCTAACAATTTTAGAGATAGACAAAAAGTCTAGTTTTGCATAAAACAAAGTACCAAAATGATCCTTGCTAACTATAGAAATTTATTATAATTTTTTTAGAATTATTAACCAGTACAAATATTTTATAAAAATCAGTTTCCTAAGTATACAGAAATGAGTTTTGGTTTCATATGCCAAACTAGGGGCAAAACAGTAAAAACTACAAAATTATACTAAATTAGCCAACTTAACATAGTATCTAAAAACTTTTTTTCATAATTTTAGCAGTACTTTAAGTATTTTTAGAAAATCAGAAAACAGCATTGCACACAATAATTAATTATCTGCGTATTTTGTCCATGTATATATTTGAACCAAAGTTCAAATACAGGACCCAAGGCCATGAATCAAGTCCATATGACTTGTACAGGTCTTGAATGTGTGAAAACATTTGAGCCCAAATACCCATGCTAGACTTGGACACCAAATGGTTGCAGTAATTAAATACAATAAAAATATAATTTGGTAATAGTCAAAATAATATTATTATTTTAATAAGGTAAAGTTTTACATAGTAACATAAAAGTATGAACTTTTTATATAAATAATTTACACTAAGCTAAGTAAAATACATATAGGAAAATATATATATATATAAATAGGGATATTATATATATAGGAAAATGCTCAACTATATATTATATATATATATACAAATATATGTATA
>JANAVB010042620.1:10278689-10523000 GCA_029216955.1 Iris pallida | reverse complement strand
AATATATATATATAAAATGATATGTCTATAAAATTATATATAAAATATAATATATCATTTTATATTATATATATATATATATATATATATATATATATATATATAATATATATATATATATATATATATTATATATATATATATATAGATTATGATACTAAATGATACCATAAAGAACACGTTAAGAACAACATTCTAAAATATGAAATCTGAGATTAAAACACTAATTAATCATTCTACAATATATATATTAAAATACAAGTGTCCAAAATAGGGGTTTCCCACTAGGACACAATACAACACAAGGACACTCCTAGAAGACTCCAAATGGACACGAATGGACAAAAATAGACACAAATAGAGACACAACCATGGGGGTCATTCCTATGGGTTCAAAATAATCCTATATGCATGAAGGAATGATGTAGAGAAGAGATTATACCTTCCGGTTTGATCGAATTTAGGAAAAACCCTCCCGTACAACACCGACACGTAGAAATCTCCAAATGGATACGAACGAGCTCCGAATCCTCCCAAACTTGGCTATCTCCTTCCTTTGCTTTAGTAGAGAAGGAATGAAGAAGATTGGGTGGAGGAATGGATTGATTTGATGGAAAATCAATAGGAACTCTTCTCAAAATTTTGGAGAAGACAAAGAGAGAAAATAGAATGGGATATGACAAAGGCTCATCCCTATCCCCCCCTTAGGTGGCCGTCCACTAGAGCATAGGTGTCCCCTATTGAAATGACTAAAAAGCCCCCACTTAACTATTTAATTAAAAATTAGGAAAAGGGGTTGAGGTTGCGGCTATTTTAGTCATGGTTTAAGTCTCTAATCAAACCAACCCTATCCATAAATAATTAGTCTAACCCATTAACTAAAATAATGTCATGTCGGCCATGCCTAACTAATGAGTAGGTTCCACTAGAGTCAAAGCTACCCCGGGTCCCCGATACAAGTCGGATTGAGTTGAAATTCGAACCCGACTCAAATAACCCAAAACAATATCTATTAATAAAAAAATTTCTAAAATATTCAAAAATAAAAAATGACAAAAATACCCCTGTTTTTGAAAACTGGAGGTGACACACACCATCGTGAGCTTCCCGTAGTATTTGTTTTTCTTCATCTCCCGCAAGACATATAAGAGAACCGTCAAATGTTCATCGATAAAGGGTCTTAGAAGTATGATTGTAATAAAACCAGAGTGATCGCCTACGGATTGTGTAGCTTCTTTAGAACTTCAGGTAAAATGTTATGTACCACAAAGTCATGAAAGGAGCTCTCCAGTCTTCATTAATGACATTAATTTCAGTTGAATTACTGAACTCAATATTTGAGTTATTCTCAATGCAAAATAACTCTCTGTTAGTGATGAAATCATCTGTTGCCTTTTTACTGGAATAGCTAACGGCTGCCAGATTAGCCAATATATCAGCCTCCATATTGTATGCCCGACGTACATGTTCAATGAAGAACCCTTGAATGATGTAGCCAGTCTAACTTCTACTTCATGAATTGGGACGAAATCCTGGTGTCGAACTTCATACGTACCTCTAACCTGATTGACAATCAGTTTAGAGTCTATATACTTTAATATTCATATCTAATTGGTTTAGCCAATTGGAGACCTATAGCAGAGCGTTGTATTCAGCCACGTTATGGAACACGACTCGTCTAAGAATAAGATCTTTGAATAGCTAACCCTCTAGTGATAGACGATTCCAACTCCAGCGACAATGGCACCTTTTGGTCCTATTCTGGAAGCACCGTCGAAGAATAGACGCCAGGCAAGAATGTCTTCTAAAATTATGTTGGATTTTAAAGTTTCATCTAGAATCTCGTCATAGGGTTTAGATATTTCGGGAATTGGATGAGCTGCCAGGAAATCAGCAAGGGCTTGACCCTTAACAAACTTTTGAGGAATATAACCATATCACATTGTGCTAATAATATGGCACATATAGCATGCCCGGAATTGAGTGTACTGGGCTTCTTCATCAAGACATGGAGAGGGTTAACTCTGGAAATAACATGAATAGTTTGGCCGGTAATATAATATCTCATCTTTTGAACAACAAACATCAAAGCTAGACATTCTTTTTCCACTGGGTTGTATCGATGTTCAACTCCGATCATTGTACGACTGAGATAATAGATAGCTTGATCATGACCTTCTTTATTCTTCTGAGCTAGTAAGGCACCTAATGAATGATCTATCGCTCGAACATACATTAGAAAAGGCATTCCTGAGACTTGAGGCACTAAAACTGGAGGGTTCATCAAGTACTGCTTTAGATCTTCAAATACTAGCTGGAATTTTTCAGTCCAAATAAAAGATACACCTTTGTTCATGAGTTGAGTGAACGGTCTATAGCATCCAGAGAGATTTGAGATAAATCTCCTGAGTACGCAAGCCGTCCCTGGAGTCCTCGTAGCTCTTTTAGGTTGCGTGGAGGACGCATCTCTTGAATGGCTTTAATTTTCTCAGGGTCAACGTGTATACCTTTAGAGGTAATAACGAATCTGAGAAATTTACCACTAGAGACTCCCAGGAATGACTTAGTAGGATTCATCTTGAGTTGATGTTGGCGTATTAGATCGAAGTTTCCAAGTCTTGGATGTGGTTTTCCTTTAGACGACTTTTGACAGTAATATCATCTACATAGCATTTAACTGTCTTTCGCAAATGATCACGGAAGATAGTACTCATAGTCCGCTGATAAGTTGCACCAGCATTTTAAGACCAAACGGAATGACATTGTAGCAACAGACTTTGAGAGGTTATTATATAGTGACTCGCTCCTCGTGGTCCACTAAGTAATACCTACGGCTTGCTGACTCAATCTTGAACTGAGTATTTGGAAAAACCTTTGTCGGTATATATCGATTGATCACAAATAAAATGCAACGAACATTTCCAACTAATGGATCGACTTCTATTGAAATGAATCCAAGAGTTTTGTTGTATGCTTTCTTTTGCTGCTTGGTTTTGATGAATGTATTTTTGTGTTGGTTTTAGATGATTGGTTTTCATTGTTCGCTTTCATTGCATTTTGTATTCATTCTGAATCTTGAAAGAAAGAGATTGAAATATGCTAATCGAATGTTGGTGCTAATGTAGGAGGACGCATATATAGAGCGTGAACGGCGTGTGAAGTCCCTCGTTCTCTCAATAAAATTCAATCTCGGTGAGTTGCTTCAACCGGGCAAACATTTGTCTGCATGCCTAATAAAAATGATCTCTAGTCCACTCTTTTGTTGCGTTCCACTGATTAACGATACCAAACCAACAAAAGATAAGAAATAAAGAATTGACTCAGATGCTAATCAAAGAACAGTTGCCTTACTCGTGTTCAATATAAATGATAACAAGCTGATTATGCTGCAAAGAGATTTCTGTAAATGTTGCTAAAGTTACATGATAGGGATGATACGGCTTGTCGTATAGAGAACAAAGAGTAAGACATAAATACTAAAAGATCCATATGTTGTCATAATAGAGACTTGGTTGATAGAGTTGCATTCATGCATTGGTCTCGGACAACTTGTGCACAAGGGCAATTCTCACGACCAGTTTGGAGGCACCTGAACTGCTCGGCCTAGGAGGATTAGATTAACACCCTGAGGTAAAGAAACCTAGGGGTGTATAGAGTGTCCATTAGTGACGAGCTGAACCAAGAGTCACAACGGCTAATCACGAGGAATGACCCGTGGACCAACGAATAGTTAGGTTCATGCATATAGACAAGATTCATTGTAAACCTAACATACAGGGACAGAAAATCAGTATGCTTTATATAAGCAAATTGTGCTAACCTGTCTTGTGCAGGGATGACTGTCAGCAAAGGGTAAGATTGGTTATACAAGTGCTTTCGACTGCTATATTTCTTATGAATTGTTAAAAAGAACCTAGACAAGTAGAAAGATCACTAGTAAAATATTAGCTTCACATGTTGACTTAGTACAGAGATTTATGAGTTCGGCCAAAAGTCGTTCACCAGTACATGATGTGTACTGACCCATGTTGTGGGCACCCTTTTTAGGAAGCAAGAAGACGGGAGGATTTCAAGTAAGGCACTAAAGCTCGTCTAGTCCAGTAGAGCTTATGGATTAACTCGAGACCACTTTTTATTTCCAGTCAAGTCGCAAGTTTCTTTTTCCATAGAAGGTGTCTTTACATTTCAAGCATGTAACAAAGGGATATGATGTATGGGCATTATGGCTATTTACAAAGAGAGTTTTCAAAGAGAATTATGTAGCTAAGATAAGGCATTCTGAGTTGGCAAAGATTTGTACTTGTATTCCTATCAAGTTTTATAAGAAGCATTTCTATTTCAAAGCTCTATATCCAATGTTGGTTTATATATGTTGTGTGCGTGTGTTTTGCGTTCTCTAGTTATTTTATGCTTGTACTGGCCTTATACAAGCGCAACTTAGGCTTGCATGGTATCACACCTTAGCGAGGACGAACGATCCTGTATGGATCAAAGCGAGGACGAACGACCCTAGCGGGATCGAGATGTGACAAAGTAGTATCAGAGCTATGAAAATTGGCTTATGAATTTTCAACTGTAGCCATTTTGATCATTTTGGGGGCACCTAAACTGCTCCCCCAAAATTTTATACTGCTATGAAAATTTTACTAGTGATCTTTCTACTTGTCTAGGTTCATTTTAACAATTCATAAAAAACATAGCAGTAGAAAGCACTTTGTTCCATATAGTTTCCACTCTTTTGTATCGTTCTTGGAACAATATATGCCTTCCGCTATCAGCCAAAAGATGGAGAATGAATTCATGTTGCTGAAACAAGAAAACATGTCCATAGAGGATTATGAATCTGAATTTGCTAAATTAGCAACGTTTGCTACTGTAATGATCACAACTGAGAACATTCGCATGAATCGATTTATTCAAGGTCTGAACGACGACATTCAATTGAGTATGCTGAACCGGGAATGTGAATCGTATTCCCAGGCCTTTGAGGCGGCAGTACAAGTGGAACAATTTAGCCTGAGGAAGGCATCTGCAAAAGTTCAGACCGGCCGCAACCAGTCAACTTAAAGATACCACGGCGGAGAGAAGAAGACAGAGGGAGAACCTTACAATAAAATTGAGTGTACTTTTTATGGCCGCCAGGGCCATATCAGAGAACATTATCGTTCCCTTAACAAGGAATGCTTCAATTGTGGTCAGAAGGGCCGTGGTTTCAGAGATTGTCCAAAGAAAAGACATGAGACACAAAACAGAGATGATATTGAGGAGCGGAGGCCATTGAGTGACCCACCACCAATTAGAGACAACCCACGCAATTAGCAGCTAGGAAATGCTCGTGTTTTTAACCTGTCCACCTTACTTGATCCAGAATGCAATAATACCGGTGGTGATCTTATTCTTTAAGTTTTGAGGACAAAACTTTTTCTCAGTGGGTTATTATGTAATGCCCTGCTCCTCAGGTCCACTATGTAATACCCACGGCTTGCTGACTCAATCTTGAACTGAGTATTTGGGAAAACCATTGCCGGTATTGATTGATCATGGATAAAATGTAATGAACCTTTCCAACTAATGGATCGGCTTCTATTGAAATGAATCCAAGAGTTTTGTTGGATTCTTTCTTTCGTTGCTTGATTTTGATGAATGTGTTTTCGTATTAGTTTTCGATGATTGATTTTCTTTGTTCGCTTTTATCGCATTTCGCATTCATTCCGAATCTTGAGGGAAAGAGACTGAAGTATGCTAATCGAATGTTGGTGCCAATGTAGGAGGACGCATAGACAGAGCGTGAACGGTACGTGAAGTCCCTCGTTCTCTCAATAAGATTCAATCTTGGTGAGTTGCTTCAACTAGGCAAACATTTATCTGTACGCCTAATAAAAATGATCTCTAGTCCATTCTTTTTTTGCGTTCCGCTGATTCATGATACCAAACCAACAAAAGATAAGAACTAAAGAATTGACTCAGATGCTAATCAAAGAACAGTTGCCTTACTCATGTTCAATATGAATGATTACAAGCTCGTTATGTTGTCAAGAGATTTCTATAAATGTTGCTAAAGTTATATGATAGAAAGGATATAGCTTGCCGTATAAAGAACAAAGAGTAAGACGAAAATACTGAAAAATGCATATGTTGTCATAATAGAGACTTGGTTGATAGAGTTGCCTTCATGCATTGGTCTCGGACAACTTGTGCACAAGGGCAATCCTTACGACCAGTTTGGAGGCACCTGAACTGCTCGACCTAGGGGAATTAGAGTAACACCCTGAGGTAAAGAAACCTAGGGGTGTATAGAGTGTCCATTAACGATGAGCTGAACCAAGACTCACAGCGGCTAATCACAAGGAATGACCCGTGGACCAACGAATAGTTAGGTTCATGCATATAGACAAGAGTTATTGCAAACCTAACATGCAGGGACGGAAGATAATTATGCTTTATATATGCAAATTGTGCTAACCTGTCTTATGCAAGGATGACTGTCGGCAATGGATAAGATTGGTTTTACAAGTGCTTTATACTGCTATGTTTCTTATAAATTGTTAAAAAGAACCTAAATAAGTAAAAAGATCACTAGTAAAATGTTAGCTTCACATGTTGACTTAGTACAGAGATTTGCGAGTTCGGCCAAAAGTTGCTCGCCAGTACATGATGTGTACTGACCCACGTTGTGGGCACCCTTTTTAGGAAGCAAGGAGACGGGGGATTTCAAGTGAGGCACTAAAGCTCGTCTAGTCCAGTAGAGCTTGTGGATTGCCTCGAGGCCACTTTTCATTTCCAGTCAAGTCGCAAGTTTCTTTTTTTAAGGTGTCTTTACATTTCAAGCATGTAATAAAGGGATATGATGCATGGGCATTGCAGCTATTTGCAAAGAAAGTTTTCAAAGAGAATTATGTAGCCAAGATAAGGTACTCTGAGTTTGCATAGCTTTGTACTTGTATTTCTATCAAGTTTATCAATAAAAAAAGCATTTCTATTTCAAAGCTCTGTCTCCAATGTTGGTTTATATATGTTGTGTGTGTGTGTTTTGCTTTGTCTAGTTATTTTGTGCAGGTACTTGCCTTGTGCAAGCGCAACTTAGACTTGCATGACATTACGCCTTAGCGAGAACGAACGATTCCGCAGGGATCAAAGCGAGGACGAACGACCCTAGCGGGATCGGGGTGTGACAACAATGGCTCAAAGCCAAGGTTAAAATTACTCAAGCTCTCTCACTTACTCATTCACTCTCTCAATACAATAACTCATGTCTTGAGGCCTACAACTTGGGAACGATTACAATAGGTGATGTTCATACATTATGTCTCTTATACGAACGAAAACTTTAACGTGATCGTACGCCTCAAAATGCGAATGAAATTTCATGCCTCGATGCGTCTAAGCGAGCTCCACACCGAACAAGCTACTACCTGCACCATGCAAGCAAACTGGTAGGACATCAGTACATAGAATGCATTGGTGGGGAGGCCTCTCGTCCACCCAACAAAGCCAACACATTTGCTATGCGAGTTCCCACTATTATTATGTTGTCTTTCTAATCTTCCCTTAGGATTAGTTTCATGGCATATACTAGCAAGGCCTACTTGTGTCGCAAAACCATAAACATACCACACAACAGAGCAAAACTTACCCAAACTGTCTGTCCTTCCCCGTTTCAATACAAATGATACCATACTCATAAATTACCACAGTTCCATATGATGCTAACTCAATATAAACCATAAGGATGGTGTTATGAAACGTGTTCTTACATAAGACAATTATTAGACTTAAAATGTGCAGCATAAAGGCATCCAGTTTTTTACTCAACTAACGACCTGCATCTGGGTTGCCTCTAGCACGCCGACTTAGCATATATAAGGGTCATTGGCAATACAAGTCATCCTAGACTTATAGCTTGGTGTAGATAGTGATCCTTGTAGCACGGTTAGCGAGCTCCAGTGAAGTTTTCGAATCACCCGTGCTAGAACATAACACAGCTATCCCTGTTTCCTCCTAGGCAGAATCGATCTCGTGGCCCTGGGACACCGTTCGAGAAAACATGCCCTTCTACACAAGTTGTCCATGACCATGCAAGTCTCTACTCAACTTACTATACTACTCAAGTCGATACTTCATCTCATTTCCATCTTTATGCAGCTCGCAAACCAGGGACTGCCTCGGCGATCCAACGGTCCCGAAACGTCTATATTTTACCTCTAAACTCAAGAACGATTATTCTACGAAGTACCTCAAACAATGTCATACTCTATATGGCAAGCACTGCAACAGTGTGAACGTACATACTATAATAGCATAGTCGATAATCTATGTGACAGCATGAAAACTCTACTTTGCATAAGCCGTGAAACCATAGGGCGAGTGCCAATTTAAAAACATGGTGTAAAGTACTATCTAGCAATCAGTAATAGTTCTATGTTCTATATAATGTGATACAAGATGAAATTATTCCCTTAGCTATGTGGGTTCATCTCTTTTATTAGCAGCAATACTTAGTGTGTAACGAATAAGCACGTGACACCCATTTTTATTAAGAGTGAAGGTAAGACAAAGATGAGTTCATTGAAGTCACCCACCTGAACGATGACTTGCCTCCAACGAGCAAGACTCCGAGCAAGTCACTATATAGCCAAGTTTTGATGTCGTTTTTTGCCAATGGTTCGTCCTATTGAACTGAGCGGTGCGGGGCACTACAAAGAATAAGTTTGGAAATTACATATTCTGCACTAAGATGAAACTTTGTTGTAAGAGAAGCAATATTGCACCCACTACGGACGCTCGATTGGGGGGTCTTAACTGGTTTTGAGATGTTTTACCATGCTTCCCTCTTTTTTCACAACCTTTTAAAGTTTTATTTAATGTACTTAATATACTTTACACTATTTCTTTTTATTTGGACTTTTAAATCTAGATTTGTTATGTATAAAAGCTACAATATATATATATATATATTTATAAACTTGTAACAAATTTATCTACTAAATGTATCAGAAAAGTATATTTTTATTTTGTAGAAATTTAAGAAAATTTATTTTTATTTTCTAGTGTTTTATTTGTTAATTAAAATGTATTGTAATTAATAAATGATTTATTGTGGTAATATTTAATAGTAGCAAGAATTGCTACAATATAGGTAACTAGTAGGTAAAATGTTCCATTTATGTATTAAAATGTTTTAGTAATATTTTTGTGAATTTTATGAATTTTTTATAAATTATTTTGAAATTATTTTAGTGTGTGTGTGTGTGTGTGTGTGTGTGTATATATATATATATATATGTTTTAAAAAAAAGGAAGGAACATTAATTACTGTTCCTTTCAGAACAGTGAGCGGCCGACCCCGACCCTATTAAGAACAGTAATGTTCTTTGTGTTTTGAAATTTTGAGTAACCCAAATCTATATCAAATCTCGACCATATTGCTTCGAATTTTTTACCGTAATCCTAGTAGGATTCTCCGCAAGAATTGGCCCTCGAATCCGAATCAAAACCCTAGATGAATTTGAATATAGTTAGGTTTAAAACTCTGGGTATATATACGAACGAGAATTTGGGTTCTTCAAAAAATCCTCCATCTAAACTCGACCCCGACCTCAAACTTCATGGCCAGAGCATCCCCAGCACCCTCGCGCACCCGACTCCCCCATGTACCCAGCCCCAGCCCGCCGGAGCGTCGTCGGGCAGCCAAATCCGACCACAAAAACCGAGAACTTTCTGTTTTGAAGGCATCAGGTACCCCTTTTTTCGAGACCTATTTCCTTAATTCTAGTCAATGATTTTTTGATTTATCAACTCCTACGTATAGATGGTATAACCCCCTTCAAACCCCAGCAACAAGAAAATTTTCTAGGATATCGAATTTCCGAAAAAATCGATGTAAAGTTGGCAAAAATCTACTGTCACAATTGACATAATCGACTTCCAAGTACCCCTGTTTGGATACAAAATTTGAACACCCCAGTAGTATTTCCTGAGAAATCCCTGAACACAGTTCTAGACCATGTATAGCTCTTCAACACCTCTCTGGTAGTTTAAATTTTTATTTGCTATATGTAAAGATTCATGATCCTAAAGTTTAGGGAAAAACAATATTAAAAACTATAAAAAAAACTTAAAAAAATTCTGATACGGCGTGCGTCCCGTCAAACCGGGCGACGAGATCGCAAACTGAAAACATCGAAAGGTGCGTATCGACTTCGTGGACATGTGAGACTTGACGGAACTCGATTTCGTTGTGCGTGCTCGACGAAGTCGAAGCGTATCCGTCGAGATACCCCATATCGACCTATTTGCAAACTAGCCCATAACTTTGTGCATGTTCGTCATATCGCGACGAAACTTGCACCAACAGGACCGTATCCTTTTTTCGGTCTTGTATGCCAAGTTTGGTCCAATTTTGAGAAGGTCGGCCAGAACGTCCTTTTTGGTTGGCCTGCGACCCGATCCAAAGGACGAAATTGTGCACGGGCTACCGAAATCCAACTTTAGACATACGGTTGAGTTTGTCTCATCAAATCGGATCCGTAGACATATAGTTTGACGACTTTAGAGACCGTAGGTACTGGCACGCTTTTCTTTGCAAAACGGTCCAACAGCAGAAATCATTTTAATCCAAAATTGTGATTTTGCCCCTGTATCCAGAATTGGACTTTTGGGCAGGCGTTTCAAGACATCATTTATACCAAAAATGTTCGTGGTTTTTATTTTAGCATCTGAGGACGTTTGAGAGATTTGACTTTATTGCTTCATCGATTTACCGGTTTGAGCTGTTGGATCTTGCCCTTTTGCTCACAACCTCAGGCAAGATACCTTGCCATATTTGCTGCATATATTTAGTTTACATTTTCCTTTAGTTATTGTATATTCATGCCTGCTTATTTCTAGTTCTTCTAATTGATTTACTTACTTGCTTTCCATTATACATGATGCAAGTACTAGTCTTATTTTCTTCTTGTCTTTAAATTATGCATATATATGGACCTAGAGTTAAGGGATTACCATCTGTAGTGTATTTCATAAACCTTGACACAATTGTACCACGACATATGTATGAGATGAGTAGCATGTTGAGGTACTAGCGTGTTGGCTGATCACACGTGCGCATGCATTAAGTCTAACTGCTAATAGAGATATGTTAGGAGACTTAGCAATTAGTAGAGGTACATGGTCGCGGATGCGACTTAGATAGGTGCATCGGGTGGAGAGAACATTTTCTTATCGTATGGCTACTTTTACACTTTTCCTTGTAACTCAGAAGCTCCGCTAGAGATGCGGATATGATTACTCCCTCAGGTTGGCCACTGACGTTTTTAAACGTTATGCGCTTGGTCACTGGTGCCCAAGTGGGGACTATACAGGATCCTATTTATAGGCAGGGCCCATGCAACTAAAGATTTTTTCTTAACTACATCAACACAGTAGAATGGTTAGGTGACCTCAGTTGATGTCATGTCACCCCATTCCAATAGTAGCATGGGATAATGTCACATCATGAAATAGTGTGCTATCCATTGTCCTTGTTTGGTTGTATGGGTAGTCTACTGTTTCAATGATGAGATATTAGGCCTTGTTATGATTGGAACTATTTTACTTTACTTGTGATTGTGACATATTATATATATTCAGTTTATGTGGCATGTTCTTCATGTATCTTGTTACGTCCCTCTAAGGATCTGGTGATCTCTCCAGGTGTGTGCTTTTCATGATGCTTCGCAGGTGCTCTAGCCAAGATCGTGGTCTTCCCTTCTATATCGAGGAGAATTGCTCTTGGATCATCTATTACTATTTTTATCCATCATTTTCTTATATTTTTCTTCTCATTTAAATGGTTGGTAGTGGATCTGTATCCGCCCAACTTTTGTGCAAATAACAAATTTATGTTGATTTTGATTATAAATTTATTTTCTTGTTGTGGATGAGATTTAGTTGTCATAGTTTACTGCATTTCACGCCTCATGTATACATACGAGGTTTCCATATATTGGAATATACTTCGTATGTATGCTGTCTACGTACTTAGTCGTAAGTATTTTGGAACTGGGGCATTACACAACCGTCAAACTTCTTACAATCCCATCATCATTCTTCTTCCTTGAAAATGTCCTCTGAGGAAATCTAACATATTCTGAATATGTTTTATAGAAATCGTATACTTGCTCTATATTTTTGAATTTCATCCCAACTTTTGGCTCAATATCCTCAATATCATCACCTTCCTCTTTATCCTTAATGTCCGCAGCTTCCTTTGTTTCATAATCGAATGACATTACTAAAATCTGCTCTATTAGCGACATAATGTAGCGACAAAATAAAATAACGTCGCTAAATATTAAATATAGCGACTCCTTTTGATAGACATCACAAAACGTCGCTGAATAGCGACGTTCAGCGACGTAACTTAAGTTATGTCGCTACATAGCGACGTAACTTAAGTTATGTCGCTACATAGCGATGTTCAGCGACGTCAAAAGCAGACGTCGCTAATATTTTAATATATCCCGTTCGAAACTTTCATTTCTTCCTTCTCTCTCCCCAAAATACTTTCATTTCCCCCCTTCTCTCTCCGACGATAGCAGCCTCCGACGACGACGAAGCCCCCTACTCGCCGCCTCCCTCCTCCAACGAAGCCCCCCTCCTCGCCGCCTCCCTCCTCCGACCGAGCCGCCCTCTTCAGGTAAACCCTAACCCTAGCCCTAGCTATCTAGACACAGACACGGATACAGACACGGACACTTACATTTATAACCCTCCTTCTTCCTCGCACCCACTTTCCTTTCCCTCCACCTATCTGCCGCCGCCTCACCCTTTCGTCGGTGTATATTTCATGGTCCATCTCCTCTCGAGCAGCACCCACTGCCCGCCGCATCACCAGGGCTATGGCCTAGATTCGAACTACGCGTGCTTCGGTTCTCCGCTAGTGAAAATAAAGTAGAGAAGAGGGTGAACATGCCACTGTTGGACCTGTGTTAGAGCCTATGCGAGTTGGCCTATGTGGCTATCAATGACCATGAAGGAAGGTTATCTATCATGTGCAGGATATGGAGTGAAGTGACCCCGTTGGATAGTTAGGAGCTTGTATCAGTGAGTGTTTGTGTGTCTTAGAGATACTAAAGTATCATTATTCTTATAGAGTTGAGTATTAGTAGATTTGTTAGAGGGTATCAGAGAGTGAGATTAATTAAGTCCATGCATTAGGAATGTGTGTTGCATAGTGGTGTCAGTTTTGTACTGCAGAAAATCATTATAAGAGAGTTTCAGTGAAGTTAGTATGTGTTAGTGTCAGAAATTAGCAGGGCATGAGAGTAACAATTAGGATACATGTGTTAGAGGTCAGTAACTCAATATCAGAGGTTGTATGAGCCTAGAGGCTCCTTGTGTCAGATGTGTCCAGTGAGAGGGGATAGGCAAGAGAGTAGGACAGGTTGGTTTTCTAAGAGTGACTCAAAAATAGAGAATAGAGTGAGAGAGGAGAGTTGGTATCTTGAAGGCAAGAGAGAGTTATATATATATATATATATATTCAACCACCACTTTATTCAATCATACGACAAAATAGAGTGCTTTACAAAAAAACCCTGTCAACTACTATCATCAGCCTAACGCCTACAAGTGATTGTTGCCTTTGATATCTGCCTAAAGATCTCCTTCTCCATGGCTTCCTTCGAGTACTTGTAACCTTCATAGCGCCACTTGTTACGATTTTTCCACAAAACCCATAGTATTGCTCCCACCCCGATCTGTCGCTTGTGAAGCTACTACCCACGCCACCATTTCTGCAGACGCAGACTCAAAGACGAACTCCTTCCCTTGATCTGAAAGTTAATCTGCATCGAACTCCATATCTCCCTTGCCAAGTCCCCTTCATGAAATATGTGTTCCATAGTTTCACCCGAACTCTGCAAACAACAGTGACATTTAGAGGCCAAACTATATCCCATGTTCACTATATTCTCATCCGTGGGTAGTTTACAATGCAGCACTTTCCATAATAGTATGGACCATTTGTATGGAATACAAGTACCCCAAATATGAATGAAAGATGAGTTTACCGGCCATTGTCTACGAGACACATCTCATGCGGATGCTAGAGTAAACTTTCCCGACATCCTACGCCAATGCGTCCCCTGATCATCCTGAATAATGTATTGATCTGCCATCCCTCGCCCAGTCAGAAGTCTCTTCCAAACATGAGAGGAATTCGATGTGAGTATCACTTCTGTCGGGTTCGCCTGGGAACAGTATTTAGCCATGAAAAACTGTATCCAAAGACTCTCCTGTGTTCGAAATTTCCACCACAATTTAATAGCAAATGCCTTCATAATGTCCTCCAGTCGCTTAACACCCAAGCCACCCTCCGATTTGGTTCTAGCTATTGCTTTCCAACCCAGCCATTTTCTCTTGGAAGCCCCATTGCAGGAACCCCAAAAGAAAGAGCTAAACATAGCCTCAATGCGATTTAAAACTGAACATGGGGGATTACACGCCGCCAATGTATAAATAGGAATTGAAGTAAGCACTGATTTAAGCAGAACCAATTTACCTCCTGGCGACAAGATTTTGTTGTGCCATCCTTCAATCCTGGCACGGATCCTACTGAGGAGTTCTTCGAACATTGCTGCGTTCCTATGTCCTGCAGCCAAAGGACAACCCAAGTATGTGAAAGGTGGATGGCCAATCTCATACCCTGTTCGATCCGAAAGCTCAATAATTCGATCGGAGGATGTCTTCTCTGAAACATAGAGCTTGGTCTTGGCCACATTAAGCTTTTGGCCAGAGGCTTCCTCATATCTACTCAAAGTTTCCTGCACCAATGCAATCGAACAAAAATCACCTGCTGAGAACAACAAAACGTCATCAGCGTATGATAAATACGTAATTGGCATACACCCGCTGGGAATATATATATATATATATACACACATGTAAATGTATTGGCATACACCCGCTGGGAATATATATATATATATATACACACATGTAAATGTATATGAGTTAGTTAAGGATTTAAATTGTATATAAGGGATCTGTATAAGAAGAGGAGTGAGGTTTAGCCTTGGATTAAACTGGGGGTGTTCCTAACAGGAGATGTATAGGCAGGGAAGTGCTTGGTTTGGCTTGGGTTGCAATATGACAGGTCTTAACTTCGGCTCAGGCACTTGCCTACAGGTAATGCAATGGCATATTGCCTTAGCAAGTACAGCTATGCACTATGGTTTGGCCCGGGTGTAGGAGCGTAAAAAGTGCTCTATGGACTGAGTCAAAGAGATTGGGAATTTTACGCCTAGCTATTTTACGCTAGCTATTTTACGCCAGGGCTAGTCGTTGAATTTTACGCCAGGGGCAGACTGTCAGGCCGCATTTAATACAGAAGATTTGATTTGACAGAATAATTATGCTGACAGCATGCAACACAGAAGTCGAGAAGATCGAATTTTTCACCAAATTCGATACTTGTCGTATGGTGTGGAGAGAAGGCTATTTTACGCTCAATAAAATCACTTTTTTTTACGCACGATAGTTATGTGAGCTTTTTCGCTCAAGGCTATTGTAAGTGTAAAGTCTATTTGGGCTAAGTTTTACGCTCAAGGCTATTTTAGCCACTTTATGCTGAGAAGTTTTATTTGGGTTGTTTTTACGCCAGTTTGCCACTTTACGCTTGGACCATATTTTGGATTGTTTTTACGCCCAATCCTTCCTGACTACTTTGGAACGTGGTTTATCCACGTGGCTTTCATGCCACATTTATTGAGGAACGTGTGTATGTGCTCCCTATTTTTGTTGAAATAATGGGACACGTGTCAACATACGTAGAGGGTGACTCCCATCGTGGGTGACAGTTACCAGCGTAAAAACCCAATTTTGTTGCTTTTTACGCACAATGGGTCAAGTCTATAAATAGACTTATTTTTCACATTAAAGGCATCATCATCAGAGAGACAGGAGAGAATACAGAGATCAGAGCCTAGAAACTTTGATTTTCGAGAGCATTCTTCTTCTTCAACTTTTCTTCCAGAACAGAGTGAAGCAAAGCAGGAAAGCACTCGACCTCGCCATCAGTGCCCAAGTGCGTCGATACCTTTCTGGTGACTTAGTTCTTCCAGTTGTTCATCCTCTAGCAGTGATCTTCATCATCATCGTATGGTCCAAGGAACAAAGTGATCGCCTTCATATCAGACTTCCATAGCAATACTTTCCAGAACAATTTGTACTTCTTGTACTTTTTCTTATTTTATTTCAAAAGCCAATTTCAGGCATTTTGTTAAGTGAAACAAAATGGCGACTCTGCTGGGGACGACCTTCTCCTCTGACGAGGAGGCAATTGCTCAATACGATGATGTGTCGATCGGATCGACAAAGAAGACTCTGGTTGTACACTTCGACCAGACTGCCTATAAAGAAATGCTCCGAACTGGGGGTGGTACTCACTGCTCCAATGTTCAGAAATCGAGGAAGGCACGAAAAGTTTGGATTCCTAAATCCAAGACATCCTCGGATCTCCCTGCTGTCTCTGAAGGCAAAGGAATCCTTCCTACTCCTGTTGTAGGGGCTCCCGTTTATAACGAGGCAGTCCTTACTTCAGGGTTGCACCCTGAGCGTAAAAACTAATCTCTCGTCGGTAATGGGGAAGATTTCCAAGTTTTACGCCCAGCGTGTAAAAGCCAAGTTTTACGCTCAGCGCGTAAAAGTGAGGTTTTACGCCCAGCGTGTAAAAACAAAAATTTACGCTCTATGCTTAAGAACAAGTCTTCCGTCTGTGACAAGGTAGACCCCAATGCTTTACGTTCTGAGCGTAAAAATAAGTCTCCCGTCTGTGACGTGGTAGACCCCAATATTTTACGTTCTGAGCGTAAAAATAAGTCTCCCGTCTGTGACGCGGTAGACACACAAAATTTACGCTCCACGCGTAAAGAAAAATCGCCCGTCTATGACGTGGCAGATACTCATGTTTTACGCTCTGTGCGTAAAGGTAAATCTCCTGTCTGTGGCAGTGTAGATAAAATTTACAAGGATGCTTCTGCATCTAAAGTGAATGTACCTGCACGCATGAAGCATAAAAACATAGTTGGTAAAACTTCTGTTTTCAACCAACAACCTTCTTATACTGTTGTACGCAAAGTACCAAACCTTCAAATTACGCGCAATGCTGATGGAGTCCTTTGTGCTCAAAAATCTCAGGATTTACGTACACAACTCCAAGCACGTAAAAATGTACAGTTTGGTTATGCGAATGCAGCCAGTAATCTTCTTTATACACAAGGGACTAAACGTTTCTCTACCCCAAATGTTATAAGGAAGACTACTCCCTCTACTCCTTCTGATTTACGCGAATTGCTAGTGCAAAAGTGTAAAGATAGACAATCTCCTGTGACACTCCCCTAAGAAAATCATCATTGCGAGTGTTATCAGATTGTAATCAAGTGTTGTTGTTCGGTTTCTAAACGGTCAGTTTTTGATCGGTTAAGTTTCAATGAGCCTCAACCACAAGCTGTTGACCAAGAACATGAGTTGTCATACGCATCAGTCAATATGGCATCTCATACCAACAGAGGACGACGTCCAAGACGCAACACGTCCCAAACTCCAGGTCAACAACAATTCAACAGACTTCTTGATTCCTTTGAAGGAGTATATCAGAATACTCGATCAAGAAGGCAAAGATAGTTGTATACTTCTGATTCAGAAGCTGGGGGTACTCAATCTCTTGAGTCCGAAACGGATAGTGTCGATTCATACCTCTATACCAATCCTTCTGTATCTTCAAGAGAGGTTGAATCCTACGCTATTGGAGATGAACCAGAGACGTCATCTGCTAATACAGAACAACGTCTCACTGCCGTTGAGCAATCATTAAAGGACATGCTTACTATAATGCAAAGCATGCACCAGATAATAATGACTCAACAAACTGCTCAGCCGGCAGTAGCAACACCGGTGCAAGTAGCAGCACAAACTCAAGATAGTCAAGGGGTTGATATACCTTTGAATATTCAAGAGCCTGCTGTTAACCAAAATTTTGCATCCCCAGATCCCATCATTCCATAAGATGTGCCACCTCCGTTAGGGGTTACGGTACATCCAACAACTATTCAATCAAATGTACTTCCTCAAACTAGTGAAGCTATTCAAGTAGTGCGTGAATTAAAAGCACAGTTTGAAGTTCTGAAGCATAAGGATCAACTCCAGAGGTTAGGGATTAAGCAACCTTACCCTCCTCATTGGAATGATGTACCCTTTCCACCAAAATTCAAACCACAATCAATGGTATTGTTTGATGGAAAGGCTTCTCCTAGTCAGTATATCAATTACTTTGATATTATGACTGTGCATCTGCAGAAAAATGATGCTCTTCTCACTCGAGTGTTCATCGGGTGCTTGACGGGTTCAGCTTACGACTGGTATCGTAGTTTATCCGACAATTGCATTTTGTCTTTTGACGAGTTCAAAGCAATGTTTCTTTCCCGCTTCTATGAAGGAGGCATGGACATGAACATGTCTTCCTTAATAGAAATCAAACAAAAGGAAAAGGAAGATACTCGGACGTTCATTGAACTTTTTCGACAGGCAACTCTGAAGATGCCTCCAGGCATGCCAGATTCAGCACTGATTGATACGTGCAAGATGAATCTGCGACCATCTATTGCTGTCTTTACGGGTTCCCAATTCACAGATTGGACCTCGTTTATCATAGCAGCAGTTTCAGCCGAGACTAATGGTAGATTGGCTAGGGAGCACGAGATGATCTTCGCTTCAGAAGACAAAGGAAAGAAAGGCTCTTCTGGTAATAATTCCGGCAATCGTAATGGAAAAGGAAAGGATACTCTTATGGTTAATCTTTCCAAAAACAAAACAATGCCGAATAATCAGGAGTCTCCTAAACCAAAAGAAGAATACTCTTTTGATGAAAGTGATATCCCAGGGATATTTTAATGTCTGGTAAAGAGTGGCAAACTCTAAATTCTGGAGCCAAAAAGGCCTAATGAGGTGAATCTCACTGACAATCCCAAGTATTGTATCTATCACAGATACATAAATCATCCCACCAAGGCTTGTTATGTTCTAAAGAAGAAAATCCAAGAGCTGATCAATGCCAATGCCATTGCTTTAACTAACGATGAGCATACGGTCACAACCAATATGGTTTCTCTTCAATTCGGAGGTTTTCCTCCTCAACAAGTCCCAGATGGGATTGTCCCAATTCCGAAGGCGACGATGAAGATTGTGAATATCCCGCCTGCCAGAGAGGAAAATGAAAGATTGTTGCCTCTCACATTAAAGAATGGTAAAATTATGTGGATACATCCTGACTTGGTACCTGAAATGGAAGATGAAGGAAAAACTTCAAAATCCAAGAAAGGTAAGAAAGTCAAAACCTGCAACATGATTTCTCATGTTATTCCAGATCCTGATGATTTGGATCATTTATGGGATGGCATTCCTTTGGAAGATAGACTGAGAGGTTTGAACATATGTCCTCCAAGTCTGGCTCCTTCTACCAAGCTCAAGTTGACTCAGCAGTGGCTAGCTATGAACAGTGTTTCCTTATACAGGGCACAACAAGTTTTCGCTGCTTATGAAAAAGCTCCTACAGGGATTTTTCTTTGTATCCCGAATCCTTCTTCTTTCGTAGCTACAGAGGCTTCTATTCCTCATTCTCTTGTAGTTACAGAGATCTTTTCTCCTTCCTCTGTTGAACCACCTGTTGAAAGTCCGCTGCCCATTCACTTATACAGTCAGCAATCAGTTCTTCTCATGAAAAAGATGGGCTATGACTTTCAAAAGGCAGAAGGTTTGAATTATGATAAAGGAATACGACTTCCTTTACAAATTCAAAGTCAAAAATCCATTATCGGATTGGGTTTGGAGATTCCTCATAAAAATCCTCACAAGAAGAAGGTTAAGGGAAGGAAAACTAAATCCTGCAATATGGTACTTCCTTCTTCTGAATCTGAAGAAGAAACTTTTGCTGGCACAAGATCTGAGAAGGAGTACCATAAAGATTATGAGGGATTCTCCAAAGAAACAGAGGATGTTGAAAACCACCAACTCAACCGTCTCTTGTTCCTACTAAACCATCTGTGGTTGAGAAGGGGAAACAGAAAGCAGTACGCTTCGACGTCCCGTTGAAGTCTACTTCCAGTCAAGGGGTAATGATGAAACCCTACAAATTTGATATTCTAGCCCAGTTAGCTAATACTCCGGCTAGACTCTCTATCTTCGAGTTGCCTCGCCTTTCTAAAGAAAGTCGCGAAACTTTGAGTGAAGCTTTGTTGCAAGCTGACTCATGCTTAGCTCAACTCAAGACTCCCGATAATATACCAGTATCATGCCCACAATGCCATAGTATGATGGAGGTCATTTCTAACATTACCTTCCCACAAGAGGACATGTTGTTGAAGCATAACAAGTACGACAGGCCTTTGTGCTATACTGGGTACATCGAATCCACTGAAGTTGACAGGATTTACATTGATCCTGGGTCTTCTATTAGCATAATCCTTCAGAGTATGCTTAGACCGTTGAAGATTCCTATTAGTGACTTGACTTACACTAGTACTACAATAGTTGGTTTCAACTCTGGAAAGAGTAAACCACTGGGAAAGATTCGTCTGAAGATTCAGATTGGTGATCTTCGAACTATGGCGACATTCTATGTTATTAACTCAGACGTATCCTACAACATCCTTCTTGGAAGACCGTGGATACATGAGCATAATATTGTGCCTTCAACTCTCCACCAATGCTTCAAGTACGTGGATTCTCAAGGGGTTGTGAAGACTGAGTTTGCTGATATCAATCCTTTCAAGGATGTCGAAGCCTATTTTCCTGATTCAATACTCTACAAACAAGAACATATAAAGGAAATATCAGACATGGCTGAAGATCGATCATCTGCCGAAGATCAGTCTATTAATAAAGATCCTCCAGAAGAGCAACCTTTGAAGATCAAAGTCAAAGGGCGAATCCAACCTCAACCTGTCAACGACCAACCTCTGAAGATCAAGGTCAAAAGAAAAACTCGAACTTCATATGAGGAATCAGTGAATATTTCTGCCAAGAATCAAGATGCACCTCTTATGATCAAAGTCAAGGGACGTACTTCTCGTACGAATGATCCAGAACCACCATTGATCATCAACCTTGGCAAATCTATGCAGAAGATGGATAACGGTCCATTAATGATAAATCCTAAGCGTAGTACTCAACTTGTAAATAATGTAAATATTGATCATTCTGTACTTTCTAATATCAATAAAGATTTTCTTTTGGAGTATATGGCTGTTAAATTTATTAAAAGAATGACTTTATCTTCTGATGATCAAAGTCATCAACATAAAGATGACATAGATACAGAGAAAACTTTATACATTGACCATAAGAAAAATTCTTTTCCTCCTCATGTCGATGTTGGACCTTATGCTCAAAGGTTCTTAACATCTTCTCCCTATCTTCTTCCTGTAGCCGCTTCATCGCAAGCTTGTGTAACTTATAGACGTCACGAAGAATCTTATTTCGTGATTCCGTCTGATAAGAAAAACAAGTGCCAAATTATGTTTGGCCTGGCTAGAAATATTCCTGTTGTTCAGACGGATGATCCTAGAGATAAAGATAAAGAAAGAATCCGAATTGACAAATATAGTCAACAATCTCTCAAGATTATCCAGAATATGGGATATGATTTGAAGACTATGCAAGGTCTCAATCAAGGCAAGGGTAGACGATTACCATTATGTGGTGATCCGTTTTACCAGAAAACTCGTCATGGGTTGGGATATGATCCGTCCCACATGTTTAATGATGATATACAAGAAGAATTCTCTTCTAGTTCTTCACAATCCTTAGATTCCAAAGAAATCTATTTCATTGAATCTGAATATACTGGAGGCGGCTATTATGATGAATCTGAGTGTAAATTCTCAGTCAACATGGTTCAAACTGATGGCGAATCTGAGCCATTTAAAAATGACCCTTGGGCCCAACAGATGGACACACAGTGGGAACTTCGTTTTGAACAACGACAATCACCTACGGAGGATGAGATTCTTTAAATCGATGTTGGAGACGGAACTACATCCAAGACAATATTTATCAGTAAAATCTTTTCCGAAGATGAAAAAAAAGAGTTGATAAAATTAATTAAAGAATATATTGATATCTTTGCATGGAGTTATGAGGATATGCCGGGTTTGGATCCTAAAGTTGCTACTCATAAACTCAATATTCTTCTTAATGCCAAGCCTGTAAAATAACAGCAGCAACATTTTCGACCAGATATGATGGATATAATTGAAGTGGAAGTCAAAAAGTTGATTACATGTGGCTTTGTTCGTGAAGAACAACATCTAGACTGGGTTGCCAATATTGTTCCTGTTATGAAGAAGAACGGAAAAGTCCAAGTTTGCATAAATTTTCGAGATCTTAATGCAGCATGTCCAAAGGACGAATTTCCACTTCCAATTACTGATGTCATGATAGATAATACATGCGATTTTGAACGCATGTCCATCATGGATGGGTTCTCAGGATACAATTAGATTAAGATGCATCCAGAAGATGAAAAGCATACTGCTTTTCGTACACCTCTTGGAGTCTATTGCTATACGGTTATGCCATTTGGTCTTAAAAATGCTGGTGCTACGTATCAAAGGGCTATGAGCAACATCTTTCAAGAACATCTACGAAAAACTGTTGAATATTACGTAGATGACATTGATGTCAAAAGTCGATCAAAAGATGATCACATTCAAGACTTAAAGACAGTATTTGAATTGATGCGTCAACATCAATTGAAAATGAACCCTACCAAGTCCTTCTTAGGAGTTTCCAGTGGCAAATTTTTGGGATTTGTCATCACTTCTCAGGGTATCCATGTTGATCCTGATAAAATCAAAGCAATTCTTGAAATGCGTCCTCCACGCAATTTAAAAGAACTCCGCGGCTTCCAAGGTCGCATTGCTTATATCAGGAGATTTATATCTAATCTCTCTGGAAGATGCCAACCTTTCTCCCGTCTATTAAAGAAGGGTGTATCATTTGTTTGGGATGAAGCGTGTCAGAAAGCTTTTAATGACATCAATCAATACCTAACAAATCTACCTGTTCTAGTACCACCAGTAGTGGAAAGACCATTTTTGCTATATGTTCGAGCATTAGATCATTCACTTGGTGCTCTTCTTGCACAGAAAAGTGATATGGGTCATGAACAAGAAATCTATTATCTTAGTCGAATGATGGTCGGAGCTGAACACAGGTATACTCCTGTAGAAAAGAAATGTCTGGCTTTGGTTTTTGCTGTTCAAAAGACACGACATTATGTGTCAGGACAAACTATTCATGTCATCTCTAGAATAAATCCTATTCGGGTACTGATGAGAAAACCAAGCATTCTTAACTCCAGGTTAGCTACCTGGGCGATGTTGCTCACTCCTTATGACATGGTCTATGTACCTCAAAAATCAGTGAAGGGTCAAGCATTAGCTGATTTCTTAGTAGCTCACCCTATACCTGAAACATCGAAGCTATATGAAGATATTCCAGATGAAGTCGTGGATTGCAATATGACTTTGAGGGATGATATTTGGCAATTATACTTTGATGGAGCATCACGGGTTGGACCTAAAGGCAATAACGTCTCCGGAGTAGGAATCGTCTTGGTTTCTCCTGACAAAATAGTCATATACCGTGCTTATTCTCTCAATGAGCCATGCTCTAACAATGTGGCAGAATACAATGCTCTGTTGATTGGTCTCCAAGTAGAAAAAGAATTGGACATTGAGTTCTTAGAAGCTTATGGAGATTCTCAACTGATTGTTAATCAGGTTAGAGGGACATATGAAGTCAAAAATCCTGACCTCATCCCTTATCATCAAGTGGTAATCAAATTGGTCCTTTCATTCAAAGGATTCTTTATCGAATTCATACCACGTTCTCAGAATGTAGAAGCTGATGCTCTTGCTAGTCTAGCTGCAGACTTAGTTGTTCCAATTCGAAAAAAAACATAATTACTTTGTTGGACCGAGACTTATTCTGTGTCAAGAATAATCTATATATTGAACAGAGTTATACTACAGAGTCAAGTTCCCAGCAGAGGGATTGGAGAAGTCCATTCATTGATTATGTGGTTCATGGGATTTTACCTGAAGATCCAAAAGAAGCTGCATCAATCAAGAGACGATCATTTCGATTTTATTATCATTCGTCTTTACATATACTATACCGTCGTTCATATGATGGACTTTTGCTGCGATGTCTCTCAGAAAGTGAGGCTAAACAAATACTTCATGAAGCTCATGATGGTGTTTGTGGTGTCCATCAACCAGGTCCGAAATTACAAGACCGCATTCGAATAATGGGATATTATTGGCCATCCATGATAGCAGATGATGTGGATTATGCCAGAAGGTGTAAAGCATATCAAATTTATGCTGATTTTATTCATCAACCGTCTGAGTTCTTACATCCTACAGCAGCTTCTTGGCCCTTTGAAGCTTGGGGCATGGACATTATTGGTCCGATTAATCCTCCTTCTGTCAAGGGACATCATTTTATACTGGCTATAACCGATTACTTTTCTAAATGGGCGGAAGCAGTTCCCCTTGTTGAAGTAAAGACATCCAATGTGGTTAGTTTCATCAAACACCATGTCATTTATCGTTTCAAGATTCCCTGACGGATAATTCATGACAATGGACCACAATTTGCCATTCAGGCATTTTATCGATTCTGTGATAAGAATCGGATCCAAAACCTGGCATCTATAGCTTATAATCCAACTGCTAATGGTTTAGCCGAAGCTTTCAATAAGACGATTATCAAACTTCTCAAAAAGTTTGTTTTTTCCAATAAACGTGGTTGGAATGAGAAACTTGGAGAATGTTTATGGACTTATCGAACAACAGTTCGAATTCCTACTGGTTTTTTACCATTTTTACTGGTTTACGGATGTGAGGTTGTCCTTCCACTGGAAATCCAGATTCCATCTCTTCGAATAGCCATTTCTAATGAGCTAACTATAGAAAACAATAATCGCTTACGACTCCAAGAACTTGAAGGATTGGACGAGAAGCGTCTTCAAGCACAACAGCATATTGAGCTATATCAAGCCCGTATATCTCGAACTTTCAATCGTAAAATTAAAGAGAGGATATTTAAAGTTGGTGAATTAGTACTAGCTGTTCGAAGACCAATGGTGATGACTTATAAGAGTAAAGGGAAATTCCAAGCGAAATGGGAAGGCCCTTATGTCATTGAAACTGTTTTCTCCAATGGTGCCTATAGGTTGTCTAAACCTAATGGAGATTTACTCATGATGCCTATCAATGGCAAATTTTTGAAGAAATATTATGTTTGAATTTTTTCCTTATCCCCAGCTACCAATGTTTTGTTGAGCTTGGAGAGAAGTTTTAATCTTTTATCTTGCCAGTAGATATAAAAAGTTGGATCTATTATTTATCATGTCCATTTGACCTCTGAATAAATATTAAGTCTGTTTGTTTTTCCTATTTATCATGTCCATTTGACCTCTGAATAAATATTAAGTCTGCTTGTTTTTTCTATCTATCATGTCCATTTGGCCTCTGAATAGATATCAATCTATTTTTCTTTGAGTTGTTACGATCTGTCATGTCCATATTACCTCTGATTGTATTGTATACTCTAAACGGAAAATAAGATTTATTATCTATCATGTCCATATTACCTCTGGATAGATATAATTTATTGAGTTTCGAAGACTTATCATGTCCATATTACCTTTGATAAGTGTTTTCTATCTCATACCTATTGTTTAAATTCAAAATAAATGATAGGATCACAAAACAAATATTTTATTCATTTCTTGAATAAGATAAAAGGTTACAAAAGCTCCCTATTTGCCTAAGGCGGAGCAGATATATCTTTCAGCAATTTTTGGAGCTCTGCTAAGCGCTTTTCAAGAGAGCCCATTACATTTTCAGTAGCTATCTTTCTTCGAGCCTCTGGAGTGCAAATAGGAGAAGACTTAGCGAAAGTAGCTATCAGATTATCTCTGGCATCATCAAGATGCTTGATAGTGGATTCAGCTCCAAAAACTTGTTCCTCCAGAATTGAGCTCTGTGTCAAATATTGGTCACGAGCTGCTATTAATTGCTCTTTCTCAGCTTTCAGACGAGCTAATTCAGCCTCCACTTCACGAATTTTATCATTTTGTTCCTAAATTTTCGTATTTGAAGTGTCATAGGCTTCTCTATAACGCTCCAACTGAGGCTTTACATCAGTCAAGAAAGCTTTCTCTTTGGCGACTTTGCTGCTATGTTCTCTGAGAGAGTCGTTGAAAGTAGTCTCTCGAGCAGTGTATTCAGCTGATAAAGCGTCATACTCAGCTTGAATGAGACTTTCAGTAGTTTCACTTGTCAACCGTAGATATTCTTTGATAGGTTGCTCAAGTTCTTCTACCACCTTTTTCAGTACAGTTGCTCTCTCAACATCATTAAACATGGCGACGTTCCTGATAGTAGGAACAATCTCGTCTTTCAAACTTTCATAACTGAGGCCCCTATTCAGGACCATGTCAATCAAAGCTGCCAGTGTCTTGTAGAAAGTTTCAGTATGAATCTCAACTAAGAGATTCATTTCTGCATTTGAGCTTGGCGTTGCAGCAATCTCTACCAAGTCTCTTTTTCGAAGACTAGGGGTAGATGTGGTGGCTCCTGCAGCAGGCTGAGATAAAGATGATGTTGTCGTTACTACCATATCCAATTGATCCCTGGGAATTTCAGGAATTATGTCTTCAGTATTAGTAGAGGTGGTTGCTTCGGTAGCAGACTGAGATATAGACGATGTCGTCGTCGTTACCATAGCTAACTGACCCCTAGGAGCTCCAGGGATCACATCTTCAGCACTTGTCACTCCAGCCGTTTCTGGAGTTCTGGTGGTGGTAATTGTGGTGGATGGAATAACAGTTGAAGCAGCTGACTCAGATTCAGGCATTGTCTCCTCATAAACTTCTGTTGGATTAGTAATAATAGCAGATGATGCTATCATGACATTTCCAGTTTCAGTGGATGACTTGACTACGCCTTCATCACCTTCTTGGACTTCTGGTTGTTCAGACTCTTGAAACACTTTAATCTCTTCATTGAGATCAGTTCCTTCTTCATCAACTGTTTCTTGATCTGCAGTTGATTTTTCTGCAGTTTGTTCTTCTTCTCTGTTGTCAATATGAGAAGATAATCCTGGTTGAACCTCTGTTTCAAGATCTTGTCGTAGTTCCTCTTCTGGTTGAATTTCCTCTACTCCATCTGAAGAAGAACTCTCTTCTTCAGACTCCGGGTTCTCCTTATAAATATTTTCCTGAGGAGAAGGAGGAGCCATAGGTTTTGGTGCAATAATAACACCTGCAAAATGAACCCAAAAAATTAAAATACAAAACCATAATGTATAATCTTGTATAGATTTTATATATATATCTGGAGTAGGTGTAGAACATGCCAAATATGTGTCATAATCCCCATCCCAATCTTCATCATCAAAATCGAGCACTGGTTCATCCAGTGGGATAGATTGTGAAGCGACGCCTTTAACTATTTGTACCTTTTGTGGCAAGGTTAAATGAAGTGAAGTACTAACGCGTCCTGGGGATAAAATCCCTAAAGCTTCAGTTGATGTGGCTGCTTGGGAGGCTGAGGATCCTTCTTCAAAATGAGTTGAAGAGGATGCGACATGTGGCGGCTCTTCGACAGAAATGTCATCCTCTGGAGTGGCAGCTCTTGGTTTGGAAGGCATTTTGACGGTGACCTTTTTCTTCTTTTCGGGAGTCTTCACTTGAAGAGTAGTAGCTGTACTCTGTTTTCGCTTGTGGGATTTCCCAATAATAATAGGTTCTGCATCCTCTTCTCCAATTCCTGTAGCAATAACTTCCAGATATGGATCTGGAACAGCAGCATCGTCAGGGATATCTGTTGGTACCCTGACTGGTTCTTCAACATTGCCTTCCTTAGGCCATCTCAGGCTACCTCTCATATTATAGCCATGGGCAAAGGAACGAATAGAAGAGTAAAAGTGAGCGTACGGATGAAGAATACGTAGCTCTGTAGTGCTGGTGGCGGTTGAGACTCTGAATCTGGCTTCCGTACAGGCAGTACTAAAATATCTCCAACCCTTGGCACCATCAAGCAGTTTTCCGTAGTGACGAAAACTGGTACAGGGATTACCAACATGAAGTTGGTCATACCCAAATTGACGAGCGAACCTACTGGGTAGATAGGGTTCGAACGTGCAATTATCTTCATTTCTGTACATCAGATGAGAGGGTCTGATGCACTGAAGCCATCTGAAGATTGATGGTGGCAACACAACTCTTCTTTCGACTTTATCTTCAAATTGAATGCCGAAGCAATCTACTGGAACTTGTGGCCGAGTACAGAAGAAGTTCCAACCATAAGAATAGTTCAAAACTACCCGGGTATCTACCACCGTCGTGGCAGTCCATGTAGCCTTGCTGAATTTTTAGAGGTAGACCTCCGCCTCATCGCCTGGGCCTGGTGGCAACAGATTGCAGTTGTGGTGCAATAACCAGCCCATCAAATAAGTATAGGGAATTTTTACCCTGGGGAATGCATTCCGATGTGGAGCATTGTTGATTAACTTCTCACCGAAAGTCCTCAAACCTGCATTTACTCGGCACACCATGGCCGATAGCAGGTTAATTTTGACTTTAAAAACCAAGCGTACTGCGGGCCATAGTATGCTACGGTGGATTCTATCAACCGTACCAGTTCCCGGTACGACCCATCTTCTCAACCATAAAGAAAGGAAGCCTGCTAGCAAGGCTTTCCTAGAGATCTTTTGGCTGCCGTATCTAAGGAAGCTCAAGGCTTCAGTTCCAGCAGGGAACTCTCCAGTCTTGGTGGACAGATATTTATTCGAGAATTTATAGACAGTCATCATGTCCCGAATTTTGTTAGCAGGAATGGTTGAATCTATATTGATAGCTGGAGCTTTATTTTTCTAGAATCTTTCTTTGTCATCCTTGGATATTTTATCCTTATGGAAGAAGAGATACGTGGTCCACTTATTAATGAATGCTAGATGAGATGTACTTTCCTGCATTGTAGTACAAATCATGTAGTGGCACATTAATTCTTCATATACCTCAATCAACTGAGGGTTTGTCTCTCTGATTTCAACAAGTTCCCGGTTGGAGGGAACGTATTCTTCATACGAAGCTTCTTCCATGGGCAGTTTTGAGATGAATTGCATATCATGGAGTGCAAGACCCATTTCGCCTTTCGGGGTTACAAAAGTTCCAGTCGAACTTATGTATGTCTCCATCAGGGCCATGAACAGGTTACCGTTCGAGGGTATACCCTGACTAGTGGAAGCTACCGCTTCATACAGGCCAATATCTTTCAGCTCTGTCTCAAAGTTCTTCATCATCCAAATACTAATCTGGATCCAGTTCTGGTTGAAAGGAGTCAACCATCCCGGTAGCCTGGGGTTTGTTTGGAGATATAATACCCCATTCCTAATGAACCTGTTGACAAACATCTGGGTCTGCACTGGTTGCATTAAACTCGAAGCTTCACTTGGGGTAAATCCTGGCATGAGGCCAGAGAAAGAAGTGACACCACCATTGGGAACGCTAGCGAAATACCCCATATCATTGGTATGATCCCTCTTGAATACGATTCTACCCGGCCTTCCGTGACTGCTGGGAGTCAGATTCCATAGCATTTGTCGAGGGTGGGTGGCATGGAAGAATGTTGACAAAGGGTAATCTCTGTCCATGTCAGGGAGATACATGGCTCTATCTCCAGATTTGAACACCCAAGACTCCTTTTTGGGGTGTGTTTGTGACTTAAAGTCAATTACATCCCCAAATAAAAAGGCTGGTTTTGCAAATTGTTGTTCATTCAGTGAAGTCAACAATTCTCCATTTATCATGGATAGCAGCATCCTATCCCCTTGAGCAGCTATCAGCTGTGCCCTCTCTGTGGGATAATCTGGGTTTGATTGAGGAAATGTTACGTGAGACAGATTCTCCAGATAATTTGAACCCACCATGCCAACTTATGAGCCAAAAACTTCTGCGAGAGGATGAATTTGCAAGTCCACTGCCAAAAGAAAAAAAGAAAAATCAAGTTAGTAAAAGTCTAATTTGGTATCTTTTACGCAGATAAATTGGTCTAAGTTTTAAATACAAAATGTAAAAAGTCTTTGTTTTACACAAAGTCTTTCATTTTATAAGATTTTACGCTGGCACATTAGATGTGGGCGTATTTCAGATTTTACACTGGAACATTAGATGTGGGCGTATTTTAAGTTTTATGCTGCAACATTAGATGTGGGCGTATTTTAAGCTGGAACATTAGATGTGGACGTATTTCAAGTTTTACGTTGGCACATTAGATGTGGGCGTATTTCAAATTTTACGCTGGCACATTAGATGTGAGCGTATTTTAAGTTTTACGCTAACGTGTGTGGACATGAGCGTAACTTAAGTTTTACACTGACACGTATAGACGTGGGCGTATTTCTTAATTTTACGCTAACACGTATAGACGTGAGCGTATTTTGATTATCTTAATTTCTACGCTGACACGTATAACGTGGGCGTAAAATCAAAGATTTGGGTCTTCTTCTCCGACGAGTTTTTCAGCCAAAGGATCAATGCTTTACCCCTCATTAGAGGAGCCACGGCGGGGTTGCCTGGCTGAGACGCTGCTGATGATCTGACAGGAGTTTGCGCGCGGTCGACCGACGAGGAATCGACGGCGGGCTTCTTTCCTTTGCTGCTGCCGGCGGCAGATTTCTTTGGGGCCATCGAGTTGAATGCAAAAGAGTGAATGAGAAAGGGGATTCGAGAAAGCTTAGGAGAACAAAGAAACAAAGTAAAGTTTTCTCTCTCCCCGAAGAACCCTATTTATAGGGAATATTTGAATCGGTTCGAATTCCAGATTTTACGCTGACTGTTGATATCCTAACTTTTACGCGGATGACCGTTGGATATCCCGAATTTTATGCTAACTGGTCAAATTCTGAATTTTACGCTTCTGTTCAAAGTGTTTCAAATTTTGAAAAATATTTGAAAACTTTGAAGGGGGTCTTGTAGGAGCGTAAAAAATGCTCTATGGACTGAGTCAAAGAGATTGGGAATTTTACGCCTAGCTATTTTACGCTAGCTATTTTACGCCAGGGCTAGTCGTTGAATTTTACGCCAGGGACAGACTGTCAGGCCGCATTTAATATAGAAGATTTGATTTGACAGAATAATTATGCTGACAGCATGCAACACAGAAGTCGAGAAGATCTAATTTTTCACCAAATTTGATACTTGTCGTATGGTGTGCAGAGAAGGCTATTTTACGCTCAATAAAATCACTTCTTTTTACGCACGATAGTTATGTGAGCTTTTTCGCTCAAGGCTATTGTGAGTGTAAAGTCTATTTAGGCTAAGTTTTACGCTCAAGGCTATTTTAGCCACTTTACGCTGAGAAGTTTTATTTGGGTAATTTTTACGCCAGTTTGCCACTTTACGCTTGGACCATATTTTGGGTTGTTTTTACGCCCAATCCTTCCTGACTACTTTGGAACGTGGTTTATACACGTGGCTTTCATGCCACATTTATTGAGGAACGTGTGTACGTGCTCCCTATTTTTGTTTAAATAATGGGACACGTGTCAACATACGTAGAGGGTGACTCCCATCGTGGGTGACAGTTACCAGCGTAAAAACCCAATTTTGTTGCTTTTTACGCACAATGGGTCAAGTCTATAAATAGACTTATTTTTCACATTAAAGGCATCATCATCAGAGAGACAGGAGAGAATACAAAGATCAGAGCCTAGAAACTTTGATTTTCGAGAGCATTCTTCTTCAACTTTTCTTCCAGAACAGAGTGAAGCAAAGCAGGAAAGCATTCGACCTCGCCATCAGTGCCCAAGTGCGTCGATACCTTTCTGGTGACTTAGTTCTTCCGGTTGTTCATCCTCTAGCAGTGATCTTCATCATCATCGTATGGTCCAAGGAACAAAGTGATCGCCTTCAGATCAGACTTCCATAGCAATACTTCCCAGAACAATTTGTACTTCTTGTACTTTTTCTTGTTTTATTTCAAAAGCCAATTTCAGGCATTTTGTTAAGTGAAACACTGGGTTGCAAGATGAGTATAAGATACTATAATAGATAGTATATGATAAGGTAATAATAGTGTGAGTATTACCTACTAGTAGCTAAGGTATGGGTTATTACCGTAGTCTAAGGATTGGATATTAGGTAAGTGTCAAGCTATCTATGGGTTACATACCCCCATGTAGCAATATATATGAGATACAATTTTATTGTTCAGGTTATCCAACAGAATTTATTACTCAAATTATGAAGATACACTACTCATTATAATAAATACTTAGAGTGCAAAACACACACACACATATTATTAAGTGAGATACAAGGTAGACAAGGATACGAGGATATATAGATAATAGGTTAAGTGGTGATTTCTTAATGCAAGTATGGTAGGATTTTGGAACTTAGATATCAAGTTATAATACTAGTGTAGGTATTTATGATACGAATTTGTGCCTATTGGATAAATGTGTGTCCATCTCTACAGAATTATTTCCAAATGGATATGAATTACTACTTACGGTGTCGTTCATGGATGTACAATCGTCGTCCTGATGATATGTGCGGTGTGCGGGATGAATACATAGCAAGAGTAGAGCAGTTCCTGCAGTTTGCCAAGGCGTTCCCTCAGTACATGGACGGCACCAAAATTAAGTGTCCGTGTGTGAAATGTCATAACGTAAAATATTATCCAGAAGTGGACGTGACATATCATTTGTACTCGAGGGGTTTCACGCCTAATTACTATCAGTGGACCGCACACGGAGAACTTGTGTCTTTAGCATCATAGCCGGAGCCTTATGTTGAGCCGTATATGCATGCGGGACCTAATTTTGTTTCAGATAATCATGCATACGACGACGGGTACATGAACATGGTTTTCGACGTTGCGGGGCCTAGTTTTGTTCATGATGCAGCTGAGGAGGCACCGAATATCGATGCTACAAAGTTCATGGAGTTGCTGGAGAATGCAAGGACTCCATTGTATCCTGGTTATGAGGATCATTCACCGTTGGAGGTGGTTACAAGACTGTTGAGCATTAAGTCAGATTTTAACATGACGTAAGAATGCTACAACCGAGTGTTAGAGTTGATTATAGAGATCTTGCCGGCGGGTGCTAAGTTACCTAAAGACTTCTATCGGTCTAAGAGGATGGTGAGATCGTTATGGATGGGATACGAGAAAATCAATTTTTGTCGCAATAGGTGCATGTTGTACTACAAAGACGACAAGGACGCAGATGTGTGCAGATTTTGTGGTGCTGATCGCTATAAGACAACTAGTACATGAAGGTCTACCGGTGCAAGAAGACCGACTGATTCAATTCACTACTTACCTTTAACGCCGCGGTTGCAAAGATTATTTATGGTGAAAGAGACGGCCGAAAATATGAGTTGGCACATGCGAGAACAGATTGAAGGAGTGTTGGATCACCCATCCGATGGAGAAGCGTGGAAGCACTTTGATCGAGTGTATCCTGATTTTGCTTCAGATTCGCGTAATGTCAGGTTGGGGCTATCTTCTGACGGTTTTACTCCTTTTGGTCTTTCGGGATCCAAGTATTCGTGCTGGCCTGTGATTGTTACTCCGTATAACCTACCGCCTTGGATGTGCATAAAGACTCAGTACATGTTTCTAACTGTTATAATTCCTGGTCTGAACAATCCCAAGAGGAACATTGATGTGTACTTACAACCTTTGATAGATGAGTTGAATCAGTTATGGGAAGTAGGCGCTAACACGTACGATGTTTCTAGGAAGCAGAATTTTCAAATGAAGGCAACCCTTATGTGGACCATCAACGACTTTTCGGCCTATGAAATGTTATCTGGATGAAGCAATCATGGCCATCTCTCATGTCCGTATTGCATGGACCGTACTAAGGCTTTTCGCTTGAAACACGGAGAAAAACCGTGCTTCTTTGATTGTCATCGGTAATTTTTGCCAAAAGATCATCCGTTCAGAAGGAACAGGAATACATTCCGTGCCGGCGTTGTAGAGAAGGGTGATCCACCGCCAAGGTGGTGCGAAGCCACGATATGGAAGGAGTTTAGAGATTTTCCAAGTGCTATCGAAGATCCTACAACTGGGTACAAGTGCGATGGATTTGGTAGAGATCATAACTGGACAAAGAGGAGCATATTTTGGGATCTGCCACCAATCTGATCAGACATAATCTTGATGTCATACATATTGAGAAGAATATGTTTGATAACATAATTAATACTGTGATGGACACGTAAAGGGAAAAACGAAAGACAATCCCAAGGCCAGGTTGGACTTAGAAGAAATATGCAAACGAAAGACAATCCCAAAGCTAGAAATACCTTTGAGGTTGACGATATAGCTTATCAAGAGGATGAACTACCTCTTGTAACAAATATTATAGAAGTGGACATGACGGAAGTTCCTCATTACACATCTAATTGTGTAGAAGAAGTAGAATTATCTGAAGAGGAAGATGCAGATGAAAGTGAAGATGTAGAGGAGGAAGAAGAAGAAGAAGAAGATGAGCTAAACGAACTAGATAAATTTTTCGAAGAGGATTAAATCTGTACGTTTGTTTTATCATTATATTTGACACTTTAGTGACACTTTTATGACTATGATATTTTTAAAAATCTGTGATGTCTATCATATAAATATGTATATTTGTTTTATTATCATATGTTATTATCAGGTATGACTAGACCCGGACGACGCAGAGGATATTTTGTTAGGCAGTCCCGTGTGCGTCAGGCTGGGGATACAAATTCCGTACCCTCATCCTCATCTCCGAGTACGCCAGTGTACCATTATGTTCCCGGTCTATTACCGGAATAGGGCAGTTCCAACAGGTTGGCGACTCCTCCCTCGTCGTCCAGCATTCCTCCCGCATCCAGCATTCCTCCCACGTCCGGCATTCCTACCACGTCCAGTATTCCTCCTGTCGACGACTCCATGGAAAGAGCCGACGTCGAGCATATGGAGGACGGTGATCAGACTGATCCTGGTCAGGCAGGAGGTGAGAGCGACCCTCCACGCGCTCCCCCGGACGAGACACGTATGGAGATTTGGACGGACGGGCCTACGAAGTAAGTTAATTGGTTAATATATATTTCTCAAATGATTATATGTACATATATATTCATGAAATTTATTATTGTATAGATATCGGCCTCATGCAGAACAGAGACAGCTGGGGTTATTTCTGAAGCAGACCTATAGTGGGCCTTGGATTAACTACTCACATGCTCCCGCAGATAGGAAGGCCTTTTGGTTGGCCCACTTCAAGGTAAAAAATTTGTTTATTTTTAAATTTTAATAACCATTTGTGTATATTATACAACTCTTTCTATTTTACTTCATGTAGAGGACCTATTTCTATCCACCACACCGGGCGGCGAAGATCGAGGCCCAATTTTCTGCCGTCGCAGGTAAGCTCATCCGTGATGCGATCCACAACCAGAAGTCTCGTGATCGCTCCGGAAAGCCGATCCATAGTTGGATCACGCCAGAGCAGTGGACTGCGATGAAGGCTAGATTCGACGAGGTCAGGTACCAAGAGCGGTCTGACATGGCCAAGGTGGCGCGGTCGAGCGCCAGTAAGTGGTGTGGTGGCTCCATTCCTATGACGGAGCATTTTCGTCGTCTGGTAAAATTCCTATGACGGACATTATTTTATATACAGTTGGATAGAATGTTTAATACTAATAATAGATAATATATTTTAACAGGTAAAAAAGGGTGAGGACCCCAACATGGTGACCGTCTTCCTGGTCACCCATTGGAGGGCTAGGGAGTTCATTGACGAGAGGGCAACGCAGGCATATGTACGTTCTATTCTTTATATTAATTTACTATAATTTAGAAAACGGGAAAATAGATATCAATATAGACTTTAGCAAACACTTAGACGTTAGCAAACATTGTTATAGGCCGAGTTTCTTCGGCTACAAGAGGAGGCGGCTGCTGCTGCTAGTGCGCCAGCAGAGGGAGGGGCTGGTACTTCCTCCTGGCCGCCTACAGCTCCATCGCCGGACGACATCTGGATGACCGTCGTTGGTGGTCATCATAAGGGTACGTACTATGGTACAGGATCCTACGACGCCTATATGGCTTCAGAGTCATCCCGGGCCCCCTCTGTTAGTGCGCAGTCTCCAGCTTCGCAGGAGTCATCACGAGCTCATGATATTGGTCTTCAGATCGACGAGCTGCGTCGTGAGTTACAGCAGCAGATTTTTGATCACCATACCGCAGAGCGACGATCCGAGGATCACCGGACGATTTGATACGGTCGAGCGCAGTATACAGGAGCTGATAAGTCTGCAGCATGCTACAGATGCCAGCTTGCACACGCTCACCGAGTCTACGGAGCGCACAGAGCATAGATAGGTCGAGCTGGAGGGATCGCAGAGGACCATGTCTGCCTCATTCACTCAGATACATACTTCGATTGAGGAGAGTTCTCAGAGGATGGTGAGTACCCTTGTTGCGCATGCTGAGCGACTGCGAGAGCTGGAGCAGATATGTCCTCCCGGTCCATCGACGGCGCCGACTCCAGATGTTGTACTGCCTCCTACTGCCCCTATGGTGCAGCTCACACAGGAGCAGTATGAGTACATGCTATCTCAGATGCGTAGCAGGGGTCCTCAGTGATCCAGTAGATTTTTTTATCATCTTTGTATGTATTGGCCCTATGGGCCCATTGATCATTGGTACACTGATTTTCACTCTTATTTGACTCTGTTGGACATGTATGTTTGTTGGACATGTATGTTTGTGATATTTACTTTGTTGGTATTTTCATTGAGTACATGTATGATATTTAGTTGTAGACTGTTATGATGGGAGACTGTTATGATGGGAGACTGTTATTCATCTATTAGTTGTAGATTGTTATGATGGGAGACTATTAATTATGATGATATCAGCGACGGGGATGACAAATATACCTACGCTGGGTTATAAGCGATGATCTGATATACAAAGGAGGTGCTGCCCAAATTTTAAAAAAATATAATGTGTATTTTTGTGATGATGTGTGTCTTTGTTTACAGTATATGTGAAATACAGTGTTCGGAACCATCGATAGTTTCGATTACTGTTGTATGTTTTATCTTGGACAGAAAGAACAACAGTTCAGGGTGTACTTCTGAGAGCTTCATTTTCACATCCTTCACTTTCTCGGGACGTCGTAAAGGATCCCGAGAAGGTGAAGGACGTGAAGAGGAAGCTCTGAGAAGTACACCCTGAACTGTTGCTCTTTCTATCCAAGATAAAATATAGAACAGTAAGCAAAACTGTCGATGGTTCGAACACTGCACTTCACACACACTGTAAACACAGACACACAGCATAACAAAAATACACATTATATTTTTTTAAATTTTTTTTAAAATATCTGCGATGTATAGCGACGATCTGCGACGTATCTTGACGTCGCTAATTAGCGTCGTTACGTCGCTATCCGTCGCAATCCGTCGCTCAGAAGCTGACGTGGTAGAATCCTGACGTCGCTAATTTGGTCACTGTACGTCGCTACACTGCTGACGTGGCAGGCATGCCATGTCATCACATAAAAAGAAATAACGTCGCTAAGTAGTCGTACTACGTTGCTAATTTGGCGACGTACAATTTCGTCGCCCTCCGTCGCTAATTTTGCGACGACCCAGCGACATTGTGGTCACGTCGCAAACAGCAACGGAGGACGACGAATTTGTCATCTGCGACTAGCTTTTTCGCGACCTTCATGTTTCGTCGCTAAAGTCGTCGCTAATTACGATTAGCGACGTATTTTTCTTAATTAGCGACGTATCCTGACGTCGCTAATTTGCCTTATTTTAGTAGTGTGAATCATCCGTCGTCTCTGATAAAGAAAACAATACACAAAAAATTTAAAAAAAATCTCGATCTTAAACACAATAATCTTAATCATCATTCAAGGATTCAAAGTTTGAACAATATTCCGACGAGTACGTTGACAAATCAAATGGACAAGAAAAAGGATCCAATAAGAGTCCGATAAAGCTCCGAAAATGCCGACCTGTTGATGGAGCTCCGAAATGCTGTCAACGACCCGGACTCATTGAACAACAGCCAACAAATGTCTTCCAACTCTAGATGTGATTACTTGTCTAAAAATTTAGTTCACAAATAAAACCTAGCTCCGGACGAATTAGTGTCTTCATTTTCATGTAAATAATGCCTAGCTATGGATGAGTTGATATCATATTAAAATTAATCTATTTAGGTAGATTTTAATTATTCTCAATTTTTTTTATATATGGTATAGCTTATTAGAGAGATTTGTTAGGAGATTGATTAAAAGCATGTGTATTTAATATGCTATGTCACCATGTCATGTCATGAGAGATTATATTTTTTAAAACATTTGGAAGACAAATAGTATTTCTCTATCGGAAAAGCAAAATTTTTAAAAATTATCTATATAATTATCTAGTTGTCTTTATTAAATTTAATGAATAATTAAATCAGTAAAATTAGATAGATATATATATATATATATATATATATATATATATATATATATATTGAAGAATTTTTTTATAGTAGTATTGCTTTGATGTACGGTAAGAATATGGCATAGGTATATTGGAGTCCGTAAGAATATAAATGAAGTGGAGGCTGCACTAGTAGTTATATAAGCTTTTGTTTATGATTTTTAGTATGGTTTGTGCTTTTGATAGTGCTGGTACCTTTCCATAAAGCAGAAGCCACCTTTTTTTTTTCTATTATTCTCTGCTTTCAAAAAATAATAAATGGAAGCAAACAAGCTAGCTATATCAAAGATGATTTGCATACAACTTTATAAATGTATTAATCCTCTTATCGTGAAAAATATTATTTTCAATAATGTTGGACGTTTAAACCTTTGAGCCACACACAAGCATTTGTGGTTCAAAATAATTTGGCATTTGGCACTTTCAAATGGAATCAAATAACTTGTATGGCATCAAACCAGCTGTCACTAAACGAGAATCTCAGCTTGCATTGACGACGATGGGTCAGAAGAAGGTTGTTTTTTTTTTTTTTTGGTTTTTGTTTTGGCTATTAGACTTTTTTCGGCGAGATTCTCGTTTCCACAAGCGATTGATTGTATATTAATACCATATGTCCATAGTTTGATGTCATTCATCCAAATCTGATTATTAATCTATTTCTATAATTTGGTGTCATGCATACAAGTTCGCTTCTTCTTTTAAGTTCACTTTAGAAATTTTTTTGTTACATACTAATAAAATTTACAAAAATTGGATGATAAAAATAAGTTTGGCGAAATTATTTCTTAAAAAACATTCTGGCATACGGATCTTAGACGTTCTGACAGAATCTATGCATAGTTTTTGTTTTCCTTCAAAAAGTTAATTATTTGTAGTGTCATAGTAGTGTAATTAGAAGGTTGCGTTTTTTCTTTCATTTTTTTTTTTCACTTTTATAGCTTTAATTGATATGCCTGTGTCAGCACTTCACACTTGGCTTCTTCCTATATATTTCCTTTTATATATGTATGTGGTCACTTTTTTAGCTTTAATTAGTATGCCAATGTTGGCACTTGGCTTCTTCCTACATTTCCCTGTCTTTCTGGAATATGTGTATGTGGTCACTTTTTTTAGCTTTAACTAGTATATGCCTATGTCGGCACTTGGCTTCTTCCTACATTTCCCTTTCTAGTATGTATGTGGTGGCGTTGGGTGAAGAGTTTAAACTACATGCATGTAACTGTACATATTTTGAATTTGCAGAAGGCATTGGTTCTTCTTCGTGGCCTGATCCTGGCTGTCCAGCCCTAATATTGCTGACTACAGTAGCCTTGACAGTGAACAAGAAGATATTTTCAAGCACTTGAGCTACATATTTTCAACCACAACTATTATGTTCATCTGGTGCTTCATATAATTAACTTAGCAAGATGATGACAGTCAGGGCCGGATCCAGAAATATAAATTGGAGTGGACTAGAGTTGGTTCGGATGAACTAGGTATAGACTAACTTCTAAAAAAAATAAGAAAACTATCTTGGAAAAATAAAATTGTAGTGGGCTGGAGCCCACCCCAGTTACCAATTGGATCCACCAGCAAACCATAAATAAGAGCATCTCCAACCCTATTGACTTTGGAAAAAAGTTAATGCCACATAGGAATGACAAAATTTTATTCAGAAGTTCATCTCCAATGCAATTGGCAAGTCAATTGTGAAGCTTATGTGGCAAAAATTAAAGAAGACATTGTGAAGTTGATCGTCTTGTTCTAGACAATGCACTTGACAATGTCTTCTCTTCCATGTCATCAATTATGAATAAAAAATATTAGAAAAAAGAAAGAAGATGAGTAGTTGTCTTAAAAGTTGCCTTGGAAGTTGGAAAAAATATTTTTATTGTCTTCTCAATACTTTTGCATTAGAGAGTTTTTCTATCTCATTGTCTTTTGAGATATAATTTTGCCACATAAACAAGACATTGTCTTGTGGCTCATGCCACATAGGAGCCACCTAAGACTCACAACACTTAACAAGACATTGTCTTGTCTTGTGGCTCATGCCACATAGGAGCCACCTAAGACTCACAACACTTAACAAGACAATAGTGTTGGAGATGCTCTAAAGAAATTCTCCGTCTGGGTATGTCAAGTTTTCTTCATGGAGTTATATATGTTTGTTCATCCAGTGTTGAAACTGGTGAACATCCATCATTCCAAGGCTATTAACTTCGAAATCGTCATAATATATCAAAGACAAATCACGGAGAAAATTTAAGACACCCCGAAAAAAAATATGGACTATTTATAAGGGCACATCAAAAGTTGATCAGGACTAGTCAGAATTGGGGCTAGTCAATATTTGAGAAAAATTTACTGGACTATCCAAATTTTCTACTCATGGGACTGTCCAAACACCCCCCCCCCCCCCCCCCCCCCCCAAACCCAAATTTCACTCTCATTCTAAATTTCACTCTCTCTCTTCCAAAACCCTAGCTTTCGTCTTCTTTCTTCTCTTCTTCTTTCTTCTTCTTATCTTCTTCTTCTTCTTCTTCACCATTTCCATTCTCACATCTCCATCAAAATCCTAGTTTTCCTTCTCAATCTTCTTCTTCTTCTTCCACCATTTCCATCATCACCATCTCCATCAAAATCCTAGTTTCCTTCTCATTCCCAATTTCGATGGCATCCAAAAAATTAAATAAACCCTAATATGCATGAAAATGAAGCTTAAATACTTTTTTCCTCACAAAGAATGCATGGAAATAAACCCTAAAATGCATATTTTACTCTATTATCAAGATTGAAATAAACCATACCATATTTTTTTCATTCGAAAATTTTGACTTTAGGACTGCCAGAAATTATGGCAGTCCTGAAAGGAACTTGCTGTACAGCAATTCTGGCAGTCCTGAAAGGAACTTACTGTACAGCAAGTCCCTTTCAGGACTTCTCAATTTCTGGCAGTACTCAATATGTCTAGGACTGTCAGAAATTGTGGCAGTCCTGCTGTAGAGCATGTCCCTTTCAAGACTGCCACAATTTCTGATAATTCTCATTACTTTTAGGACTGCCAGCAATTGTGGCAGTCCTATTGTACATCGAGTCTATTTCAAGACTGCCATAATTTTTGGCAGTCCTCAATACTTCTAGGACTGTCAAAAATTGTGACAGTCCTGATATGAATCCAATTCTTCTGCAACTAGGATTTCTTCCATAGTTTTCTTCTACAATTAAGATTTCATGCATAATTCTTCTATTAATAAAAAAATTTTGGTTAATAGACTAAAAGATTTGATAACCCAATTTCTTCTACAACTAGGGTTTCATCCATAATGTCCAAACAAGAAGAAGAAAAATAAACTAGGGTTTGGAGAAAGAGATCTGAGAAATTAAAAGAGAGCAAAAAATCACAATAAACTAGGTTTGAAAAAATTGATGTTCTTGTTGTTCTTGTTCTTCTTGTTCTTCTTCTTTTTCTTCTTCTTCTTTTTATTCTTGTGAGGAAAGAGATGAGAGAAAAAAATAAAAAGTTGACTTATATACTCATATGTTCGCTAGCCCTGAGTAATTTTTTCAATGGCAAACTTGTAAATAAATCAAAATTTATTTTTGGCTAGCCCTGATCAACTTTGATATGCCCTTATAAATAGCCAAAATATGAAGTACATGCTTTTGTTGCTATGTGTAGATATTAAAGTTAAATCACTTTGTCCATTTGTCAAAATGGTTAACTTGGAAAGTATGAGATCCAACACTCAACTATAAACAAGTTTAAAGCTCATCTATATCACATGGGCGTTTTAAATATGTTTTTTTATGTGTTCTTTCTCCAAGTCGAGTCGTGGTCTAAAGCCATCCAGCCGTCCGGAGGAGGATTAGAACCCGAGACCTATGCTCGGGTGGCCTCCCGTATTACCACTCAGGGCCGGTCCTGAGTTCATGGGGGCCCTAGGCAAACTTTGAAAATGGGACTCATATATAATATATAAAAGAATTAACTAAAAGTAAATTTTAAAAAATGTTGCAAACAAGAATTGAACTCAGGACCTCTTATGTGCAAGTTTAACATAGTAACACTACACCACAATTGTTTTGTGATAAAGGAGGGTCGTGTTACATATTAGTTCTATTTTCGAAACAAGATTATATATATATATATATATATATATATATATATATATATATATATATATATATATATATATATATATATATATATTTTTTATTTTTTTTGGGCCCCCAAATTTTATGGGGCTCTGGGCAGTTGCCCTGGCCACCCTGGGCCAGGGCATACCGTATAATACGATCAATGTTGTCTAACCAGACGAGGGGGTGCATACTACATAAAGGTCTTACTATGGTCATTTCACATCTATTGTCTCAATCATTCAATCAAGAAGCATAAAATAAAGAACATGTAAGATAAAGCAGTAAGGCGTCCCAAACGCTCAGTCAAAATGTTCTTGAGATCTGGCTTTACAAAATATAGCCAGATGGTATAGCAAGATATACACAATTGTTATCAGCTGCAGTCTGACTTTAGTTACAATTATGCAAAAGTGAGTACAAGACAATCCGACTAACATGTCGGTGCCAAACGGCTAAGTATAAAGATAAATAACAAAACGAGCGGTGAAGTAAGGAACCCACTCGAGTCCTCCTGCAATCATTCTCCTAGTGTTGACCATCCTGGAGGTAGAAGTAAGCTGAGTCCTCGGGAACCGGCTCTAAATCTGGCTATGCAAAAACAGAGAGGTTAGACCTCTAATAGCAAGTACCACAAGGAAGGACGATATGAAGGACTAAACCAGTAAGCAAAAGAATATAATGATAATAGATCTCTGCTTTTCACTAGGATTCACATCACATCACGACACTTCGAACCAACTTCCCAACCAAACAAGGACAGAAATTGGCCCGTCATGTCCTGACGTTCTGATCATCCCAGTTAGGTAACAGAGTAGTGCAGTACACAAACAAATCATCTTGAACGGCCAATCAAATCCTACGGCTTGCTATTGTGACTCCTAAGTTATCCTGGGATTATGCAATAAAGATTCCTCAGTTCTTACTATGTGCGAGCAAGGCTAGTCTATCCAGTCAATCATGTGCGCCATGCATGAATTAGACGAGTCCTAGCAGGACGCCCGTCAATATACAATATACCATAATAATAAGAGCAGATACTGTTCCCTGCCCGTGTGGCAGATTTACAGTATCTGTGGGAACTAGCCGGCCTGTCGGGTACTACTCGTCCCAAGGGGGCTGCCATGTAAGAACTCGGGAATCCATTCTCTCCATGCAATCATTATTTTATTTAACTTAATAGTCCCTACGTTGAGTGAAATTCCATGCCGTGGATCATGGTCATTCAAATGAGTACTTTCGTACGGGGTACGATATGCACAACTCCACAACGATACCAGTGCGGTTAGGTTGCAGGTCTTACATAGCGTAATGCAACAATCAAATCTAACCACGGTAATCATGCCTTGACCATAAGATACACATGCTTCTTTTATAGAAAATAAATAAATAGATAAATAAATAAATAAATAGATTGAAGCCTGCATGTGCATGTATGTCAATATTTCGGAATCAGCCAGTCGATTGCAATAGTTCATAACATGAATGTGTCTCATTCATTTATTTTAATCAGACGACTAGCCAGTCTCTTAGTTCCAACTAGGAACGCATGATCAAATTAGTCAAGATAACCATCGTCATTAATGGTGACAAGGCATGAAAGTCATTAGCATTAAATAGGGTTGAGTCTATAACTCTCAAGGTCAAGTTCCAGTCTCACTGGATATCCATATACCAATCTAGACACTTTGCACTAATACACAACCATAGGTATTAAAATATTAACATGCTAAGATTTTCGGGTTCATACAAAAAGGCGTAAGGATATAATAGGGAATTATCATGCCTACATTAAATGAATAAAATATAGAACAAATAAAACTTCCAAGTTAGGAAGTCATGCTAACAAGTCTAAGCTAAGTCCAAAAGTCACGCAAGAATCGTATGCGTGAAAAGTACGCCAAGTCTGGCATGAAGGAGCGAGCGTAAAAAGTAGTACACTCTGGAAAGCGTGAGCGTGAAAAGTGAAGCGTGACAAGTGATACGTGATAAGTGATACGTGCTGGCAACGTGAGCGTATGGGCGTGACACATAATTCACGCACGCACGCGCAGCGTGAGGGTGAAAAGTCACGCACGCCAAAAGTCACGCACAATGTGATCGTGAAAAGTCACACACGCAAGCTCAGGGACATGAGCGTGAAAAGTCACGCACGCAGTACAAAGACAGGAGCGTGACTCAAATACACGCAGACAACGTGAGCGTGACTGAAAATACACGCACTCAAATGCGAGCGTGACTAAAAATACACGCACGCACAGAGTGGACGTAACTCAAAAGTCACGCAGGCACGCACAGACATGAGCGTGACTGAAATACACGCACGCTCATGAGAACGTTAGCGTGACTAAAATATACGCAAACACGTATAGACGTGTGCGTGACTGGGCTGATGTTTACGCGAGCACGTAAGAACGTGTGCGTGAAACATCTCCCAAACTCCAAGTCCCATGGAGCCTTGTTCCAGTGCCAGAAATACACGCTAAGTTGGTGGACCAAGAACCCATGAACAGCCGAAATACTATAACTTAGATCTAGAGAAAACCAGCCGTAGGAATCAAAAATGCTAAGAACTAATCTCTCTCAGGATCATGAGAGGAAGGGAAATGAACCATAAAAATGGGTGATTGAGAAGCAAGTTTGCACTTGCCTTCTCCTGCTGCTGGTAGGTGGTGGGGAGTAATGAGAGGAAGAAGAAGAAGTAATGGTGAGAATGAAGTAATGAGGAGAGAGAAAGAGATGGAAGCTTTAAATAGGAAGGGGGTGGTAGGTGGGGTGTTGGGCCGGGTTTAAGGGGATCCAACAAACCGAACCCAATACGACTAAAGCAGCAAATGAAATGCAGGTAATAAAATTGCAGAAATATAATTGCAGAAATAAAATTTGCAGGAAATTAATTAACATGAAAATTTAAAGAGCAGATAATTAATTAACATGAAACTAAAGGAATTTAAATACAGAATAATACATGATAAATACTAACTAAATACACATGAGTTGTACATATATAAAAATACGCATTCCGGGAACGGGGAGTGACAGCCGACCCTACTACCACTAGACTAGTTAACTATTTTGACAAGATTAATGCTATTTGTACCATCAAATTGTACCTCTAAATCGTCCCTCCTTACGTGGCAGCAGACGTGATATGTTGATGTGGCAGCTGACGTGGCAAATTTTAAAATTAAAATTAGAATTAAAATTAACATTAAAATTAATGTTAACATTAACATTAACATTAATAATAATATTATCGTTAACATTAACAATAATATTAATATTAACATTAATATTAACATTAATTAATATTAATATTAATATTAACATTAATTAATATTAATATTAATATTTAATTAACATTAATATTAACATTAATTAATATTATTATTAAATTAATACGGACAAAATTGGGTAATTAACTTTTTGGGTTAAAATTTGCCATGTCATCGGTCATGTCAGATGACACATAATATTATTTAACATGACACGTCAGCTGCCACATAAGGAGGAATGTATTGGAGGGATATTTTGGAGGTACGAATAGCATTACTCTTTTGACAAATGGACAAAGTGACTTAAATATGTGAAAGATCAATATTTAGCTCCACGTCATATATGAGATGAGAGATTGATTTGTTTATATTGGAGTGCTCGAGTCTTGTGTAAATTATAGTTAAACATTTTGACGTTTCCAAGTGATGATGCACATGAGGCTGTATGCATAGGTCATGTCTTAGTGCTCGTCATTCGAGACAGTTGCTAAAAGAGAGATGTTCAGAGAGTTGTCTTCTTCGTTCGGGAAGATTGGAATTGGGTGAGAGATTTCAATGTAATTGTTTGCTTTTTTTCTTGAGTTCGATAAAGAATTGAACTTGGGGGTAAAGGGTTCAATATTATACCATGCGAGATTTGAGTTAGACAAACAAGAAGGCGACGCCTAGCGATTTGGAATTACGTCGGTTATGAAATATTGATGGAAAGAGTAGATAGATTGAATCGAGAAAAAGTTAAGGTGTAACGAACGGATGACTCAGTCGAGGAATCGATATGATCGTACAAGAAAAGTTAGCATGATTGGAGGACAGCGTGGAAAAGTTTTATTTGAAGATACGAGATTGACTCTAAGGATTTGGGATAGATGTTGCTCAAAGACTTGAGTTAGCATAGAACAATACGATTTGAGAAAATATGTTGCTCGATAAATTAAAGTAGATAGCTGAACATACGTGATTTTTGGTTTGAACAAATTGATCAGGTAACTAGTTCGAGGGATAACGATCAAATTTGAGCTTGAATGTCGAGGAGATTGTGGTATATCCAGTTCGGATGACAGCATCAATTGCACGACTCGGAGTTCGTTGCAAATGAAAGATCGTCAGCTTATGTATATGGTATTGAGGCGTATAAAAATCGACAATATTGTATATTTTTTGGAGCTTATAAAGATTAAGATTTGTTTAGGTGACGGTCACCGAAAATACTGTGTTTGATCTTGTGCTTGTATTAGATGTTAGTTAGGTGAGTTGACATCACTTCCGCGTACGTTACGTTGACGCAAACAATAGTTTGGCTGAATCTCCTTGGTCCCATCCTCTTTCAACTTAGTAGAGAGAGAGAAAGAGCTCGTCTTTATTGGAGGCGTTGAAGAACGTTTGAAACTGCTGTGTTGTTTGATGATATGCTACTGTAAGCTATTTTTATGATGCAAATACAGTGACCGAGAGGCTGAGATGTGTTACATTCTGTGTTACAAAACAAAACAAAAAATTCTGAAACTAGAAATGAATAACATATCCTGTGGTACAAAAGAAAGGCTTTGAAACTAGCCAGAATAACATTTTATTAACTTCACTCATTCTCCTATTAGCCTGCAAGAGAGATGCCAAATATATTGAAAACCTCACTGAACCTCGGAGTAATGCAAAGATTCATAGCGCATGCCTACTACTCTGCGTGGGCTATGCTGGACGCGGTCGATCGCAAAGTACTGCTTCTCAGAAAGTTGGAATACCATTGTGCAGAAAGCCTGGGATACCTCCTCCTATCTTTCCGACTAAAGTCGACTCCATAGAGACCGTAACGACTAGTATAGCCGGTATTAAGCTCGAAACAATCTATGAAGGACCAGACGAAATATCCGAGTGTGTTCGAACCGTTCCTGCAAGTAAATCAAACGTTTCATTGATTAACTATCGATTCTGATTCTGATAAGCTAGGTCATGGATGTTATGTTTCAGAAGAAGTTTGATTAACTGTAGTATGGTAAAATCAAGGTTAAATTACAACTTGATATCCACAAATATCCAAGTTCTTCAACTTGACACCCTCAACTTTGATAAGTATCTAACTTGATATTCTAAAAAATAAAAATGACAAAAACTACCCCCGCCCCTCCACTCTCTCTACCCCTCTCACCCCCACCCGGCTGCACAAGGAGGGGAGTGCGCGGCACCGGGAGGGGTGTGCAGTGGCGCGGGGGTGGTGCAGCCTTGGCTTGGGGAGTGGCGTGGGAGTATTGAGCTGGGGAGGGGGGTTGGTTTGGGGAGTGGCGCGGGAGTAATGCAGCTGGGGAGGGGGTTGGCTGGGGAAGGGGATAGTTTTGCCATTTTTGTTTTTTAGAGTATCAAGTTGATACCTATCAAAGTTGAAGATATGAAAAACTTGAATAGTTGAGGGTATCAAGTTGTAATTTAGCCAAGAGTAAATATGCAGGCACCTTATTGATTGAAGCAAGCTTCCAGTGTATTCCTGCAAGTAGTAGGTTCTTCTATCATCATCAGTACTGTTCCCGGAATTTGCAGGGTCGATGTTGAACTCCCCGTATCCTAAATATAAATAGAGAGAAAAGACGATATAGTTCAGGGCTGCTTTCTTCTGAATGTTTTTTTTTTAAGGAAATTAGCATTCTTCTTCTTCTTGTTTCGATCTTTATGAACAAGGGTAACTGACCATTTTCGTGAATCATAACAGGAGGATTTCCATACTTTTCTTTGATGTACTCGAGCAATTTCTGCAGGGCCCATGGAGCAATAGGATTCTCGAGCACCCCTCTTGCAGCAAGAACCTGGTCAAGTGTGTGCTTCATATACGAAATGTCAGCATAAAACTTACAACTCTCGCATTTGTCGCCCTCTAGATTCATCATCAAATTAATAGCATACCTTGCCTAGCAGCCCCGTTGAAGCTGCATCAGAAGCAAAGAAAATTATTGATATTGATTAACGCACCGTCACAACATAAAAACTGTAGCTAGGATAGTACATTTGGCTAGTAGAACATGTTGGCACCTTCACTTACAATGAAAATATTAACCATCCCTTAATTCGAAGCTTACATGGTATCTCGGCAGAAAAATTCCCATAGCGGCTTCTTTCGTTCACATCAGAGATGTTAGACAAGTCTGGTAGTTGCACTGCATAATAGTGATTAATGCCGACGAAATCAAATGACGCTCTCAACTGCTTCGATTCTTCTTCTCCAAAGGAAGGTAGGCGAGATCCTAGATATTCTTTCATGAATGCTGGGTAGGTTCCATAAGCAAGTGGATCCAAGAACCTGGTACAGAGCAAGAAAGGACTCCAAATAAAGAAGAGGGGGTTGAGAAATAGAAGGAAATTGTACTAGTAAAGGATTAGGCTAATTCTAAAGGCACTCCACATTTTACTCCAGGGCAGCCCACTAGGACTGCCAACATTAAGGAGGACTCCAACATCATTGACAGTCCATCTTAATATTTAATTTTTTTAGTTGGCAGTCCTACTTTATGTTAGAACTGCCAACTTGTTGGCAGTCCTAGGACTGGGTTGTCCTGGAATAAAATATGGAGTGCCTTTAGAATTAGTCCAAGGATGAATGCAACTCTGACCATCCTATATGGAATTCCTTTAATTTGTTAGCTATATCAACATCCTTTGGTGAGTCTGTGAAAGGCTCAAACCACACTGCCAGGATTGTAATTCCTACTCTCCCTCCTTGCTCTGCCTGCACATGCTCAAAAACTTTCTTCTTAGCTTCCCAACCTCTGGCATAGGAAATAAAAGATCAAGATGCTTATACCTGATACTTTTCTTTGTACAAGGCTGCAGCTGATGCATGTGATAGAAGAACATTATGAGCATACATAAATGGCTCTCTTGTGGAGTCCCCCTTGGAGCAATTGCCGTAAGGGTGGGAGCAGCGTCCTGGGGCGAACATTCCCGTGGAGTAGCCTAAGAACGACTCGATATTAGGTTCGTTAAACGTGATCCAATATTTCACTCTGTCGCCAAATTCTCGGAAGCATATGTCAGCGTAAGCTGTGAAATCCTCCCTGCATCAATCAAGATTCAAGATGGGAAGCCATTTTCAACATGCATGTATGGCTTGATGCAACTTCGATTTCATATAGTACGGCTTTAGATCGTAGTGTTCTTCAGAAGAAATTTACACTATTCTCGGGCTCAAGAGTCCTTCGTATTCATCTTCAAGCGCTTGGGGAAGGTCGAAGTGATGCAAGGTAACATGTGGCTCTATACCTGCAAGGATTTCAAAGGTCGAAGTGATGGTCTAATTTCAACAAATTGGTTCTGATCAATTCAGATCATATATACCGTAGCTTAGGAGTTCATTGATCAAATTGTTGTAGTACTCCAAGCCTTTGGGGTTCACAGGTCCTCGTCCATCTGCAAATATGACACCATGAATCATGATCATACTGCTGATTTACCTCCGCTTCTTCACTATCAATTACAAATTCTACTATTACCGGGAATAAGTCGAGACCAGGAGATCGAGAATCGGTAGGCATCCAAGCCCATCTCATGCATTAGCTTCACATCTTCCTGCCGCGGGCAAATAGAAGAAAATCGTCAAGTAATTGCATATTTTTCAAAAAAAAAAATCTATAAAGACAGGAACTGCTCCTTACCTTGTATTTGTGATACTGGTCTGCTGTTATGTCAGCTGTGCTGTTGTCGACAATCCTTCCTGCAGAACATACATAGAACGATATCGAGAACGTCCGTAACGTCTACGCGAGAGAAGGGGAACGAGAAGAGTACCGGCGTGTGTAAAGGTGTCCCATATGCTGGGCTTCCTTCCTTCCTCTGCAGCTGCTCCTTCTGCCTGAAGTCCCAACCATGGAAACGCCTAATAATTAGTAGTCTCATCTCCATATCTTTGTGGATGTTATGAAATTATGCATATGTTTACGCACTTCATTTCATCAATCTTCTCATTTCTCCTCTGTTTAGATATCTAAATAATGTTGTATAAAATTTGCGAAAAAAAAAACTCAACTTCCTTCTTCCTCTCTTCAATGCCCTTTGCAGTACTTTTAACCGTTTTGCTTTTATTTTGTTTAATTCTGACCGAAGGACGGCTAATTAATCAGCCAATAAATTCTATTTATTCCTATTAAATCCTGTTGAGGGAGGGCTCTGGTTTGTTTGAGGCGAATCTTTGCTTGGATACATACGGAAAAACAAATTAATCTCTAGCTCATGAAATATCCTTCCTCCTTCCTACTACAGAATTATCTTCCTTCCTCCTTTCCTTGTTTATTCCATTCCTCTCTTGACAAAGCTTAGTCCGGATCACTCTTCCGAAATTGTGTACAGGGGAATTTTACCTCTGAAAAGAATTCGAGACAAGTCTGCACATAGACCTCTCGAAAAATCAGTGCTTCGTACAATACTCATCCCCGTGCATGGTAACTCTAACCTTTTGATCTTGTTTTGTGTTTTATTTGAAAGAACAAAGAATATTTTCTAACAAATAAGAACCATATCTTCTACTTGTTCACTAATCACTGACTGAAACAAAGAATATTTTCTAACAAATAAGAACCATATCTTCTACTTGTTCACTAATCACTGACTGAATCTACTTGATTGATATACCTGATAATTAGTTACTCAGTGTTTGAACAAATAACAGCAATCTAAGGTTTCATGTGGCTATATGTGTACATATATGTGGTACAAAAGTAAGGTGTTGGCCGGACCTGGTAAGCTGACGTTCCGGCGCCAAATATGAAGCCGGCGGGGAAATCGTCTCTGGTTACTGCAGCGCCGGCGACATCTGCAGATATTGGCTCTGCCACCAGTAGCTGGAGGAGGACGACGGCGACGACGAGTATTGTGTTAGACCGCCACATGCACCCTCTCCTCATTCGATCGATGATCGGCTTCCCTCTGCACCTGGTCCTTGGTCCTTCTCTATTATCGTTAGCTAACCTGGTTGGTTCTTCGCAACTAAGTGAACATATATGCAGTATGTGGAAGCTCAGCATCGATTTCTTATAACGAAGCTTAGTGAAGAAGGCTTCGCGGGTGGCGTTACGTCTATGACAATGCTTGGTCGCACGCATCACGGATGTGGCTCTTGTCGTGGTCCACAACCAGTCACTAATTATGATTTGTTTTAATTCTACTCGTTCATGGAAGTCGGAGATTTCATTGAACTTTGATGTGATTACGCGTTACTAAACAGTATAGATTCGAAATAATTTAATCCTTATTCTGGATCCTTCTTTGTTTTTTCTATGGTTAAGTTCCGATAGAGAGAGCCATCCAGAATGCATAGGTACATAGTTTCCTCTATTTGGCAATGGCGAATGATGAGTCCGTCTACTGATATACTAATACATAGTAAAATCTAACTATATAATTCTATCCTAATAATATTTGATAATTATTTGAATTTTTTTATATACAATTAAACGGACTTATTATACATCACTATCATGTAATGAGTCCGTCCCATTGAATAATTTTTAGTATTTGTGCTTAATGTAAAATAGAGTATAACATGTCAATTACCAATTTCGGCCAGCAGGATCAGTTCTGAGCATATTTATCTGAAACGATCGAACAGGACCCTCTAATATGGGAGGACTCTTAATTTTAGGTATTATAATATTTTTATAATGTATAGTTAAATATTACAATGTAGTAATCTAGCTAAAGTGGAAAAGAGTTTGTTTTGTATGTTGGAGGTTATAAGGTTATATATATATATATATATATATATATATATATATATATATATATATCCAAAATCCTCTAGTCTCTACTAGAAAAAATACATGTTTCAAAAAATAATTTAATATATTGTTGAACAAAATTTTAATTAGCAAGTAAAACACAAGTTTTTGGGAATAAATGTGGTTTTAGAATTTTTTATGCGTATTATTTGAATTTGTTTTGTTAAAATAGCTTTTAAATGCCACAAACCTATAGCTTTTGCAAAAAATAAATATAAGGCTAGAACTTGGAAAAAATTAATTGGTATATTTTTGAAAATAATCATAACAAGTAAAACACGAGTTTTTTGAAAAATAAAAGATGATTCAGACCAAAATACATTTGAATCAAAAAAAAAAAAATATTGCTAGTATGTACAGTGAATATTTTGATTAACATGTTTCGTCTTCTCTTTGCTAACCAGATTCTTCTGCAAATAAATTTATGTAGATTTTGTAGATTTAAGTAGTATTTTTTAAATATTTCGACGTTATAGTCGTTCAAACAATACAATTTCTCTCACAACATGGAAGTTAAACGATTAATTCTTATTAATTTTTTACTTATACACATTGATTATTTTAAGAAGAATTAAATTAAACTTAGCGTTATTAATATATGGCATCGATTTGTTTTTACATAAAATATGTTCTTATATTCAGTTTTTGAACATGGTCCTCTGAACCTTAGGATCGGCCCTGTCGGCCAGACTTGGAAGCAATTAGATCAGACATTCGAGGATACTTCAATTAGAATCGTTCATTGATACCGAGAGATAGGTAAATGATTGATGTGGCTAACTAATTTATTTATTCAAGATGTTGAATTGGTTGATGATTTGTTTTGGGATGTCTTGTCTCTTACCTTGCCTTTATGATTGATACTGGTCTCTTGTGCTCTTAATATTGTTAATATTTTTCTGGCAGAACATAGATGCCAAGAATGATACAAATTTCTTAATAACATCTGCCCAAAAGAGAGATGCCAGCCAAGAATGCTAGAACATGACAACCCCTTTTGCTCATTTTGTTGGACGCGTGCGAAAGCGTTTGCCAATTCACCTAATCAAAATTAACTTCTATCTAACGGACACCAAACAAAAAATGAAGACAAATATATGACGGTGACATATGTTACCTGAACAAATTTCAACATTTAATAACTCATATGAAATTACAAGATTGACAGAACTCACGTTGAACCCTTTGTCCTAATAGGTTCAATCCCCTCACCACTCTCAAGAAGAAAAACTGAATATTACAACTGAGATCACTTACCAACCCGTAGCAATCTTTCTAACCGAAGTTGACGACTCCTCGATTAGATCTTTTTCTTCTGTCTTGAATGGTGAAGTCCTATTAAATTTTCTTATGGATGAGCACCTTGAATCTCCACTTTGTGCTTTCCACCCTCACCCCATATATATCTAATGAGATAATCATATTCTAGTCATAGTAGGATTTCCTAAATAGGAATCCTACTATGACTAAAATATTCCATCAATATCATATTTTAGATCACAATAGAATTTCCTAAAATAAGAATCCTATCATATCTAAAATAGCACTATACCAATTATGGACATCCAAATCTAATCTAATCGAATATTTAACTAGATTTGGATTCCACAAATATGTTGTTACTAAATCCAGACTGGACTCCAACAATCTTCATATCCAGTCTGATGAGAAAGTGTTAACCCCATGGCTCCTCAACTGGACTCCATGCATGTCGTCCCAAGACAGAATACATGCTCTCTCATGCCACTAATCTCCGATCCCTCGAGTTGCTTTGCATCTTTCTTCGTTTCCAGCTCCTCGACCATCACATCGACGCTAGCTGTCATCCGTAGCGCCTCCTGCACCACTGGGAATACCGAAGTCCCTAACGATCAACCTCACCGTAAGTCTCAGCTGCTTGTCCACGACTTCTGTCTTCCACCGAAAAGTATTAACTTTTCGACGAAATTCTTCACCCTTGGCTGGCCCAACCAAGCCAACGGTGCGGTTCTCACGAGATTCGAACTCCTGAACCTGCCCACCTTCGTGTCCGAACTTGAATCTCCCCCATACACAAGCGTCCTTGAGCAGAACATCACGCACTATGCATGTCGTCGATGATCCACGGCTTTTCCTGAACTGTATGAATGATGATGCTCCAACCTCAAATTGAGTTTGCTGCAAACCTTGATCTTCTCTCTGGCTTCGAACTATTACAACCGATGTCGCTCCGTAAAACTTTGGCTAACCACCTGTCGCCAAAACCGGATCCATAGAGCAACCCCTACCTGGAGACCGACCAGCTATCATGGGACCGACAGCTGACCTGTTGGGAAAGAAGCGCGGAAACCTTTCCCCAAACCGGAGAGTACCTGCGAGAGGACCGAGCAAACAACGCACGAACCCAAAAACAAGCACACACAACAATCACGCAGACACAGAGAATTTTTGACGTGGAAACCCTTGCGGGAAAAACCACGGGACGATCGGAGTCCAACCCTGAGAAGCCTCCACTAATGGAATAGAAGAATTACACCCTCTACAAACTCCTCCGATCCAAATCGGATCCCCACAACACTCAGAGAAAAGAACAACGATTACAAGGCTACGAAGAACGAGAACGACGAGTAGAGATTACCCGAACACGATCTCCTCCGAATATCAACCTTCAATCCTCCGCCTTCTTCTCCGAAGTTGCAATGGCACTCTTGCCTCCTTCTCTCTCGAACCTTTTTTGTGTTGTCCAATACTTGCAATTATGAATTAGGGTTGAGAAAACTCAATATAACTCCCCAATCCCGCAACCAACCTGAACCGTTGGATTAGATCCAATGATGAAAACTCATCCATAATCCCGCTTCAGCCCCCGACAACACAGAGTTCGGCCAGAACTCTGTGCGGGGCAGCCAGCACCTACTGGCCAAACGCTGGAACAGCCAGACCGAGTTCGGCCAGAACTCGGCCTGGGACCGAGTTCGGGCCGAACTCGGATCCTCTGCTCCCAGAAGCTCCAGCAGCAGCAGCAGCAGCAACGTCGCCTACTTCCCGAGCTTCTCCGACTTCGGACGGCGCTCGTCGCACTCCGGGGTCTTCTCCACATAGGTTGGGAACCCCACCCACTCCAACAAATCTCCCCCTTCACAACTATGGGGAGGACGTCGTCATCCCGACGATCTGCCTGCAGTACTCGAACTTCCCCCTTGGTAGAATCTTCGTAAACATATCAGCTCCGTTGTCGTCTGTATGCACCTTCTCAAGCGCCGCGTCCTTCTTCTCAACCACATCCCGTATCCAATGATACCGGGTCTCGATGTGCTTGGACCGGCTATGAAACGTCTGATTCTTCACAAGGTGGATCGCACTCTGACTGTCGCAAAGCAAAGTATACTGCTCTTGCTTCAGTCCCATTTCCTGCAACAGCTTCTTCATCCACAACAGCTCCTTGCAAGCCTCCGTCGCCGCAATGTATTCCGCCTCCGTCGTCGACAAGGCAACACACTTCTGCAACCGCGACTGCCACGACACTGCTCCTCCCGCAAACATCATCACGTAGCCCGAAGTCGATCGCCTCGTGTCTACATCTCCAGCCATATCAGCGTCGGTATACCCGACCAGCTTCGGCTCGTCACCACCAAAAGAAAGTCTCCAACCGGCAGTGCCCTGAAGGTATCGTAGAATCCACTTAACCGTACTCCAGTGTACCCTTCCAGGATTTGAAAGATACCTGCTAACCGTACCAACTGCGTGAGCAATATCTGGCCTCGTACACACCATAGCATACATCAGGCTTCCCACAGCTGAGGCATATGGAACCCGCTCCATATCTTCCTTTTCGTCCTCGGTAGATGGACACTGCTCCTCAGTGAACTTAAAGTGAGCCGCGAGGGGGGAACTCACTTTCTTCGACCCGTCCATCCCGAAACGCTGAAGTACCCGGTGAATGTACTTCTTTTGGGACAAGTGTAGCAGCTTGGACTCTCTCTCTCGGCTGATCTCCATCCCAAGAATAGTCTTCGCTGCGCCCAAATCCTTCATAGAGAAGGCCGCGCCCAGTTTGCGCTTCAACTCCGCTATCCTAGTGGCATTCCGACCCACTAATAGCATATCATCAACATAGAGCAATAAGATGATAAAATCATCATCGGCAAAATACCTCACAAATGCACAATGGTCCGACGTCGTCCGTGCATAACCATGCTCCCCCATAAACGACTCGAACTTTCTGTACCACTGCCTCGGAGCCTGCTTCAGACCATACAAGCTCTTCCTCAACCGGCAGACCAAATGTGACTTGCCCTTCTCACAGAATCCCTCCGGCTGCTCCATGTACAACTCCTCCTCAAGATCACCGTGGAGGAACGCCGTCTTCACGTCCATCTGCTCGACCTCCAAGTCGAAACTGGCTGCTAATGCTAGCACCACCCGAATAGACGAATGCTTGACGACAGGCGAAAAGATTTCATCATAATCTACGCCTTTCCGCTGACCGTAGCCCTTGACTACCAGCCTCGCTTTGTATCGAGGGCGAGTAGCATCATCCGTCTGCTTCACTCTGAACACCCATCGGTTCTTCAAAGCCTTCTTGCCTTTTGGCAACCGCACCAGATCATAAGTGGAATTGGTGTGCAAGGAACTCATCTCCTCCTGCATAGCCACCATCCACTCCTGCCTGTGTTCGTCTTCCATAGCCTCTGCGAAACTTTCGGGCTCTCCCCCGTCAGTCAATAGCACATACTCATCCGGCGAGTATCTCGTAGATGGTCGACGATCCCTGTTGCTCCTTCTCAGTGGAGCCACTGGTGCTGGCTGTATACCGACAGCCTCCTCCCCTTCAGGAACTACCTCTCCGGCATGCTCATCCTCCTGAGGGACACCCTGACCACCATCAGCAGGCTGATGATCAAGGTTGGGAGCAACTCCATGTACCGGCTCCCCCATAACTGGATCCTCCGCGATGTCCTCTGGAAACTGCTCGAAGCGAAATGACTCTAACTCAGGCAATTCCTCAGCCTCAGAAGGCGTCTCGGAGTCCTGAGTGTTGGTCATGGTCTGATCCTCGACGAACACCACGTCCCTGCTTCTGTAGAGCTTTCCTTCCACTGGGTCGTAGAGTCTATAGCCAAACTCATCCCGACCGTAGCCGACAAAGACGCATCGCCTCGTCTTCGGCTCAAGTTTGGTCCTCTCGTCCTTCGGTACATGCACGAAGGCTTTACAACCAAACGCCCGCAGGTGATTGTATGACGGCTCTTTGCCGTACCATACTTTGTCAGGCACATCACCCTGCAAAGGAGCACTAGGAGACAAATTAATAATATAAGCAGCTGTGAGAAGAGCCTCACCCCAATAACTGCCCGGCAAGTTTGCTTCTGACAGCAAACACCGCACCCTCTCCATCAGTGTCCTGTTCATGCGCTCCGCTACACCATTGAGCTGAGGTGTCTTTGGCGGAGTCTTCTGGTGTCGTATCCCTTGCTTTCTGCAATACACATCAAAGGGACCGATGTATTCGCCGCCATTGTCGGACCGAACACACAACAACTTCTTGCCCGTCTCCCTTTCAACGGAGGCCTGAAACTCCTTGAAAGTAGGCAGCACCTGATCCTTGGTCTTTAAGGCATAGACCCAAACCTTCCTGGAACAGTCATCAATAAAAGTCACAAAGTAAGAAGCACCACCAAGAGATTTTACCTTCATAGGACCACAGACATCCGAGTGAATCAACTCGAGCAACGTCGGCTTCCTCGAACTTGGGTGACTCTGGAAAGACACCCTATTTTGCTTCCCAGCCAAACAGTGCGTGCACTTCTCCAACTTTGTAGACTTGAGCCCCGGAATCACCTTCCTGTTCACCAAGTAGCTCATCCCCTTCTCGCTGATATGGCCGAGCCGCCTGTGCCACAACTCGGTAGACGCGTCACTGACTGCGTTCACCTCCTGTGCCCCCTCTGCGCTCCCCTCCATATAGTAGAGACCGGACTTCTTGCTTCCTCTGGCAATCACCAACGAACCTCTGGAAAGCTTCCACTGACTATTCCCGAAGAGACTGAAGAATCCCTCGTCATCCAACCTTCCAACCGACACCAGGTTGAAACGGATATCAGGGACATGACGAACATCCTTGAGAACAAGAACCGCACCCGTCTTCGTTCTCAAATGCACATCTCCAACGGCAACCGCCTTCGACACATCTCCGTTGCCCATCTTCAACACGCCACAGTCGCCTGTCGTATAAGTGGCAAACAGTGCCCTATTGTGAGATACATGCGCTGAAGCCCCTGAGTCCACCAGCCAAGAATTGTCATCGCAGGCGAGGTTAGTAATGACCTCATCACCTACGACGATCACATCGCCTCCATGCGTCGAGGCCGCCGCTGTAGTGTTCTCTTCTTGCTTCCCCTTGTCGCCCTTCTTCTCCTTCTTCCAAACGAAACAATTCCGCTTGATATGGCCCTTCTTACCGCAATGGTAACACTCTGAGTCCTCGTACCGACCTTTGGACTTCCCCCTGCTCTTGTCTCTGCCACCACCTGGACCCCTGCTTTTGCCCCTTCCGCGGCTCTCTGAAACCAATGCCTCTGAGTGGTGGGATGTGGATGAAGTGCCCTGAGAACGTCTCCGCATCTCTTCATTTAACACCCTGCTCTTGGCAAACTCCAGACTGACCACGCCCTCTGGAGCAGAAGCGATCATAGATACTCGTACGGTCTCCCACGAGTCTGGCAAGGTACACAGCAGCCACAGTCCCTGAACTTCGTCGTCGAACTTGACTCCCATAGAAGATAGCTGGTCAACCACGCCCTGGAACTCACTCAAGTGATCCGAAATAGACGCCCCATCCTTGTACCGCAGACCCATCATCGTTCGGATCAGGAACAACTTGTTTACCCCGGTCTTCTTCGCATACAAGGATTCCAGCTTATCCCACAACGTCTTCGCGTGCTCAATATTGGCAACGTGGTTGTACACGTTCTCATCAACAAACTGCCGTATGTACCCACACACCTGTATGTGCTCGAACGTCCAGTCCTCCTCGGATTTATCACTGGGCCTCTCGGATGCAAACACGGGTAGATGCAGCTTCTTGACAAATAGCAAATCCTTCATCTTGCTCCGCCAATAATGATAGTTTGTGCCATTAAGGTTCACCATGCGCACCGGCTTCGCGTCCATCTCTCCTCTCTGGTTCCTCTGTCAACTCCTGACACCCTTCGAACCCAAAGCTCTGATACCACTCTGTTGGTATCAGCCAGAACAAAACCTATGCTCTGATACCACTCTGTTGGTATCAGCCAGAACAAAACCTATGCTTTGATACCACTCTGTTGGGAAAGAAGCGCGGAAACCTTTCCCCAAACCGGAGAGTACCTGCGAGAGGACCGAGCAAACAACGCACGAACCCAAAAACAAGCACACACAACAATCACGCAGACACAGAGAATTTTTGACGTGGAAACCCTTGCGGGAAAAACCACGGGACGATCGGAGTCCAACCCTGAGAAGCCTCCACTAATGGAATAGAAGAATTACACCCTCTACAAACTCCTCCGATCCAAATCGGATCCCCACAACACTCAGAGAAAAGAACAACGATTACAAGGCTACGAAGAACGAGAACGACGAGTAGAGATTACCCGAACACGATCTCCTCCGAATATCAACCTTCAATCCTCCGCCTTCTTCTCCGAAGTTGCAATGGCACTCTTGCCTCCTTCTCTCTCGAACCTTTTTTGTGTTGTCCAATACTTGCAATTATGAATTAGGGTTGAGAAAACTCAATATAACTCCCCAATCCCGCAACCAACCTGAACCGTTGGATTAGATCCAATGATGAAAACTCATCCATAATCCCGCTTCAGCCCCCGACAACACAGAGTTCGGCCAGAACTCTGTGCGGGGCAGCCAGCACCTACTGGCCAAACGCTGGAACAGCCAGACCGAGTTCGGCCAGAACTCGGCCTGGGACCGAGTTCGGGCCGAACTCGGATCCTCTGCTCCCAGAAGCTCCAGCAGCAGCAGCAGCAGCAACGTCGCCTACTTCCCGAGCTTCTCCGACTTCGGACGGCGCTCGTCGCACTCCGGGGTCTTCTCCACATAGGTTGGGAACCCCACCCACTCCAACAGACCCTCAATCTTTAACTCATCACCATCCGTCGCTTTGTCTCGACGAGCCGAATCTTTTGTTTCCCTCAAATCATCTAGAAGCCCCTCCTTAGCAAGTTTTCGATAATGTACCTCTTGTCGAACACCCCTCGAGCGCCCATAAAAAGGGCGTTGTTTTTTATTTGGCGCCCCATTTTGGGACGTTTTTTTATATATGCACTTTTTTTATATATATTTTCTTACATTTCCACAACGGCTATTTTTATAACCTATATAATTTTACAGTAAAAATGATATTTTTACACCACCAAAATTTAATTAAAAAAAAATATACGCCCTTCAATAGGGCGCCAAAAAATAATCTACGCCCCTTTGTTGGGCGTTATATTTTGTGGATTTGTTTAAGTGACATCTGGGTGTTTAGGGAAGATGGTTAGAGGGGTGTTAAACCAGTTAAACTTTTTCACGCCCAAATTTAGGACGTTTAATTTTTTACGTCCTAAAATAGGGCGCGACGATGCTCTGTCAATAATTTTCACAAAATTGGTTCCTTTTACGCAATTTATTTAAATTATAATGCTTCTGATGAAATTTTCCGTATATATTGCTACCGTTTAATGTCGTTCATATGGGTTGAACCAAAATATCCAAAACAAAAATCCAACTAAAATTAGTCAAAATCGAAACCGAACTGAACCAAATAATCGATTCGGTTTGTTCGGTTGGACTGTTTCTATTGTTTAATGGATTCGATCCAAAGTTAGGATTGTGATTAAATTATATTAAAAATATATTTTTTATACACACATTTGTTTTTATTTTAAATTGTGTTCAAAGTTGGACTAATTATTAAATTACCAAAATTTGGACTTCAAAACACATACATAAAATTGTTATTTTCAAAGCATACACATTTTGAATTATAAAAAATATATAGAATTGAGGATAATTATATAATTTTAGAAGTCATATTCGATTTTGGACCGAAATCGAAACTCAAAATCGAAATCGAATAATTTTTTTTTATATTTTCAAAACTGAAACGGAACTGATTTATTTTTAAACCGATTCTGTCTTCGATCCAATTTTCGGTCCAAAATCCAGTCATTCGTCCAAACGGACTTGGTTATTAGTCTATTTTTATAATTTGGTGTCATGCATACAAAGTTTGTTTTCTTTTAAGCTCATCTTTTACAGAAATTTTTTACAGAGTAATAAAATTTACAAAAAGTGGATGGAAAAAAAGTCGCGAAGGTCCAGACGTTCTGACATGATGCAACAAATGAGCCAAGTCGTTCGCGAGCTGCTCGAACCTCAGCTCGATAAACGCTCGTTTAAGCTCGGTTCGTTTAGTAAACAAGCTGAGCTCAAGCTTCATTTTTGAGCTCGTTTAATAAATGAGCCAATTTCAAGCTTAGAAGTACTCAACTCGTTGAGCTTGCGAGCTAGCTCGTTTATGAGCTTGCGAGCTGGCTCGTTTAAAAGCTCATTTAGGAGCTCGTTTAGAAACTTGTTTGTTCTTTGTTGAATTCTAATTATATATATATATATATATATATATATATATATATATATATATATATATATATATATATATATATATTTGTGTCCATTATATATTTATATGTCATTAATAATTGATATTAAGTAACTTTTTTAATTAATTTTTAATAAATAAATTATTAATATTGCAGGTACTTGAATTTAAACATAATTAAATTGAAATTGAGTTGGTTAAGCTTGAAATCAAGCTTAATGGGCTTGAAATAAAGTTGGACAAGCTTGATTTTGAGCTTATCAAGCTTGTTTATCAAGTTTGAATCAAGTTTGCTTATCAAGCCAAGCTCGAGTTCAAACCAAGCCAAGCTCCAGTTTAATATAAACAAGCTCGAGCCAAGCTCAAGCTTTAAAATAAAAAATTTATCAAGCTCGAGTTTGAGCTCGATTAATTCTAGTCGAGCCAAACTCAAGCTTACAAAAGCTTGGCTCGACTTGGTTCGTTTGCAGCCCTAAATGCGAGCATATATTTTTTCTTTAAAAAGTTGATTATTCGTAGTGTAATGATAATGTGTTTGACTTTGGATTAGAAAGTTTCTTTTCATTTTTTCTTATTCACTTTTCTTAGCTTTAATCAGATGGGGTGGGCGCCCACGTGTGTGTGTGTGTATATATATATATATATATATATATATATATATATATATATATATATATATATATATATATATATATATATATATATATATATATATATGTGAAGCGGATCAAAGGTCCCGTCCGCCGTCGAAGTCCCGCCCCCCTGCACCATCGGATCGCGCGGAACCCGCGTGGGGCCCGCGCAAGCCCTCGCGATCCAACGACTAAGGGGGACGGGACTTCGACGGGACTCCGCGGACGGAACTCCCAATCCGCTATATATATATATATATATATATATATGGGGTAACTTTTTTTTAGCTTTAATTGGTGTTCCTATGTCGGCACTTCGTTTCTTCCTTATATTTCCTTTTCTGGTATGTGGTCACTTTTTTAGCTTTATTAGTATATGTCTATGTCGGCACTTGGCTTCTTCCTAGTATATATATATATATGCGGTGGCGTTAGATAAAATATCTTGAAATTGCTACGTGCATTAACCCTGTGTTGTCAGTCAGTAATTAGTCTGAGTTGTGTTTACTCAAATGAACACCAACAATTGTTCAACTTGCATGATATATACTGCATATTGTGGGTAAAACTTTGATACTGAAGGGGTATCAAAGTTTTAATACCTCTATGTATGACAGGTAGACCCCAGAGGCGGCCCGGACCCAGGACAGGCCGGACGACGGTCCAGGGCCCCCTAACGAAAGGGGACACCAACATGAAACTATCTCCAATAGAACTAATATATATCATGTGCTTTTTTTAACAAAAAATATTGCGGTGTAGTGGTTATAATGCTAGACTTGTATTTAAGAAGTGCTTGGTTCAAATCTTGGCTACAACAATTTTTTTGTTTTATTTATACTTTTTTTTACATTATGTATGGGGGCCCATTTTGAAACTTTCGCCTGGGGCCCCCATCAGCTCAAGGCCGGCCCTGGTAGACCCCTTTCAAAATATATATATATATATATATATATTTATGTGTACACGTTTTACAAAGAAAAAGGAGGTCCATCTGTCATATATAGGGGTATCAAAACTTTGATACCCCCTTCTGTATCAAAATTTTTTTCGCTTATTGTCCTGAGATTGCTACTTTGGTGGATACATATATCAAGGCAAATTATAAGGGCACAGCCTTTTTTACTCGGGGCTATCTAGGATTAGGGCTAGCCAGGCTTTGAGGAACTTTTACTCGGGCTGTCCAAAGTTTTCACTCAGGGGGCTGTCCAAACCCCACAGGCCCCCCCAAACCCGAAAATCTGTATCATTTGAAATTTCCCCTCTCTCTCTTCACAAACCCTATTTTCCCTCCTCCTCTTCTTCTTCTTCTCCACGATTTCCCACTCCTCTCTCGCCATTTCTTTTACGCAATTGTCACGGTTAGGGTTTCGATCCTCATCTCCGCCATTTCCTTCGTCTTCACCATTTTCCAACATCTCTCCCTACGATGGCACGCAAACGTTCCTCTCAATCAAGGTAAGAAACCTAATACGTTGTCAATTCCCCCCCCAAAATCCTATTAATTTAGTTCGAACAACCCAAGTCATTTCCTCTCGACTCGACGACGACTGCCCATGTTTCTGGCAGTCCTATGTACTGTTAGGACTGCCAGAGAGAGGGGCAGTCGACTTGTACAGCAAGTATTACAAAGGACTGCCGTACATTGTGGCAGTCCTATACGCATAAAGGACTGCCACAAAGTGCGGCAGTCCTTTGTAATACTTGCTGTACAAGTTGACTGCCCCTCTCTCTGGCAGTCCTAACAGTACATAGGACTGCCAGAAATAGAGACAGTCCACGTGTACAGTAAGTATTACACAGGACTGCCGCACTTTGTGGCAATCCTTTATGCGTATAGGACTGCCACAATGTGCGGCAGTCATGTGTTATACTTGCTGTACAAGTGGACTGCCCCTATTTCTGGCAGTCCTAAGAGGACATAAGACTGCCAGAAAGAGCGGCAGTCCTGAATTGGCAGTCTTGTTTGATGTTTGCTAAGTATTAATCGATTGATATTAAATATTCGTAGTCACGACCCGACTCCGAAGTCGAAGGACGTTGACGTCGAGGGTGGAAGAAAACGACCTACCGCATCGGAGCGGAAGGCACGTGAAGCTGAGCGGGTTCGCGAAAAACCAATAACGATAAGTGAACCGGCGGCACCCTCTCAGACTGCACCACGTCGAACCAAACATGTTGCAAGTAAATCGAAGCAACAGAAGACTCGTCCTGATTCCCCCTCCTTCGATGAGGATTTACCCATTGTTCCCATTGTTCATAGAGGGGGGGACGATGGTTCTGGACCTTCTGACGCAAACGCCGCTTCTGATAGAGCTGATCCGGAAGTGAGGCCAATCGGTTGCTCACTATTGACGTCCCTACCTAACCACATATCTTACCAAATTTGGAAGGATCCGGCAAGTTCACTACCTTAGATATTTATATTTCTTTTGTAAAATAGTAGTTACATTTTATATTTATAGTTTCTTTATATTGTTTTATTTTCAGAAAAGTTCGCGTATCTTGCGGGTCATTAACCACGCTAAGATGTGCAGTACATGGAATTTTGACAATTTGAAAGAAGGTGTGAAGGCCAAAATCATCCCCACTGGGTTGCAGCATATTGCGAAACACTCGTACAAGATCTTGGATCACGTACTGATCTCTGCGTTTGTGGAGCGGTGGCATCCCGAAACAAACAGTTTCCATTTCTCTTCCGGGGAGTTGACGATCACCCTCGACGACGTCCACCACATTTTGGGACTTAGAGTTGATGGTGGTCCAATGCTCATGAATTATGATACGGGTGACTTTGAGATGTATGATGAGATGGTGGAATTGGTCTCCAATGCACTCGGTATTGAGGCAGGAAATTTTGTTAGTCTCCCCGAGTTTAAGAAGTTGTACGGAGTTCCTTTGAGTTTTCTTAGGAATGCACACATTGATGATGATGACGATGAAGACGATGAAAATGACAATGAGGACGATGCCAACGACGATGCAGTGGCCCGGGCATACATGTATTTCATCTTCGGAGCCGTCTGCATTCCGGACAAGTCCGGAACCACGATTCACGCCAAATATGTTAACAATTTTACGAACTTAGGCACTGTGGATCAAATATCATTTGGAAGCGGTATACTAGCTTATCTCTACCGCGAACTTGGCGCTGCATCTAGAGTCGGATCGAAGACTATAGCTGGTTGTCAAACTCTGCTCCATGTGAGTCAAGTAAATCATACTTTGTTTATAGTTTAAATAAAGTTAGGTCGATTAATATGTGTGTCATCTATATTTCATGTACAGGCATGGATATACGAACATTTCCCGACGCTAAAGAGGGCCACTGTTAACAAAGACTATGATGAGCAGCTACCTAGGATGTGCAAGTGGAATCCTGTTAAGATGGATAGCAGACATCCGTATACTTTAGCTTTCCTGCGTATCGCACTTGAAGATATGAACGAAAAGGAGGTGAGACAATGCTAACTTAAAATTTTATTTACTTAGGATTTCATTATAGTGTAAAATAGTAACTTCTTTGGTCTTGATTACATATACTATGATGTAGATTATTTGGCATCCTTATAAGGATCTTCGAAATAGTTCTCGTCCGCTGTAAGGAGTTTCACTATTTCAAGGTCTGATATCCTGTCAAGAAATTGAGGAGCCTCATATGCCAGACAGAGTGCTTCAACAGTTTGGCTACGTGCAAACTGTACCGGGCACTTTGAATTTGAGGACTTCATCAAAAGGGAACAAAGCATCAACCTATGTCTCGCCGGACTACCGTTGGGGCTCTTACTTCTTCACTGAGTGGCAACGTCATGTAGTTGGTGAAACTTTACGACGTCCGGTGGAGCAGATGTGGGATTGTACTGATGAATATAGGAATTATTATGTAGAGGCCGGACATGGTATGATGTTGAATCCAGATACGCGAGGGAATGAAGTGCCGGTAGCTGCTCCTCTACCAAACAGGGCAGGCCTGCTTGACGCAATACAAAAGATGGCAAGTAGTATTTTTTCGAATTAATGTTTACCAGTATAGTAACCTGGCTAATTTGGACCCTTAATTTTTCCTTCAGGCTTCGAAAGTAAGAAACTTCGGGAAAAGTCTACTGCTGTGCAAGGGAGAGAACTACGTCGACGTGGCTAACCAGATGCAGAACATCGCATCGGACTATCTGTTTCTCGAACAAGAGCGACGGACTAAGATGCGTCATGAGAAGAAATGACTTGTGTGTACTTGTTTGAACAATTTGTGTGCTCCTTTTGTTGAACTGTGTTTCGAATACTTGTTGACGTCTTGGTTGTAATATTTTTTGAAGACTTAATGTCGAACTCCGGTATCATTTTGTGGTATTGTGTTTTCTTTGTAATAGGTTTTGAATACTTCTTGTCGAACTCCCGTATCATTTTGTTGTAATATGCTTTTGATGTAATAGTTTTTGAATACGAAATGTCGATCACCTACAGGGAGTCCAATGTGGGTGTCAAAAGAAATGTAATAAAGAAGAAGGAAGTTTATTTTGCTAAGACATTTGACTATCAATTTCACAGTTGAGTATCACATTAACAAGGACTGCCCAGAACTCTGGCAGTCCATCGTGAGTGAAAGACTGCCAGGGAACTGGGCAGTCCAATTTGGAACTTGCTGTGTACTAGGACTGCCCAGGAAACTGGGCAGTCCTTGTTCACAGCAAGTTCCAAATTGGACTGCCCAATTTTCTGGCAGTCCAACGTGAATGAACGACTGCCAGGGAACGGGGCAGTCCAATTTGGAACTTGCTGTGAACTAGGACTGCCAGGAAACTGGGCAGTCCTAGTACACAGCAAGTTCCAAATTGGACTGCCCAGTTTTCTGGCAGTCGTTCATTCACGTTGGACTGTCAGGAAACTGGGCACTCCAATTTGGAACTTGATGTGAACAAGGACTGCCCAGAAAACTGGGCAGTCCTAGTAGACAGCAAGTTCCAAATTGGACTGCCCAGTTCCCTGGCAGTCTTTCACTCACGATGGACTGCCAGAGTTTTGGGCAGTCCTTGTTAATGTGATACTCAACTGTGAAATTGATACTCAAATGTCTTAGCAAAATAAACTTCCTTCTTCTTCATTACATTTCTTTTGACACCCACATTCACAGATATAAAAATGTGACAACCAAATATTTACATTTCTTTTGGCAACATGCAAGTTTCTAGTTACAAAATGTGACAAGACTATATCGGTATAGACGTAAATGTTTATCCTTCTTTTTAATTACAAAATGTGACAAAACTATCGGTGATGCTCCCCACTATCAGTCAATCAATACATCGTAGTGGTCTTCCGGCATTGGCTTAGGTTCCACGTAGTTTGTTTTCACCTTGTAGGCATTGATCGCATCGACGTACAGCGTCGTCCAAGCGATCGATTCTTCCGGAGCATGTTTATACCAGACTGGATTGGGGGGGGGGGAATAGGACTGTGCCCAATTGTCACGCCCCAGAACCAGAATACTGGAGAGCGGAGGCGGACATAGCCAGCTACGTATAACGGAGTGGAATCCACGCCGCTATACGGTCACGGCTGTCTAGATATGTGAGGGTTTCACTACAATCCATCAGTCTCTTAAGGTCATAAAATAGCCTATTGTCTCAATCTCAACCAACTAGTAATAATCACAAGATGTCAGAGCATCAAATACATAAATATAAGGCGTCCCAAATATTACATATCAGATGATCATGAAGCTAGTCGTACAAAATGTAAGGACTAGCAAGAGTTCAGTCATACATGATCAACCCCCGGGGCTTGTCAATCATGTTACAGCCCGTAGGCAGACAATAAGTAAAAGTTACAATCGAGCTAACACTTGCTCGTCGGCTAAATGCCTCAAAAGAATAATTTACAATATTACAGTGGGAGAACAAAAGAAACCCACTCGATGCCCTGGTTGCGCCTAGTGGCCACCATCTGGCTGGAAATCCGGTAGATCCTTTGATGCTGCTCCGGTATCTGGCCATACAAAACCAGCTGGGTCAGACCCCAGAAAGAGCAAGTGCCACAAAGGAGGCTTCACTTAAGGACTAAAACCAGCAAATCATTAGCAATCCACAAGCAAATAAGTAAGGGAGGATCGGGATTTGTGCAGTACCAATGCACTCGTCCCGATCATAGAAAGACAGTAAGTAAATCATCATTGACATAAGGTAAACAGGAGAACATGTTAAATAAATAAAGCTGGGCAATATACGAAGAGAAGACGAAGGTACTATTCCGGGAGCCAGGTTACAATCCTTAAACCAAACAAGGACCGAGATTGTAACCCTTCGTCTGAATAGAACTTAGTCTCTGATCATTTATCTGCTAAGGTGACAATCATGAGAGTGTACAGTAATAAAAGTGACAATGAAAGGTATGATACGCTAGAGTGACAATAGAGTACAATCATCATAGTGACAATCTGAAGTGACAATCATTCAATCATGCTGGTACAATCTTGCAATCAATCACTTCTAGACAATACTATACTGGACTAGACTCCATCCACTCAATCACGGCCAATCAATTCCTACGGCTTTCTACATTAACTAACTAGGGTTATCATAATCCTAGTTACTAGCAAGATGCAATGAGATGCTCCAAGTAGTCACAGGCCCTGCAGCTACCCAGGTTATCCAGGCAGACATTATAGTGACAATTTAGAGAGTTCCATCATTATAGTGTCAATCGAGGAAGAGTGCAAGACAATAGAATCCAATCACTAAGTGACAATCGAGAGTGCCCCACATAACAGTGGGCTGGAAATGTGCCCTACTCGTCGGCAGACTACAAGTCCAATCATTTGCGGCCGGGATAACGGGGTCGCGTGTAACAGGGGAACATCTCTTCATGACTAGTGAATAATTCTAGTTATTAACCTTAGTCCATTTTAGTAGGCACTCCTGACCGTGGTACTCAGGAGTCCCCATCCTAGACATGATGCAAGACAGGACTGGTTTATTTATACAAGCACAATCACCCACGGTGTCAGGTCATACATTCTTATCAGGTCATGTCATGTCCAGGAGCTGTCGTAACAGCTGTTCAAGATACAACATGTCAGGTTATCAGGTCAAGCGTACTAGTCAGGAGTGCGCCACGACGGGCCACCATCAGGTCATGTCAAGTTACCCATGTCAGGAGTACACCACTACGGGTCACTATCGTGTCAGGCTCAGTTATCAATTCCAAACATATTACATAAATTCATGATTATCAAGTTCATGACAAAAGGCGTAAGGATATAAAATGGACGTAAAATATCTAATAAAATATCAATATACAGGGCTATAGAAGAGCCAAGCTTAGGGAAAATAAAACCACACTGACACGCTGACTTAAGACCAAGTCAGCCAAAGACCATACGCTCAGGGCAAGGCAAGTCATAAAGCTCTCGAGTTGAACCAGGGGACAGGTTAGGCCAGCGTACGCTCAGGCAGCGTACGCTCAAGTCTGGCGTACGATCAAACTAGCGTACCAAATGATCCATACGCTCCCAACAGGAAGCGTACGCAAGGGTCTGCGTACACAAGGGCACGCTCAAGCTCCAGATCAGCGTACGCTCAAGCTAGCGTACGAGAAGGTCTAGGACACGCTCACGCTAGCGTACGCAAAAGACAGCGTACGCTCAAGCTAGCGTACGAGGACCATACGCTTCCAATAGGAAGCGTACGCAAGCCAGCGTACACAAAAGACACGCTGCCTTAGGCAGCGTACCAAAGCTAGCGTATGCAAGGACACGCTGCCAATAGGCAGCGTACCGAAGCTAGCGTACGCACGCTAAAGAGCAGCGTACCCAAGTCAGCGTACGCACGCTAAAGAGCGCGCGCAGCTCAGTGGCGTAGCTAAAGAGCTAGCACACTGCTCACCGTCTTCTCCAAATAGCAAGAACAGTAAGAACAGCAAGAACTCCAAAGTGGAATCCAAACTTCAAATGCTCATAACTTGGTCAATAAAAGCCCAAATCTAACTTTCAAATGGTCAAAATTGGGTAGAATGAAATTTTCTACAAGATAGAACCATCAAAACTTGAAAACAAGGATGTTTTATAGATCAAACCACCAAAAATCCGAAAATACTTCAATCCTAGATCTACAAAATTCCAAGCTCCAAATGGAGAAAACCCAAGTTCTAATGTTGCTTAGAATGAGCTAACAAAGCTATTAGACAAATAAAATATAGCCCTCAAGTGATAGCAAGATGCAACTTGCCTAGGCCTCTCTCCCTCTCTCTCTCTCGGTTGGTGAAGGAGTAAATGGTGGAGAAGATGATGATAAATGAAGAGAGAGAATGAGAGAGTGCATTAATAAAGGGATTGGTGGTGGTAGGTAGGGGGTTCACCCCTTGGTTCATGGTGAACCAAAGAGAACCTAGCATGGCCGAACCCACACAAACCGAACCAAACCAAGCCAACACAAGGAAATACTAAAATAAACCAAGCTGGAAACAAGACAAAAATACGTACACGTATTTTAAATACGTAATACGAACAACAGGCATTACAACTCTACCCACCTTAAAAGAATTCCGTCCTCGGAATTTAATCAAGAGACTAGAGATGCAAGGGAAAGCTATTCTATCATAAGCAATCTACGCTACCAATCAATCATACAATCATTGATGCAAGGAAGGATTCGAAGCGTAAGGCATAAGGAAGAGATTACACCTTACGAGTCAAACCAGCCGGGATGACTTGATCGGATATCATCCTCACGCTCCCAAGTTTGACTCTCCCAAAGAGGGATGACTCTAAGCAACATGGACTTGCGCTTAAGATCTCTCTTTGGTCAAACATGGACACGGGCCTCTCCTCATACGAAAAGTTAGGTTGGTACCAATAACCGTAACCTTTTCGAATGATCTAGGACATGGCTCGGGTCCGGGATGTTCCGTCGCAATTAGGATACATGAAGTACGTCATGCACCCCGCATAATGACGGTAGAAAAGCAGGATGAGAGGACACATATACCTCTCGGCCGATTCTGAACCTGAGCCTGGGCTAGAGCAAACTGCTGTGGGTTCTGTTGCTGGAAGGTCTGGGCCTGAGTCGGCAATGGCCTCGGGAACGGGAATTGCTGTTGCTGGGGAACTGGAGCTGGTACTGGTGCTGGTACTGGTGCTGGTCCCCTAACCGAGGGACTAGATATTGTCGATGCTGAATCAACTCTGAACGGACAGGACCCCACCCTATGGTCCGGTGCTCCACACAACAAACACAACCCTAATGCCTTACGACAATCCGCTACCACGTGTCCAGGCTTTCCACAATAAGAATAACCCATGACAGAAGACTGCGCTTGCTTCTGTTTCTGCTGAGGGTACGTCGGGGTTGAGTGCTGAACCGACGTAACTGAAGCTGCTCGCCTCGGAGTCCCAATAGTTGAAGCCCTAGCTGCTGGAGGTGGTGCCGAAGACTGGTTCATTTGACTATGGGACCGCTTCCGACCTCCGGTCCTGTCCACTATTCTCTGGGAGGTATATTCATGCCTCCTTGCTGCTCGCAACACTGCATCATAGGTCTGATGCTCGAACTGTTCTACAGCCAATATGATTTCCAGGTGAAGTCCCTGCTGGAACCTCTGCGCTCTGTCAAACTCGGTTGCCACCAAGGTGGGAGCAAACCGACTGAGTCTGGAAAACTCGCCGCATAACCGTCGACCGTCCTCCCCATCTGCTTAAGATTACTGAACCTGGTCTGCAAGTAATATCGAGCCACTGCATCATAATACTTGGTCTGGAACTTCTCGCTGAACACTGTCCAGGAAACAGGCGTTGCCAATCCCACTGCTTGTGCAGTCCACCAGCTGCGGGCTAGATCCAATAACTGTAGACGCACCACAGCCACCTTCTCGTCTTCTGGAGTCTTCGCGGCTTCGAGAATCACCTCTATGTCCTGTAGCCAAGCATCGGCAGCAATGGCGTCCTCGCTGCCATCGAAGAATGGAGGGTTCAGGCGCTTGAAACTGTTGACCGCACTGTTCCCTCGAGGACTACTTCCACTCAAAGCATCTTGTACCGCTTGGTGCAGGGCATCTCCCCGACGATCTTGGGACGCAAGCAACTCACGGATGAGCCCTACCAAGGCTCCCTCTGCTGACCCTGCTGGCTGGACGGGTTGAACTGGTGGTACTGGTTCTCTAGGAGGCACGGCTCGGGAGGCTGCTGCTGAGGACTGATCTTGATCTTCTTGCTGTTGCTGGGCTGCCGGCTGAACTCCACCTGGCTGATCAACAGGAATGATGTCACTAAAGCAATGACATCAGGGATATTAAGGAAGGACCAGGATAGATCAATGATACAAGCATATTATCAAGTCAGGAATTCAAGGAGATATGAAGATACGAGTGGAGATCAAGGGAGAGTACAGATTGAGACATCTATCCGGTAAACCCCCACACATCTTGATTGACAAGACCTGCATGGGCCACCACTTAAACCATGTCACACCCCAGAACCAGAATACTGGAGAGCGGAGGCGGACATAGCCAGCTACGTATAACGGAGTGGAATCCACGCCGCTATACGGTCACGGCTGTCTAGATATGTGAGGGTTTCACTACAATCCATCAGTCTCTTAAGGTCATAAAATAGCCTATTGTCTCAATCTCAACCAACTAGTAATAATCACAAGATGTCAGAGCATCAAATACATAAATATAAGGCGTCCCAAATATTACATATCAGATGATCATGAAGCTAGTCGTACAAAATGTAAGGACTAGCAAGAGTTCAGTCATACATGATCAACCCCCGGGGCTTGTCAATCATGTTACAGCCCGTAGGCAGACAATAAGTAAAAGTTACAATCGAGCTAACACTTGCTCGTCGGCTAAATGCCTCAAAAGAATAATTTACAATATTACAGTGGGAGAACAAAAAAAACCCACTCGATGCCCTGGTTGCGCCTAGTGGCCACCATCTGGCTGGAAATCCGGTAGATCCTTTGATGCTGCTCCGGTATCTGGCCATACAAAACCAGCTGGATCAGACCCCAGAAAGAGCAAGTGCCACAAAGGAGGCTTCACTTAAGGACTAAAACCAGCAAATCATTAGCAATCCACAAGCAAATAAGTAAGGGAGGATCGGGATTTGTGCAGTACCAATGCACTCGTCCCGATCATAGAAAGACAGTAAGTAAATCATCATTGACATAAGGTAAACAGGAGAACATGTTAAATAAATAAAGCTGGGCAATATACGAAGAGAAGACGAAGGTACTATTCCGGGAGCCAGGTTACAATCCTTAAACCAAACAAGGACCGAGATTGTAACCCTTCGCCTGAATAGAACTTAGTCTCTGATCATTTATCTGCTAAGGTGACAATCATGAGAGTGTACAGTAATAAAAGTGACAATGAAAGGTATGATACGCTAGAGTGACAATAGAGTACAATCATCATAGTGACAATCTGAAGTGACAATCATTCAATCATGCTGGTACAATCTTGCAATCAATCACTTCTAGACAATACTATACTGGACTAGACTCCATCCACTCAATCACGGCCAATCAATTCCTACGGCTTTCTACATTAACTAAATAGGGTTATCACAATCCTAGTTACTAGCAAGATGCAATGAGATGCTCCAAGTAGTCACAGGCCCTGCAGCTACCCAGGTTATCCAGGCAGACATTATAGTGACAATTTAGAGAGTTCCATCATTATAGTGTCAATCGAGGAAGAGTGCAAGACAATAGAATCCAATCACTAAGTGACAATCGAGAGTGCCCCACATAACAGTGGGCTGGAAATGTGCCATACTCGTCGGCAGGCTACAAGTCCAATCATTTGCGGCCGGGATAACGGGGTCGCCTGTAACAGGGGAACATCTCTTCATGACTAGTGAATAATTCTAGTTATTAACCTTAGTCCATTTTAGTAGGCACTCCTGACCGTGGTACTCAGGAGTCCCCATCCTAGACATGATGCAAGACAGGACTGGTTTATTTATACAAGTACAATCACCCACGGTGTCAGGTCATACATTCTTATCAGGTCATGTCATGTCCAGGAGCTGTCGCAACAGCTGTTCAAGATACAACATGTCAGGTTATCAGGTCAAGCGTACTAGTCAGGAGTGCGCCACGACGGGCCACCATCAGGTCATATCAAGTTACCCATGTCAGGAGTGCACCACTACGGGTCACTATCGTGTCAGGCTCAGTTATCAATTCCAAACATATTACATAAATTCATGATTATCAAGTTCATGACAAAAGGCGTAAGGATATAAAATGGACGTAAAATATCTAATAAAATATCAATATACAGGGCTATAGAAGAGCCAAGCTTAGGGAAAATAAAACCACACTGACACGCTGACTTAAGACCAAGTCAGCCAAAGACCATACGCTCAGGGCAAGGCAAGTCATAAAGCTCTCGAGTTGAACCAGGGGACAGGTTAGGCCAGCGTACGCTCAGGCAGCGTACGCTCAAGTCTGGCGTACGCTCAAACTAGCGTACCAAATGATCCATACGCTCCCAACAGGAAGCGTACGCAAGGGTCTGCGTACACAAGGGCACGCTCAAGCTCCAGGTCAGCGTACGCTCAAGCTAGCGTACGAGAAGGTCTAGGACACGCTCACGCTAGCGTACGCAAAAGACAGCGTACGCTCAAGCTAGCGTACGAGGACCATACGCTTCCAATAGGAAGCGTACGCAAGCCAGCGTACGCAAAAGACACGCTGCCTTAGGCAGCGTACCAAAGCTAGCGTACGCAAGGACACGCTGCCAATAGGCAGCGTACCGAAGCTAGCGTACGCACGCTAAAGAGCAGCGTACCCAAGTCAGCGTACGCACGCTAAAGAGCGCACGCAGCTCAGTGGCGTAGCTAAAGAGCTAGCACACTGCTCACCGTCTTCTCCAAATAGCAAGAACAGTAAGAACAGCAAGAACTCCAAAGTGGAATCCAAACTTCAAATGCTCATAACTTGGTCAATAAAAGCCCAAATCTAACTTTCAAATGGTCAAAATTGGGTAGAATGAAATTCCCTACAAGATAGAACCATCAAAACTTGAAAACAAGGATGTTTTATAGATCAAACCACCCAAAATCCGAAAATACTTCAATCCTAGATCTACAAAATTCCAAGCTCCAAATGGAGAAAACCCAAGTTCTAATGTTGCTTAGAATGAGCTAACAAAGCTATTAGACAAATAAAATATAGCCCTCAAGTGATAGCAAGATGCAACTTGCCTAGGCCTCTCTCCCTCTCTCTCTCTCTCGGTTGGTGAAGGAGTAAATGGTGGAGAAGATGATGATAAATGAAGAGAGAGAATGAGAGAGTGCATTAATAAAGGGATTGGTGGTGGTAGGTAGGGGGTTCACCCCTTGGTTCATGGTGAACCAAAGAGAACCTAGCATGGCCGAACCCACACAAACCGAACCAAACCAAGCCAACACAAGGAAATACTAAAATAAACCAAGCTGGAAACAAGACAAAAATACGTACACGTATTTTAAATACGTAATACGAACAACAGGCATTACACCAATAAACCGCGGGATGATGAAGTGATTATAATCAAGTCCAATGGCATGTAGAGTGCACATAGTGTAGTCTGCCGGAGGAGCGGTCATTGGGAAGAAAGTGTTGTTACTTCTCTTCGACAGAACGATAAGTGGGATCTTGTACCTGTAGGCGAATACAAATGCAGTATAAGTATGTATCAAACTTTTCACGTTAGTAAGAAAATGTTTCTGGCAGTTTTACGACACGATGGGCCTCGTAATGACCGTGAAATGACAAGGACTGTGTTTACTTGCCTTCCAACTTGTCTGCACCATTCTAATTGTCACGCCCCAGAACCAGAATACTGGAGAGCGGGGGAGTGACTCAGCCAGCTACGTATTACGGGTAGATGAATACCGTATAATACGATCAATGCTGTCTAACCAGATGAGGGGGTGCATACTACATAAAAGTCTCACTATGGTCATTACACATCTATTGTCTCAATCATTCAAACAAGAAACAAAAATATAGAACATGTAAGATAAAGCAGTAAGGCGTCCCAAATGCTCAGTCAAAATGTTCTTGAGATCTGACTTTACAAAATACAGCCAGATGATGTAGTAAGTATACACAATTGCTATCAGCTGCAGTCTGACTTAATTACAATTGTGCAAAAGTAAGTACAAGACAATCCGACTAACATGTCGGTGCCAAACGGCAAGGTATAGAGTAGATAACAAAACGAGTGGTGAAGTTAAGGAACCCACTCGAGGCCTCCTGCGATCATTCCTCTAGTATTGACCATCCTGGAGGTGGAAGTACGCTGAGTCCTCGGGAACTGGCTCTAAATCTGGCTATACAAAACCAGAGAGATTAGACCTCCAATAGCAAGTACCACAAGGGAGCACGACATGAGAACTAAAACCAGTAAGTAAAAGAATATAATAATAGATCTCTGCTTGCTACTAGAACTCACATCACATCAAGACACTTCGAACCAACCTCCCAACCAAACAAGGACAGAAGTTGGCCCGTCATGTCCTGACATTCTGATCATCCCAGTTAGGTAACAGAGTACAATATACAAACAAATCATCTTGAACGGCCAATCAACTCCTATGGCTTGCCATTATGAGTCCCAAGTTATCCTGGAATAATACAATTAGGAATTCCTCAGTTCTTACTATGTGCAAGCAAGGCTAGTCTATCCAGTCGATCAATTGGCCCATGCATGAATTAGACGAGTCCTAGCAGGACGCCCGTCAATATACAATATACAATAATAATAAAAGCAGATACTGTTCCCTGCCCGTGTGGCAGATTTACAGTATCTGTGGGAACCAGCCGGCCCGTCGGGTGCTACTTGTCCCAAGGGGGCTGCCATGTAAGAACTCGGGAATCCATTCTCTCCATGCAATCATTATTTTATTTAACTTAATAGTCCCTACGTTGAGTGAAATCCCATGCCGTGGATCATGGTCATTCAAATGAGTACTTTCGTACGGGGTACGATATGCACAACTCTACAACGATACCAGTGCGGTTAGGTTGCAGGTCTTACATAGCGTAATGCAACAATCAAATCTAACCACGGTAATCATGCCTTGACCATAAAGTATACATGCTTCTTTTGTAGAAAATAAATAAGTAAATAAATAAATAAATAGATTGAAGCCTGCATGTGTATGTAAGTCAATATTCGGGATCAGCCAGTCGATTACAATAGTCCATAACATGAACGTGTCTCATTCATTTCATTCAATAAGACGACTAGCCAGTCCCTTAGTTCCAATTAGGAACGCATGATCAATTTAGTCAAGATCACAATCATTATCAATGGTGGCAAGGCATGAAAGTCAACTAGCATTCAGTGGGGTTGAGTCTACAACTCTCAGGGTTTAATTCTAGTCAATCCGGGTATCTATAACTCAATTCATGACACATGGCACATCCTACGTAACAATCTATAATTAACAGAAATACTAGCATATCATGATTATATCAAGTTTATGCAAAAAGGCGTAAGGATATAAAATAGACGTTAAACATCTAATAAGATATCAATATACAGGGCTATAAAAGATCCAGGCAAGGAAAATGAAACCAAACTGACATGCTGACATAAGACCAAGTCAGCCAAAGGCCATACGCTTAGTGCAAGAGTCATACGCTTAGGTCAAGCTACGCTCAGGAAGGCAGCGTATGGACTCCATACGTCTCCTTGACACTCAAGTGAGCGTATGCAAGTCATACGCTCCAAAAAGGCAGCATATGGACTTCATACGACTCCTGACCATTCAAGTCAGCGTATGCAAGTCATACGCTCCAAAAAGGTAGCGTATGAACTTCATACGACTCCTGACCATTCAAGTCAGCGTATGCAAGTCATACGCTCCAAAAAGGCAGCGTATGAACTTCATACGACACTCGCTTCCAAAAGGCAGCGTATGCAAGACACACGCTTCCTAAAAAGACAGCGTATGGACTTCATACGACTCCTGACCATTCAAGTCAGCGTATGCAAGTCACACGCTTCCTAAAAAGGCAGCGTATGGACTTCATACTGCGCGGCGCTAAAGAGCGCGCACAGCTCAGTGACGCAGCTAAAAAGCTAGCATACATTGCTCACTGTCTTCTCCAAACAGCAAGAACTCCATGGTTGCACCCCAAAGCTTCAAAAGTCCATAACTTGGTCAAAATAAGTCCGAATCCAACTTTCCAAAGGTCAAAATTGGGTAGGATGAACTGCTCTACGACATGGAACCATCAAATCTTGAGAACAAAGGAGTTTGCTAGATCAAAACCCCATAGACAACCGAAAATACAATAACTTAGATCTACAAGAAATGAACCAAGGAAATCAAAAATACTAAGCACTAAACTCTCTTAGAATCATGAGAGGAAGAATATTGAACCATAAAATATGGTCCTCATGTAGAGCAAGATGTACTTGCCTAGTTGGTAGGTGGAGAGAGTAATGAAAGGAAGAAGAAGAAGTAATGGTGAAGAAGGAGTGAATGAGGAGAAAGAAGGGAGAGGGTAGCTTTAAGTAGCAAAGGGGTGGTAGGTGGGAGTTGGGCCGGGTTCTTAATGGGTCGGGTTTAAGGGGCTCATCCAACCGAAAATAAAACTAAAGCAGAGAAGTAAATTGCAGGAAATAAAATGCAGAAATAAATTACGAAAAATTAATTGCAGGAAATAAATTAACATAAGGATTAAAGAGCAGATAATTAATTAACAGAAACTTAATTAACATGAATTAAAGGAATTTAAATACAGGGTAATACATGATAAATACTGAAATAAATACACATGAGTTGTACATGAATAAGACTACGCATTCTGGGAACGGGGAGTGACACTAATGCTTCTTCACAAGATTCAAATGCGACATCCGTTGAGAATATATTACTCAAGTCAACGGAAATAGGAGGTGGTGGGCCCTACATTTAATTTCAAAAAAAAAATTGCCAATCACAATTACAACCAAAATTACAAGAAAAATTGCCCTTCCTTCAGGACTGTACAACAGGACTGCCAGACATTCTGGTAGTCCATCGTGTTTTACGGACTGCCAGAAAGTCTGGCAGTCCCGTTTTACACTACTTCTTAACAAAGACTGCCAATTTTTGTGGCAGTCCTACGTGTTTAAAAGACTGCCAGCAAGTCTGGCAGTCCTACTTAACACTAGTTCTACACATTGACTGCTGAGTTATGTGGCAGTCCTACGTGTTTTATGGACTGTCGGAATGTCTGGCAGTCCAACTATACAGTATTTCTACATATAGACTGTTGCATAATCTGGCAGTCCTCGATACTTCTTCGACTGCCATGTTTTGCGGCAGTCCAATTTTACACTAGTTGTACAAATAGACTGCCGCGTAATACGGCAGTCCTTTCTGTTCTATGGACTGCCAGAAAGTCTGGCAGTCCTCTTGTACAGTCGAATGCGTAGCAGTCGGTCGAAAATTTACCGAGAGTTCTTCGGGTGTTTTGTCGTGTTGTTCGGAAGATCCGGGTTGCTCGATTGATAGACGTGATCCACTTTCTTCCATAATTTCTACATTGGGACAAAATATAAGATTACTTAAAAAAAAAAACTCAGAAATTTTGTCGTTTAGCGAACGTCATCGTACCGAATATTCTAGGAATCTTCCTTGGAGATTCTTCTAGGGTTTGGAGAAATGTGGGGTTGAAAAATGTGTGGGGACCAGACCTAGGGTTTGGAGAAGAAAGAGGGAGAGAGAATGGAGGGTGAGGAAGAAAAGGAAAAAAAAATAAGAGTTAACTTTTATACCTATAACTTGGATAGCCCTGAGTAATTTTTTCAGTGGCAAACTTGTAAATAATGGAAAACAGTCACTTGGACAGCCCCGAGTAAAAAGAGCTGTGCCCTTATAATTTGCCTATATTAATGACATCGATAGTGCTACGTGGACTGTAATTTTGGACTACAAATTGTAATTGTGAATCACACATCAGTGTTTCATTGACAGATTAATCGACGACGAATCCAAATAAATTTAAAAAAGACTAATAAAATGCTGACACATAGTTTACGGTTATAACTACGGACTGCAGGTCAAATATGATTTTGCTAAGAACATTCCCACTGATCAATACCTCATGTCATGGTGCTTGCCACGATACCAATTCTAATGCCTTTGGTACTGTGTCCCACCGAGCCAACATGGTTGCGTTCATTGTCGGCGAAGTGCTAATTCGTTTGCCTTTTCTGTACGTTCACATGGTTCAATGAATCCAACATGCTACCATTACACAATTAATTTTCTGAAGAAACAAAATATATATCTATAAATTCTGCCAGATCATCTTGCGAAATTTATAATTCCACCGTCTGCCAGAATTTGTAATTATGCAAATATTTCTTAGAAATAACTTTGCCAGACTTATTTATTTGTAGCCAATTTTATTACTCTGCCATGAGGATTGTAATCAAGGTCAGCCGTTTGAGTTGTCCAAGTCGCAGCTTATTTTGGTTGTCCTTCGACTTTTGTTGTTGACTGGCCTTGAAGTGTGGACTGGTCTTCAAGAGTCATCTACGATTCCGACCTTTTGCAGGTCATGTTGGACATGTATAGTTGTCCTAAGCAGAAGAGTTGTTCAAGTTCGAAGTATTATCGGACTTACCCATAAGCCGGCCAAACCTGTATATAATTCTCCGTCATTGTTGTGCTCATGGCCATCGATCTGTCTCGTCTGCTGCAATGTAGCAGACAAGCTTCCTATAGTCCACTCCAGTATTACAAACAGATCAAATCACAAGCTCTGAAAGTTCTGCTAAGTTCTAAAAGAAGCCAACAATGAGGAAAAATTAGAAACACATTGCATTGAGTATGCACTTTTTATCGAACACATAACAACTTAACAAGCATACTTGATCTTGTTCTGCGGAGCTCGCTCGCTCGGTTTTGTTGTGTCCTCCCATTTTTATAGAACATTTATTGAGGTGAGCCGAGTCGGTTCGAGCTCGCATAGTGATTCTTGTCTGCCGGACAGTCTTTCATGTTGTAACTTGTTGGCGAACTATGGAGGGACAAAAAAATAATTATCGTTTTTGAGCGCGTACAAGCTGTACAATCGTATACGACCCCAAAAACTGAAAAGCTCCAAATATTTTAACCTTCATATATATTATTGAAAAAAAATTTGCTTTTAGATTTAGGTATCGCTATTTTCTAGAAACTACAAGAACATGATCTTTTCAGAAGAAAAAAAAAATTCTAGTATTTATATATGGTCCTTAAAATATCACAAACGGCCATGAACATAGATTAGATTGAAGATGGAGGTTCTGGTAACTATGATGATGATGATAATACAATTAAAGGTAATTGAATTATATAATAGATTAGATGGATACAGCTTCATCTTCCCAATCTACAAAAGTATGAACTAGTTGTGCTAAGAGCATCATTAGTAAGGCCCAAACTATTTTCTAGATTCTAGATTTAGAATATAGGAGCTCATTTTGTATAATAATATAAGATCCATCCTAGATTTCAATTTCTAGATTTTCAGATCCAACCCATCCACAAGAGATATAGGTTGGGTATGAAAATTTCTAGATTCAGAATGTAGGAAATTATTTTGTAGAATAGTAAGTCCCAATTTTGAGTCCAATTCTAGATTTACATATTTTTTTCTACATTAATTTTTGACCATACAATCTTTGGAACCAAAGCTCATTATATTATTTTCTATTATTACCATACAAACTCAATCTATTCTACGTTTACTTTTTTTTTTCTCAAAATATTGGACCTCAAGATAAATTTTTGAGTACTATCTACTAATGATGTTCTAAGGCAAGAAGTTCTTTCAATCAAGTTACAGTTATGTCAGTACCATAACTACTGAAGTTGCTCCAAGGCATGAAGTTCTTTCAATCAAGTTACAGTTATGTCAGTACCATAACTACTAAAGTCTTCAAAAATGATAATATAGTTGTTGGGCTCTCAAATGGGCCATAAAATAAGGAACAACAAGGAGGCGGCAATTTACCTTCCAGGCATGATATACATGGTTATTTTTGAACATGTAAAAGTTGTGCGATCATATAGATCTCAAAAATCGAAAGGTCCTAAAAAATTTAACCTCCATATACATTATTAATATAAAATCTCTATTTTTAGATTTAAGTATTCCTATTTTTTAGGAACTCCATTAACATGACTCTTAAAATGTCAACAAAAAGTTTTTTTTTGGAGTAGTTAAAAAGATTATTTTTTAGTATTTGTACATAATTATTAGAATTTCAAAAACGAACCTGATGGTCTCTACAAGCTATCTAAGCCACTGAATTATGTTTGACAATGGATTGGACCACACCAAAGTTTGTCTGAGCTCTCTAGCCTCGTGGTATTGGAGCGGACACCTAGAAGGACCGACAAGATTCGAATTTTTCAATTGTGTGTGTGCGTATGATTTCAAAAAAAAAAAAAAAAATTGATAAAAGAATCGAGGTCTGATGAATTGAGGGAATGAGAGACTTGGTAAGAAATGAAGTTTCGATGAATAGAGATGAGCCACATAAAACTTCCAAAATGTGAGGCACAACATTGATGCAAGGGGTTTTAAGAATGGAAATTAGGCGACATAAAAATGCCTAAGGGTCACAGTATAATGAATGAAACGAGCCAAACATTAAGAGCATCCACTGTGGATACATTCCAAATCATACTCCAAATTACTCCAAGTCATACTCCAATTATTAAGTTTGGAGTGTCTCCTTGATATTGGTACACAATGGTGTACACTCCAAACCATACTCCAAATTAACTTTTTCCTTTCCCTCCATATTTTCTCTCTTCATTTTCGTATGGGTCAATGTTCAAATAAATGAAAAGTTGCTTTTGGTGGGCCTGCAAATGACTATAGAGGAGCTAATGGACTCTTCAAATTTAGAGAGTCTTTTGGCTTTCTACCTTTTTTTTTAGTGTGGATAAGAGTCCATTGTAGCCTTCAAGTGCTACAAAATTTGGCTAAAGGCCAAATATAGTACTTGAAAGTAGTTCCACTGTGGATGCTCTAACCACCAAAGTGTTGATTGGAATCTCGACAGATAGCTACCAAAGGATACTTCAAGATTTGGATGTGTGCAGACATATGTAGGTCATGTTTGCAATAGCTTCTAGCTGCAACAAACTTGTGATTTGCTCACAAATCTTAGATCAATCCGACAGTCGAAACGAAGAAAACTCGACAAAATAATACTTTGATATTGTCTTAAATATATAGCGATATATTGTAGAGCTACAATGAGTCGAATGGTTGGAGTTGTCCATCACTGTTGATTCTATTATTTTCAACATAAGAAGAAAAGAGTAAAGGAGCACTTGGGCAACCACAAAATCATATATTTAATATAAATCCAATCATAATTATTTTGTCATAAATTGGAAGTCCAATTATACGGAAAGTTAATATACGAAAGATCTAATCATAAATATACGATCGAAGTCAAAGATGAAAATATAATCATATATTTGCTTATCATATATGTTGCAATATACGACGATCGATGCACTTTGGTCCGAGCTTCTCCGACACACGGATGGCGCTCATCGCAATCCGGAGTATTCTTCACATATGTTGACACATCTTACAAATATGATATCAGAGTTAAGGTGGAGAAACAAAATCTGGAGTTGTTGTCACCCCTGTTTAAGGGCTCAACCGAAAACGAAATACAATCCAACAATCTTAATCATATATTTGCTTATCATATATGCATCTCGTTTCTGATGTGACCCGAATCAGAGTTTTTTTTTAACAAATCTGGTATCAAAGCTAAATGTAAGTTTTATTTGGAGAAACAAGATGTCAACAGTCAAATTCGATATCGAAAAGTTTGACCGAAACATGAGTTTCACTCTTTAGCAAGTCAAAATGTACGACTCAAAGCAGACTCAAAAAAGATTTTTTTTGGTAAGGAGAAAATGACAGAACTGAATCATAAAAAGAATAGACGCTAAAGCCCTTATGACTATCCAACTCTCTATCTTTCAAATGAAGTGCTTTGAGAGGTGATTCAAGAAAGGAAAAAGCTATTTTGCCCGCAGGCGGGCCAGCCCGCCCGCCTGCGTGACACTTCCCTATTGCCTCCCCTGTTAACGTGGGGCCCACGCCGGTGGCTTGCCAATAGGGAAGTGCCACGTGGCGGGCGATGTCACGCCCCGATTCCGTAAAATTGATAGTCGTCCCCCGGGTGTGATGTCGTGCGAATCTAATTTGCAATCGCATAAGGCATAGTCATAAGGTAATCTGAAACACAAGATCTAAGAGAGCAAGCAGACAAATTGAATCACACATTAAGTAGAGAGAAATTTGATCTTTATTGATAATATACATCATTTACAGACTCCAGTACAGGACTCATGTCGTGCGGGCTACAACATGACTCAATTACAAATAGTATCGATGAGATAGTCGTTCCAGACATTGCACACATCCCTCAATTTACTACAGAGTATTCCAGTGACGTGGAATGGAGGGACACTGAGCCATCTTTCTTAGACAGTTGAGAGTCTTCAAAAGTGGAGTTGCGGGGAAAGTCTTCGACGCACGGCCGAACCTTCAAAATCACGAAGGTCGCCGAGCTAGTTGGCGCGTCCTTCCTGATTCACGGGACCTGCAAAAAGCGAGGATCAGTAGGATCACATGTACTGGCGAATGGCTAATTAAAATTCAAGCTCTGCATTTGATTCAAGCAGTTTTATAAATATGTTAGCTAGCTATTTTTGTGATCTTTCTAACTATCCCGATCGATTTGCATGTTAACATGTTTTGAGGCAAGCATATGAAATTGTATACATTGAGCACTATCATATTCACCCTGTATCACATGCATTAGTTCAAGCAGTAAAGGGGTGTGAAGGTCACTGGCAATGTCAAGCCATCACGAACTATAGCTGGGTTAGACGACGATCTTTTTGCGGCGGGTAGCGAGCCCTGTGCGAAAGTTTTCGAATAACCCACGCCGATGTGAGGCTGGCGCTTGCTATACTCGTTCCTCCCGGGGCGAATCGATTCCTTGGCCTAGGCAACCGTTCGAGGAAACTACACCTTGTCGACAAGTTGTCCAATGACCGTTTTGCAGAATCTTGAAAAATGCTATCTCTTTTTTAGAACCTTATCCTTTCTCTTTTAGTTGAAAAACTTAGCCTTTCTTTTGAACTTAGTCGATTTACTCACTTAGCCATGTCGTTGCGATAAACGTTAATTGATTCATTCATTATTTTGTATAGGCTAAGTGGAATTGCATAAGAAAACACGTTTTCTATTTTCAATATCGGCAGTTTGATAGCAAGTGTTTCGTGAAGAATCGTACCATAATTTCTTTGATTCTACACTATGATGACAAGCATTTCATTTAACTTCATGATTTTGAAATAAAGGGTCGAGGCAAAGGAGGTCAGCCACTCGCCTTAGACTTGCTTCAGGCGAGGGACTGGTTGGCTGCGCTGACGTCGCCTACGCGATCACCTGCAATCGCATAAGCAACTGATTAGAACACTGTGTAATTCAAGAAATTTTGATATGAATGCGAAGCTCAAAAATGCAAGTCATGAAAACCCATCGGAAACATTCACGAAAACGTATTCACGAAAACCAAAGCCAAATCAAGCGCGGCATGAAAACCAGAGCAACGAGAGGTCTCCCGACTCAGCCGTAGAGCCAATCCTTGAGGTGCAATCCGCTGAATATGGGACTTGGTTTCGAAGAATCCATTCCATAACGGGGAATGGATCTTAATTCAACCATTCTCGTTCGACCGATTCAGCCGATTCCGACTTATCGGTCTCGACCGAATCGATAGCGACAGTATTCCTTTCTTGCGCACCCCGTGGACGAAAACGGGGCACGATGTAGGGACGGGACACTACACCATAACCAACTAAAAAAAAGTTTTGTCCTCGAAACTTAAGGATAAAACCTTCCTCTACGAGAACAATGAAGGAAATTTCTCCTTCATTTTCGATTCAAGCTCCTATGTCGACTCCTCGACCGAATGGTTACTCCAGAGTACGCGAACGAGAGGGATCGTTCGATTTTGTAGCAGCTTATTCTTGCGTTCTAAGATTTGAACTGGCTCTTCAACTATCACGACCTGTACCCTCCTTTCGGACGCGAGCACGTGAGCAAGCCAGCTATGCATCAAGCGGACTCCAGCCCGACTCGAATACGTATAAGCTATCACGGCTATGGTAAACTGCCAAATCATGGCAATGCAATCTATATCTCAATCCACAATAAAAATATAAAACAAGAATGAATAAGTATGGGTCGTGGTCTGCAGTCCACTAGCATATATGTCCGATAAGTCTCAAAGAATATAACTAGAGTCTCTAAAGTGAATCAATAAGTAGGATATCTCATGATAAGGAATGTAAAGCACGAAAGAATAACAATGTAATATCACTGACAAATACCTGAATCATGCATCACAATCATCTACCATCCCGCTCTGCTAACTAACTCCATGCAGTCGCTAAACCTGAAGAGATCATAATGCTAACTAACATACAATAATGACGTTGAAGGTTTGCCCTCCTAACCATATTATTGTCACAACTATATAAGTCTCATTTCACCTAATCAATCTAAGTGATACCTACCAATCTGTCTAATCCTAACTTTACAACTGGTAGGGCATAATGCTAAATGGGCTGGGTTAGCCTATATTTAGGTTCTTCTAGTACAAGGCCAGTCTCTACTCTAAAACTACTACTCTATTCTTGATCAAGCGACTACCATAAACGGCGTAACCTAGTATGATCATTTAGCCATTTCTAGAACGTTTACCCACCTTTGGTCAAACTACCTCATCAAACACATGATGCCTTATGGCATATGGCATCTATAATTCCCCTTATCTATCAAGCAATCACAATAAAATAGGAAAACTTACACTATAACTTAAGAATTTTTTTGATAAATCCTATATAGCACGATTATTCGTCGCTCCGAAATAGGAAGGGACGAGAATCAAGGATACGAGAAAGCAAAGGAAGAGTAATCGAGAGTAAATACGAAGTTCAAGGGCGGTAGAAAAATTTCTAAGAGAATTTTTCAAGGCATAGTGGATTGAGATTTCTAAAGGTTTACTCATATTCGCAGGCTCGTATCAGTATAATTACGTAACCGATACGATATGCTCTGACCTGCATGGGCCACCAAAAAAACTTGTCACGATCCGCACCCTCCTTTCGGACGTGAGCATGTGAGCAAGCCAGCTACGCATCAAGTGGACTCCAGCCCGACTCGAATACGTATAAGCTGTTACGGTTATGGTAAACTGCCAAATCATGGCAATGCAATCTATATCTCAATCCACAATAAGAATATGAAATAAGAATGAACAAGTATGGGTCGTGGTCTGCAGCCCACTAGCATATATATCCGATAAGACTCAAAGAATATAACTAGAGTCTCTAAAGTGAATCAATAAGCAAGATATCTCATGATAAGGAATGTAAAGCATGAAAGGATAATAATGTAATATCACTGACAAATACCTGAATCATGCATCACAATCATTTACCATCCCGCTCTGCTAACTAACTCCATGCAGTCGCTAAACCTGAAGAGATCATCAGGTCCTCAGAGGACATAGCAAGATACATATACACATGCCTATCTAGCAGTTTAATCTTGCATGATAATATATAAACAGGATATAACGAAGAACGATACTTAACATGGCAAGAGACTACGACCAAGCTACTAACAAGTGACTAACGACAAGTGGCTACTGACAGGTGACCTTGAACACGAACACTAGAACAACTACACGTAACTGAACTGCTGGATGATCAAGCGAACACGATATCAATGGAATACCAAACCCTCGCCCCGAGTGGACTCGCAGGTTTGAACTAATCACTAACCCTCGTCCCGAGTGTGGACTCTCTGGTTAGTAGTAACCCTCGTCCCGAGTGTGGACTCTCTGGTTAGTTCACGGCAAGGCACCCTCGTCCCGAGTGTGGACTCTCTGGTACAAGTATAACATCCTCGTCCCGAGTGTGGACTCTCTGATGTAAACACCCTCGTCCCGAGTGGACTCTCTGGTGCAAGTCAAGTCAACACCCTCGTCCCGAGTATGGAATCTCTGGGGAAAATAATCGACATCCTCGTCCCGAGTGTGGACTCACGGATGTAAACAGATCAAGGTAAACACCTTCGTCCCGAGTGGACTCTCTGGTGCCAAGGAAACAATAACAAGGATTTAGCAGTTCAATTACACGTACTCGTTCTATGACACGACTCAAGCAAGGTACTGGTGAGACAAGGTACGACTCAGTCAAGACACAGTCAAGTCCAGTATAACTACACTGTCAAGTCAAGCAAGACCATAAACTGGTGAACACGGTATGTAGAAACTAGATAAATCAAGTCAACTAGAAAGCTAATAAATCATATAAAATCTATAACAAATATAGTATCTAATGATAATACAATAATAATATGAAACCTATAAACATGGAATTAAACTGTAGAGGGAGGCAAGGTATCTTACCTGGTTCCGCGATGTGAGGATGAAGTTTCGCTCCTGTGTCCACGCCTTTGGAACCCGACGCTCCTAGATAATTAATTAACTATATTAAGCCACTACTCATGAACTTAAAATATGATTTAATTAGTCAAGATAATATTTTAAGATTATATTCAATTTCTTGTGGGACCCTTTAGACCTATACAATCACATACAGCCTCCACGAGACATCGAACACAGTTTTTGGGTTTCCAACTCCCAATTAGTCAGTTATGCCCCTACTTCAATACTATACTTAGAAATCATATAAAAATCATTAAAATATTATGTAAACTAATTTTATATAGAATTAACTCTAAAATTATAGAATTAATGTTTCTAAAGACATTTATGACTAGTTGATTACTAAGTTAGCTAGTTAACCCGAAACTTGTCCGGAACATAGTTAATTACTCATAATTGATAAAATAACCCAAAAATATAATTTAAATAAAAGTAAAATATTTTATTTTCTAGAATAACATCAGAGATACAAGGGTAAGATTATACTATAAGTTTGGGTCATTCTAGGTCAGTAGGTCGCCCGAAATTAGCTAGTTTTGACCTATAATTTTCTCGACCAGAATTGAGTTGCTAAATTCGTGCAAAAATACTTAAAAATCCTAATTTATGTATATGAATACACATAAAATTCAGTTTCAAGAATAGGCATCAATAACTAGTAGTTCATTTACAATGGTGTTAATTTTGACCCTACCGGAACATGGATATTATGCCTATTATACATGAAACTTTTATGGATGATTAAATATAACAAAATTCATCAAAATGTAATTTCTACAGATTTAATAACATATATTCTACAGAATTTTAGAAAAAGTTTTTAGAAGAAAAGATTAGGGTTCTTACCAAAGATCCTTGCTAGAAAGGGTAGTGATGACTTCTCTTCACCACAGCTCCAATCTTTCCTGCTATCCTCGCTTGCTAAACCTCTCTTGATGAGTATGGGAGAGTTGATAATGTCTATAGAGGGTTGGATGGGGGGATGGATTTTTTTTAGGGTTTGTTTTGAGGGGTTGGATGGATGTATGGTGGAGGAGAGTTTTTGTGAAGGAGGGGAAGATGTATAATGAAGGGATGATGTGTGGAGGCTATGAGGAGGGGGATTGCTGTCGAAAATAGAGGGGGGATAGGGAGAAGTGGTCGGCCACAAGGTGGGGAAAGAAAGATTAGGATTTGGTTAAGGTTTGGGATAAGTTGGTATATTTAACATATCCTTAAATAAATTTTAAGCAATCTAGGATTTAAATCCTATTTAATCTGATGCATTTAGCCATGGGGGATTTGCTTGGCCAAAATTAACATGGTGGGGGGTCCACTTGGCATGATTTGGTTGTTTGGTGAGTTGGCTAATTGATTGGATTGAGGATTTAAAAAGGGGTTTCCTAATATAGAAATATTTAATTCTATCTATGTAATTACACTACAAAATCTGAATTAAATACAAATAAATATAATTATTAATATTTATTAATGTCCAACATGCCTACATAGGGTTGGGTTCGGCGTGGAAGAGGTTTGGGAAGGTTTGGTGCAACCGGGTCTCGTAGAAAGTCATAAAGGCTTTATTACTAATTATTTAAATAAAAATTACGACTTGTGCCATAATTTGAATGGTTAACATGCAAGGGACTACCGTATGACCATGGCACTCCTAACATGTCTAGCATGCTAGTTAAAGCACCCAACAATGCTAGGCATGCCATACTTTCTAGTCGTCTTGCATATTCAAACTCAACCATGGCTAAGGTCATCTATAATAATAACTATCTAATTTAAAGATATTCACAAATTTCATAAAATCCTATTTAAGCCAAATAAATAAATAAATAAAATAATCCAAAATTTTAGGGGTTTTACATCAACGTAGGATAAGTCGGACTTCAGCTCTAGCTGACCAAAATCTACCACGTGGCTAGGGTCGTACACGTACTTCCACAACTGAGAGACGTGGAAGACATTGTGTACACCTTCTAGCGCCGGCGGCAGGGCAATTTGATAGGCCACTAGGGCGACCCGCTTGAGTATTTCGAACGGCCCAACGAATCTTAGACCCAACTTTTCCTTTGCACCAAACCGGGTCACTCAATGCATAGGCGACACTTTAAGCAACACGTGATCGCCTTCTTGAAACTCGAGGGGTCGACGATGAACATTCGCATAACTTTTCTGACGACTCTGTGCGGTCTTTAATTTTTCCCGAATGAGCCAAACTTTTTGCACAGTCTATTCCACCAGTTCCGAGCCGAGAATCTGCCGCTCTCCGACTTCGTCCCAGCAAATGGGTGATCAGCACTTTCGTTCGTACAAGACTTCATACGGCGCCATTTCGATGCTGGATTGATAGCTATTGTTGTATACAAATTTGCTTAGAGGTAGATGAACATCCCATCTTGATTTGAAGTCAATTGCGTAGAGTCGTAGCATGTCTTTGAAAATTTGATTGACGTGCTCCGTTTGACTGTCGGTCTGGGGATGATAGGCTGAGCTAAAGTTCAACTTGGTACCCAGAGCTGAGTGAAGGCTACTCTAGAATCGCGACATAAACCATGAATCCCGATCAGAGACGATGGATACTGGAACTCCGTACAGCCGTACTATCTCATCAAGATAAATCTGCGCCATGCGATCAACGCGCCAAGTAACTTTAATGGCAATGAACTGCACTGACTTGGTTAGTCGGTCGACGATAACCCAGATGGCATCATTTTCCCGCGGCGTCTTCGGTAGACCAACAATAAAATCCATGCACACGTGCTGCCACTTCCATTTCGAAATTGCCAGATTCTGCATCTCCCCGCCCGATCTCTCAGCTTTCACCTGCTGACAGGCCATGCATTACGACACGAAGAGTGTTACATTTCTTTTCATTTCGTGCCACCAAAAGTTTGTGCGGAGGTCTTTGTACATCTTCGTGCTACCGGAATGTAAGGTGTACTTCGTATAGTGCGCCTCCGACAATATCTCCTTTCTAAGTTCTGAGTTATCCGGAACGCATAGCCTACCCTTCAATCGAAGCATACCAGTTTTGTCTTCTGCAAAGTCGATCGTCCTACCCGTCGAGATTAGCTCTCGTATTTTCTTCATGTACGGATCGTCCTTCTGAGCGGTCTTGATCTTTTCTTGCAAGCTCGGCTCTAACTACAGCTTTGCCAACTGCACATTCCTGAATCGGACTCGGAGTTTGATGCCTATCTCTTCTAGGTCACGTAGCAATCTGCAGTCGATGGATAGCGAGGCAATATACTTCCGACTCAGAGCGGCCGCTACAATAGACGTATAGTCAATGGACAAGTCATAATCTTTGATCAGTTCAAGCCAACGCCTTTGTCGCAAGTTTAGTTCCTTCTGCGTGAATAGATACTTGAGGCTCTTATGATCGGTATAGATCGTGCATGCCATGCCATAAAGATAGTGACACCACAATTTCAACGCGAACACAATTGCCGCTAACTCCAGGTCATGAGTAGGGTAATTCTTCTCGTGCGGCTTTAGCTGTCGGAAAGCAAAAGATATCACCTTGTTCTGCTGCATCAGCACATACCCCAAGCCCTGACCGAACACATCATTGAATATCTGGAAACCCTCAGTCCCTTCTGGAAGTGCGAGTATCGGGGCCGAGATGCGCCGTTGCTTTAATTCCTGGAAGGAAGCTTCACAGTCGTCTGACCATTCAAATACGACTCCTTTCTGGGTGAGGCGAGTCAGAGGTGATGCGATCTTCGCGAAGTCTTTTACGAAGCATAGGTAGTATCCCGCTAAGCCAAGGAAACTTAAAATCTCGCCGATGGATGCTGGCCGTTTCCAATCGACAATGGCTTCAACTTACTTTGGATCGACTGTAATACCTTCAGCTGAAATGATGTGTCCGAGGAATGCGACGCTGCTCAACCAAAATTTGCATTTGCTTCGCTTCGTATACAACTAATTTTCTCGAAGGGTCTGAAGCACGGTCCGTAGGTGCTCAGTGTGTTGCTGCCTATTCTTCGAGTAGACGAGTATATCGTCGATAAAGACTACTACGAACTTATCGAGGAATGGTCGGAACACCCGATTCATTAAATCTATGAAAGCAGCTGGGGTATTCGTTAGGCCAAACGACATTACCAGGAATTCGTAAAGGCCGTATAGAGTGCGAAAGACGGACTTCGGCACGTCGTCCGGCTTGATCTTGAGTTAATGGTAACCCGAGCGCATATCAATTTTAGAGAACACCGTAGCTCCTTGCAGCTAATCAAACAGATCGTCTATGTAGGGCAGGGGTATTTGTTCCGGACGGTGGCATTATTTAGCTCCGGTAATCGATACAAAGGTGCATTGAGCCATCCTTTTTCTTGACGAACAGCAGGGCACTCCCAATGGCGAGACGCTGGGTCGTATGAATCCCTTGTCGAGCAACTCTTACAACTGTACTTTGAGTTCTTTAAGCTCTACAGGAACCATTATGTACGGGGCTTTAGAGATCGGTTGGGTATCGAAGAATGTATCAATAGTGAACTCAATCTCTCGATCAGGTGGCATGGGGGACAGTTCGTCCGGGAACACATCTGGAAATTCTGCCACAACGTCGGCCTGACCCGTGTTTGCACCATCCTGTCGCATGTCTCGAACGGACGCTAGATAGTCTTCGCACCTGGAATGCAGCATCCGTCGAACAGATATTACGGAGATCACCATGCAGGTCGACGATGCCTCACCACACGAATAGCACAATTCAGGCACTCGAGGTATATGGAATGTGACCCTCTTTTCAGCACAGTCGATGGTTTCATTTTACGGACCAAGCCAATCCATCTCCAGAATGATGTCGTAGTCCTTAATATCTAGAACTATCGCATCAAGACTGACCTTTTGACCACCTATACAGATGATTCCGTCTCTGCAAATTAAGTTTTCAAGTAGTGGCATGCCCTACGGTACATTAACAGTAAGATCGAGACCCAGCGGTGTCAGAGGAAATTTGTGCTCGACGGTGAAGTCTGTCGATATAAAACTATACGTGGCACCTGAATCAAACAATACACGAGCATATTTGTTATTGAAATACAGTATACCTGTCACGACTGTGTCAGAGGCAAATGCTTCGTCTCGAGTCATGGCGTAGACGCGGCCCTGAGTATTAGGGTGACGGTCTTGGCCATTCTGTGGCACGGTCTGTGGAGCCCGAGGTGCTTGGCCTCGGTTTTGTTGGTGTTATTGGGGGCGCTGGTTCGACTTCTCCGGACAGCTGCAAGCAATGTGGTCCGTTCGGCCGCACCCGAAGTATGCTCCACTCTTCAATCGGCACTCGTTGGCCACGTGCCCCTCATTGTGGCAGAAATTACAGACTATTCAATCCTTTGCCTGACTGTCGCCTCCGTTGCCATGATTTTGACGTTTGTGCGTATTATTGCCTCCCGTATTACTATGGCGTTTGTTATTAAAGTGAACAACGCCAGTAGTAGCAGGAGGATAATTGGACTCCAAATGGAGGGCATGGTTGAGTGCCTCGCCTATGGTTTTGTATTCAGGCACCGAAACATGGGCACGAATAGAGGAACGCAGGCCCACTTCGAATCGTCGAGTTCGACTTGCAGTTTTAGGTAGATATGCTCTAGCAAATTTGGCCAATTTATTGAATTCGGCCGCATACTATCGTACTGTCATATTCCTTTACCTCAACTGCATAAATTCATTTTCTTTTTCCTATCGCACGGCTGCAGAAAGATATTCAGTCTCGAACGCTTTTCTGAATGTAGCCCACGAGATCGTCGCCGTCTCGTCTTCTTGTCGAATTGCCCGCTTCTGCACGGTCCACCAATCGTGCGTGTTCATTTAAAGTAGGAGTTGAGCACACATGACTTTCTTCGAGTCTTCGACACCCAGAAGTTTGAACTTGTCTTCCAGCTCCTCCAACAAGTTGATCGCCACGGAGGGATCTTCTGTACCGTTGAAGGAAGTGCGGCAGCTTTTTATGAATTTTGACACGTCAAAGTTAAAACTTCTCGATGCCGCAGGTGAGAGCACGGGCGCCTCCGGTTCAGCTTCGTTGGATCGAACCGAAGGCTTGGTCATGGTAGGCGTCATCGTTGAATTGTTGTTGGCCATGACCGATTGTACGATTTGTTGGAGTGTATTCATTTTTTGCTGCTGCAGCTTGAATTGGGTATTGAATCGATTCTCAAACTGGGTCTGACGAGCCTCCACCTGCTGACGATGGAGGTCGTTTTGGCGTTGCTGCATTTCGAGCATCTGCAGCATCCGTTGCATCGGGTCGTCGGAGGATCCGGCTATGGTAGGCGTCATTCTCGTTAGGTCGACAGAATGCTCGGATCTGGAATTACTCGAGCCGCTGGAAGCGCTCGTCTCGTCCTCTGCCCGAGGTTCTGCAACTGCAGGGAAAAGAAAGGCAACTCTCGTTAGTTTTAGAAAATGTCCGGGGTGTCCGATTCGCGATACCGCATGATACGGACACCAAACCTATTCGAATTCGACCCAAACTCTACCCACGAGTTCTAAATAATGATTAGAACCTATTCTAAGTACTAACTTGCCGATTCTAGTGTCGGTGCAAAAAGTCATCCGTGCGTTGGAACCCGAAAACCCCGAAAAAGCCTATTTTTATGATTTCTCTAAAAACAACCCCACGTATCTAAATATGGACATGTACCTAGTCTCATCTCACCCAAACTAACCTAATTAGGTCTAATTAGGTTAGGGATAACACCCAAACATGTCAATTTATGATTTTCTCCAAAATTGGCACTAAACCTAGCCCAAAAGTCCCGAATTGAGTCCAATGGGTTCCAAACATCTTCTAATGGGTTTTCCTACGCCTCGAACATCCTCTAATATGCAAATAACACTAATTAGGAGTAATTACAAGAGTTAGAGTTAGGGTTTACCTCTTGGGAGTTGGAATCCCAAGAAAAGCCCCAAAATTGGTTCTTTTTGGGTCAAGAGCCAATTCTATACTTCCAACCCCTCCATGCTAGGTTCTACCTAGGTAAAAATCACAAATAAAAGATAAACAAGGGTTAGCACCAAGATTAGAGAGGGATCTAGAGTATGGAAGAGAATTAGAAGAGATTTGACTTACTTTGGAGCTTGAAATCAAAGGATTTTGGCTTAGTTTGAAAAGGAACTCTCAAAGGAGAAGAAGAAGAACAAATTGTGAAGAAAATGGAGTGGAGAGAGGTCTCCTTGCTGCCGACCAGATTTGGGGGGTTTGGGGGCATTTGGCAAATGTCCAAGATGCCCTCCAAGGCCCCTTTGAGTTAATTTGTCTTATGTGGAAGTTTGGGGCTAAAAGGGTCAAGTTTAAATAACCAAATGGACCAATTATGTCATGTGGGATTAGTCTAAATGCACTATACTAATTAGTGGAATTTATGGGCCATGTCTAGCTAAACTCTGGGTCCCAACTAGAGTCTAAGCTACCCAGGTCACTAACACAAGTCGAAATGAGCCAAAACTCAAACCCGATCAAACTAAACCCGAAAATACAATATTAAAATATAAAAATTCCCAGAATATTAAAATATGAAAATTGACCAAAATTATAATACATCAATTTAAATATTATTAAAATAATATAAAATTCACCAATTAATCAAAATCCTAAATAATTTAAAAGTCACAAAATGACCAAAATACCCTTAGTCTAAAAAGTGGTAATTGGCTAATCTAATCACATGGGTTAGGCCTCCATGGTCATGGTTAGTCTCTAGGCTAAGCAGCTCTAAGGTTACACTAGCCAAAGATCAAAATCACAAAACACTAATTAAATTAACCTAAAATAATCAAAATCACCAATAAATTAATAACATAATTTAAACCTATTATTAAATAATTAATTTTTACAAAAGTTCAAAATTATCCTCATTTTAGAAAAGTGGTGGTTACATAGTTGGCGTGTCCTTCCTGATTTACGGGACCTACAAAGAGCGAGGATCAGTACGATCACATGTACTGACGAATGGCTAATTAAAATCCTAGCTCTGCATTTGATTCAAGCAGTTTTATAAATATGTTAGCTAGTTATTTTTATCATCTTTCTAACCATCCTGATCGATTTGTATGTTAACATGTTTTGAGGTAAGCATATGAAATTGTATACATTGAGCACTATCATATTCATCCTGTATCATGTGCATTAGTTCAAGTAGTGAAAGGGTGTGAAGGTCACTTGCAATGTCAAGTCATCACGGATTATAGTTGGGTTAGACGGCGACCCTTTCGCGACGGGTAGCGAGCCCTGTGCGAAAGTTTCTGAATAATCCACGCCGATGTGAGGCTGGCGCTTGCTATACTCGTTCCTCTCGGGCCGAATCGGTTCCTTGGCCTAGGCAACCGTTCGAAAAAACTACACCTTGTCGACAAGTTGTCCAATGACCGTTTTGCAGAGTCTTGAAAAATGCTCTTTTTTTTCTAGAACCTTATCTTTTCTCTTTTAGTTACAAAACTTAGCATTTCTTTTGAACTTAGTCGATTTACTCACTTAGCCATGTCGTTGGGATAAACGTTAATTGATTCATTTATTGTTTTGCATAGGCTAAGTGGACTTGCATAAGAAAGCACATTTTTTATTTTCAATATCGACAGTTTGATAGGAAGTGTTTCGTGAAGAATCGTGCCATGATTTCTTTGATTCTACACTATGATGACAAGTATTTCATTTAACTTTATATTGATTTTGAAATAGAGGGTCGAGGCGAAGGAGTTCAGCCACTCGCCTTAGACTTGCTTCAGGCGAGGGACTGGTTGGCTGCGCTGACGTCACCTACGTGATCACCTGTAAACGCATAAGCAACTGATTATAACATTGTGTAATTCAAGGAATTTCGATATGAATGTGAAACTCGAAAATGCAAGTCATAAAAACCTATTAGAAATATTCACAAAAATGCATTCAAGAAAACCAAAGCCAAATCAAGCGCGACATGAAAACCAGAGCAACGGGAGGTCTCTTCCGACTCAGCCGTAGAGCCAATCCTTAAGGCACAACCCGCTGAATATGAGACTTGGTTCCGAAGAAGCCATTCCATAACGGGGAATAGATCTTAATTCATCCGTTCCCGTTCGACCGATTCGGCCGATTTCGACCTATCGGTCCCGAACGAATCGATAGCGACACTATTCTTTTCTTGCGCACCCCATGGACGGAAACGAGCCACGATGTAGGGACGGGGCACTACACCATAACCAACTAAGAAAAGTTTCCTCCTCAAAACTTAAGGATAGAACTTACCTCTACGATAACAATAAAGAAAATTTCTCCTTCATTTTTGATTCAAGCTCCCACGTCGACTCCTCGACCGAATGGTTACTCCAGAGTACGTAGACAAGAGGGATCGTTCAATTTTGCAGCAGCTTATCCTTGCATTCTAAGATTTGAACTGGCTCTTCGACGTAGGATAAGTCGGACTTCAGCACTAGCTGACCAAAATCTACCACGTGGCTAGGGTCGTGCACGTATTTTCGCAACTGAGAGACGTATAAGGCATTGTGTACACCTTCTAGAGCCGGCGGCAGGGAAATTTGATAGGCCACTAGGATGACCCGCTTGAGTATTTCGAACGGCCCAACGAATCTTGGACCCAACTTTCCCTTTGCACCAAATCGGGTCACTCCCCGCATAGGCGACACTTTAAGAAACACGTGATCACCTTCTTGAAACTCGAGGGGTCGACTATAAACTTCTGCATAACTTTTCTAATGACTCTGTGCGGTCTTTAATCTTTCCCGAATGAGTCAAACTTTTTGCACAGTCTGTTCCACCAGTTCCGGGCTGAGAATCTACCGCTCTCCGACTTTATCCCAACAAATGGGTGATCAGCACTTTCGTCCGTACAATGCTTCATACGACGCCATTTAGATGCAGGATTGATAGCTGTTGTCGTATGCAAATTGGCCAGAGGTAGATGAACATCCCAGCTTGATTTGAAGTCAATTGCGCAGAGTCGTAGCATGTCTTCGAAAATCTGATTGATGCGCTCCGTTTGGCCATCGGTCTGGGGATGATAGGCTGAGCTAAAGTTCAACTTGGCATCCAGAGCTGAGTGAAGGCTACTCCAAAATTACGACATAAACCGTGAATCCCGATCAGAGACGATGGATACTGGAACTCCGTACAGCCGTACTATCTCATCATGATAAATCTGCGCCAGGGATCAACGCTCCAAGTAACTTTAATGGCAATAAAGTACGCTGACTTGGTTAGTCGATCGACGATGACCCAAATGGCATCATTTCCCCCTGGCGTCTTCGGTAGACCAATAATAAAATCCATGCACACGTGCTGCCACTTTCATTCCAGAATTGCCAGATTTTGCATCTCCCCGCCCGGTCTCTAATGCTCAGCTTTCACCTGCTGACAGGTCATGCATTGCGACATGAAGAGTGCCATATCTCTTTTCATTCCGTACCACCAGAAGTTTGTACGGAGGTCTTGGTACATCTTCGTGCTACCGGGATACAAGGTGTACTTCACATAGTGTGCCTCCAACAATATCTCCTTTCTAAGTTCTGAGTTATCTGGAACGCATAGCCTACCCTTAAATCGAAGCATACCGGTTTCGTCTTTCGTAAAGTCGATCGTCTTACCCGTCGAGATTAGCTCTCATATTTTCTTCAGTTACGGATCGTCCTTCTGAGCGGTCTTGATCTTTTCATGCAAGCTCGGCTCTAACTGCAGCTTTGCCAACTGTACATTCCTGAATCGGACTCGAAGTTCGATACCCATCTCTTCTAGGCTACGTAGCAATCTACGGTCGATGGATAGCGAGGCAATATACTTCCGACTAGAGCGTCCGCTACAACATTTTCCTTTTCCGGCGTACAGTCAATGGTCAAGTCGTAATCTTTGATCAGTCCTTTGCCGCAAGTTCAGTTCTTTCTGTATGAATAGATACTTGAGGCTCTTATGATCGGTATAGATCGTGCATGCCACGCCATAAAGATAGTGACGCCATAATTTTAACGCGAACACAATTGCCGCTAACTCCAGGTCATGAGTAGGGTAGTTCTTCTCGTGCGGCTTTAGCTATCGAAAAGCAAAAGATATCACCTTTTTCTGCTGCATTAGCACACACCCCAAGCCCTGACCGGACACGTTGCTGAATATCTGGAAAACCTCAAGCCCTTCTGGAAGTGCAAGTATCCGGGCCGAGATGAGCCGTTGCTTTAATTCCTGGAAGGAAGCTTCACAGTCGTCTAACCATTCAAATACGACTCCTTTCTGGGTGAGGCGAGTCAGAGGCGATGCGATCTTCGCGAAGTCTTTTATGAAGTGTCGGTTGTATCCTGCTAAGCCAAGGAAACTTCAAATCCCGCCGACGGACGCTGGCCGTTTCTAATCGATAACTGCTTCAACTTTCTTTGGGTCGATTGTAATACCTTCAGCTGAAATGATGTGTCCGAGGAATGCAACGATGTTCAGCCAAAATTTGTATTTGCTTCGCTTTGCATACAACTAATTTTCTCGAAGGGTCTGAAGGACGGTCCGTAGATGCTCAGTGTGTTGCTGCCTATTCTTCGAGTAGACGAGTATATCGTCAATAAAGACTACTACAAACTTGTCGAGGAATGATCGGAACACCCGATTCATTAAATCCATGAAAGCAGCTGGGGCATTCGTTAGGCCGAACGACATTACTAGGAATTTGTAATGGCCATATCGAGTGCGAAAGGCAGACTTCGGCACATCGTCCGGCTTGATCTTGAGTTGATGGTAACCCGAGTGCAGATTAATTTTAGAGAACACCGTAGCTCCTTGCAGCTGATCAAACAGATCGTCTATGCAGGACAGGGGGTACTTGTTCCGGATGGTGGCTTTATTTAGCTTGCGGTAATCGATACAAAGATGCATTGAGCCATCCTTTTTCTTGACGAACAGCAGGGCGCTCCCAATGGCGAGACGTTGGATCGTATGAATCCCTTGTCGAGCAACTCTTGCAACTGTACTTTGAGTTATTTAAGCTCTGCGACTGCTGATCGACGGAATATCCGTCGGCAAGGTTCTAGAAATATAAAAGATTCATAGAACCTTAGCGACGGGTTCTCCGTCGCTATTTAGTCGCTCATAGTCGGTAAAGGTTTAGTGACGAACTTTTCGTCACCATTTTCGTGACTGATTGTCGACAGCGTAGCGATGGAATATCCGTCGTCAAGGTTCTGGAAACATAGAAGGTTTCCAGAACTGGATCGACGGATGAACCGTCGCTATTCCGTCTCCAGTCCATCAAAACGTAGCGACGAAGAGCGACGATTTAGCGATGGAGTTTGCGTATCATAAACTCTCTGATACGTATTTACCGACAAGTTACCGACGCATTGGCGACGGAGATTGCTTATCAGATACTCTCTGATACGCTTTTACCGATAGGTTTTCGCCGGATTAACCCGTCGGTAAGATGATGTATTACTTACTTTCTGATACATGATTTGATGGAAACTCGTCGGCCAGTCGTCGCAAATTGTACGAATATGGCTGTCGAAAATTCATCGCTCAGTCGTCGCTTGACGACAACTTGGCAACGGATTATTTTTAGTGACGAGTCATATCCCGACGGATTTATTTGACCCAAATCCGTCGGAAAACCGTCGGTAAACTGATTTACCGACGGGTTGGCGACGGATATGGCCGTCGCTAAAACGTTGAATTTTGGTAGTGAACTCAATCTCTCGATCAGGTGACATGCCGGACAGTTCGTCCGGAAACACATCTGGGAATTCTGCCACAACGTCTGTCTGACCAGTGTTTGCACCATCATTTTGTATGTCTCGAACGGATGCTAGATAGCCTTCGCACCCGGAATGCAACATCCATCGAACAGATATTACGGAGATCACCATATAGGTCGGCGATGCCTCACCACACGAATAGCAGAATTCATGCACTCGAGGTATACGGAATGTGACCCTCTTTTCAGCACATTCGATGGTTATATTGCACGGACCGAGCCAATCCATCCCTAGAATGATGTCGTAGTCCTTAATATCTAGAACTATCGCATCAAGACTGACCTTTTGACCACCTATACAGATGATTCCGTCTCCGTAAACTAAGTTTGCAAGTAGTGGCATGCCCAACGGTAAATTAACAATAAGATCGAGACCCAGCAGTGTTAGGGGAAATATGTGCTAGATGGTGAAGTCCACCGATATAAAACTATACGTGGCACCTGAATCAAACAGTACACGAGCATGTTTATTATTGAAATACAGTATACCTGTCACGACTGTGTCAGAGGCGAATGCTTCGTCTCGAGTCATGGCATAGACACGACCCTGAGCATTGGGGCGACGGTCTTGGCCATTCTGTGGCACGGTCTGTGGAGCCCGAGGTACTTAGCCTCGGATTTATTGGTATTGTTGGGGGCGTTGGTTCGACTTCTTCGGATAGTTGCATGCAATGTGGTCCGTTCGGCCGCACCCGAAGCATGCTCCACTCTTCATTCGGCACTCTTTGGCCATGTGCCCCTCTTTGTGGCAGAAATTGCAGACTATTCGATCCTTTGCCTGATTGTCACCTTCGTTGCCACGATTTTGACGCTTGTGCGTATTGTTGCCTCTCGCATTAGTATGGCATTTATTATTAAAGTAAACAGCGCCAGCAGTAGCAGGAGGATAATCGGACTCCATACGGATGACATGGTTGAGTGCCTCGCCTATGGTTTTGTATTCAGGCAGCGAAACATGGGCACGAATAGAGGAATGCAGGCCTGTCACGCCCCGATTCCGAAGAATCGATAGTCGTCCCCCGGGCGTGATGCCGTGCGAACCTAAGTTGCGATCGCACAAGGCGTAGTCATAAGGTTATCCGAAAACACAGCATCAAGTTACAGTACGCAGAGAAATTGATCAACACATTTGAAATAGAAGTAGACTTTTTCATTGATAATAAAACTTCATTTACATTGACTCCATTACAATCATTGCCGTACGGACTACAACATGACTCGACTTACAAAACGAACGCTGATGTAACGCCCCAGTCCCAAAATACGTAGGACTAGGAACGTAGACATGCCAGCTGTATTCATACGAAGTACACTCCAATATATAGAAACCTTGTATGAATACATAAGCTGTAAAATGCAGTAGAACCATAACTAATCTCATCCACACAAAATAAATGAATAAAAGATATCATATAATGATAATAAATTGTCTTGATACAATATGTTGGGCGGAAACAAATCCACTACCAACAAAATAAGGAAAAATACATAGAAAATGAAATGAGTGGCGAGCGAAGCGAAGACGATCCAATTGCAATCATCTTCTAAGAAATAGAGATGTCCATGGCTAGAATACCTGCGAAAGACAAGAGCACACACCTGGGGAGATAACCAGGTCCTCAGAGGGACGTAACAAGACACATAATATCATGCCATATAAACTGAATAAATATTGCTCAAATAAATAAGTCAATTGAATTATAACATATTCCAATACACACCTATTGAACTAGCTTACCATCTCCCCAACCAAACAAGGACAGGAGATGGTAAACTAACTCACGGTGATGTATCTTTCCATGCTATGAATCCAATATGGTATCCGGACCCCAACAAGGTTCAATACCTTCTCATCGAAGTAGTAAGTCACGCCTACAACCAAACAAGGACAAGATGTGATGAACTAATCTGCGACAAGTTATTGTTCCAAGCCACGGTCAGATATAAGTACCCAAACCAAAAGTACTCATACCTAACGGATAAGGTAGCTTAACCGTTCTAAGTGAATGCTGTTTTAAGAACAGTTCATGGTCGCATGACTACCGGATCAAGTCAAAAAAATGCCAATGCAGTACAGTACCTCAGTAGCGAGTCACAATACCATATACTATTCCTCAGTATCGAGCGAGTCTATAGCATATAGTCTACCTATCGTTCCTCAGTAGCGAGCGAGTCTACGATAGATAGGGTGGTAGTCAACTTTCAATCATGTTCTCCCTGCCCAATGCCAACTCATAACTGCTAAGTCTTCTAGCATGCAATTCTATTAGCAGTTATTTCCTAACGCACAGCTTATACGTACTGGTGGCCAGCCAATCACGCATGTCCGAGTCCTATATGTGACTCACAATAACGCGGTATAAATGTGTCAAGGCCTATGAATGCAACACACAAAGGTGGTCCCTTAACTCTAAGTTTAATGTGTAAAAAAAATAATACATAGCAGGAAATATAACTGATCAGTAAGTTCTAACAGTTTATGCCATGTATCACAGTTTATTTTGCATAAAGAAAATAATGAATAATGCATGAGATATGAGCTAAAATAAATAAATAGCAAATGACAAGGTGTCTTGCCTGAGGTCCTTGCTGGTGAAACCGACAATCCCGTTGGGTACAGAATAGTCACAGAGCTACACAAGATGAACTCAAACGATGTGACAAACTTCTAAAATAAAAACCAAAAATAAAATATTTTGGAAATTTTTTAGGAAAAATATATGATGTGTATTTTTCCGTCAGCATTTCGAAACTTCAAACGGTTCGTGATTCTGATTCCTGGTTCTTCCAGAATCTCAAAAACACTAAAACGTGTCAGATTTCGGACAACTGACACTCCACAAATTTTTCTAGAAAATTAAGTTCCGAATTTATGAAAATAAAATTTATATTCAGAAAATATACCTCAATACGATTCCAACAAAAAAAAACTAGAGGTCAAACGGAGTCCGGAGTTGGGAGTTATGGTCATTCGAAGTTGCTACAACCTTTGAAAATTGAGGCTGAATTTATGACGAAAAAAGGAGAGAAATTTTGACAAGGATGGTTTGAAAGATGATTTTATTCATAGATTCGATAGATATATATAATGGCTAACAATTAGCAAATTATGATAGGATTAGAACTAAATCAATAAGGATGATTATGATTACCAACTAATTTGGATAGGAATAGGATTGTTTTAAATAAGAAACGATCTAATTAATGCTAGATATGATTCCAATAGGATAAGAATTTCTAATGGATAAATCTTCCCATAAATTTAAATCAAATAAATTATTTAAAAACAAATCAATTTGATTGCAATCCTTTAAATGATCACCATAATAACTTTAAGTATTATTCTATATTATCAAATAATTCAAATCATATGAATCCAAATCCAAATCAAACTCAACATAATAACTTTAAAATAATATATAATATTTATCAAAATAATTTAAATTAAATAATAAATAAATCATTTAATCAGATAATATTTTAAATCTAGATTAGACAAATCGTAATGTTTCCATTAGTCATCGTAAGTATTTTAAACAATATTTAAATTATCAACATAATTTGAAGTATAGTTGATAACCATCAAGATAATTTAAATAAATTCAAATATAATCAAATAACTGATTAACATATCAAAATAATACTCGATGTCATCAAATATTATAAAACTTACTTTTATAAATCCAAATCTTTATTTAAAAATAAATAGACAAAAAAAACCTTTTATCGCTCAATTTTTTTTTTAAAACCAATTTTTAGAAGACCAAAAATAATAAAAACATATTTTATATTTCAAATAAAAAATTCGAGAACATTTTTTTAGAAACATTATTTCAAACCATTATTTTAAAACTAGTTTTTGGTAACAAAAGTAATCACAAAATATCTTTTACAAAATTTCTACAAAAATTACTTTTAAATACGAAATTAAAATATATAGATATAATTTAAAAAATAATAATTTCGGAAAGATGAGTTACAAATCTACCCACCTTTAAAAATTTTCATACTCGAAATTTAAGGACTACTAGGATAGACGGACTTGGTTGATCGGTAAAAGGATAGTAAGAATTTGTGATAAGAGAAAAATAGCTGGAAGGGAAAAGAGAATTTCTTTAATGAGAACATTAATCAATTTGGATGAAAAATAGAAGAAGTGAATGGATATGGCTTGATGTGCACGGATACGATGCACAAACATATTTGTAGATGGAGAAAATTAATGGAACAGAGAATAATAAGCCTCTCCTTATATAGGAGGTGGAAGCTACTATTTAGATAAGGATTATGATAGTTGCAAACCCCTTTTTGATATCTCACTTTTAAATTTTAATCAATTTAAAACCGATTCAATCCAAATCCAAATCCAATCCAATTTCGAATTAAATCTGTATATATTCAAATCAAAATTTAATATTGATAACTTCCATATTTAAATTAAGCATATTAAAAGTAATAAGAAAATTTCAAATTTAAATACCAATAATAACTTTAATGAAATAGAGAAATTCAAAATAAATTTTTATAAATAATATAAAAATAATAATAAATAATTTTGAAAATTACAATAAATATTTGACTATTTGAAATACCTTTTTAATAAATTAAAATAATTAATAAATTTTTTTTGAAAATTTAAAATATATACATGAATTGAATTTCATGTACTCGCATGCAATTAATATTTTACATAAAACATATTTTTCCAGTATAGTACATAAAAAAGAGAAAAATATCATTTCTTAAATCATTACCTATACTTGTATAAATAAAAAGCATTTTTATAGTAATAAAAATAAAACATTTGACTAAATTTTTGCAAAAAAATATTTATATACAAATTATTTACTCTTTATGTATTTCGAAAACAAAACTATTTACCATATTTACGAAACCTAAAATAAACTATTTATGTAAAATAACTAAATAAATAAATATCACGTATGTACGTACTCGCACTTGTCGTATAAATATCCGCATAAAACAAATATATAAAAAATGTAGTGAAACTTTAGGGGGTTTACAGCTGATGAGATAGTCGTTCCATACATTACATCCCTTTTTACAAGCAAAATAGTTACACTTTCCACCTGCGATCGAGAAAAGCCGAGTCGCCATCTATTCTTCTTTGTACTGAGTGTGGAGTCTTCAAAAGGATTTCAGAACACAAGCCTTCACACGCGGACGAGGCTTCAAAAGGGTTCACGCCGCCTTGAGCTTTAAGTGGCACGTCCTTCGTGGTTCGGGGTACCTACATGGAGAGCGAGGATCAGTACATTACACTTTGTACTGGTGCGTGGCTATTTAAGTTTCACGCTCTCATTTGGTTGAAGAGTTTATATGACTTAGCTTGTGAATGTTTTTAACCATCCTAATGAATTTCAAACAAGCATATGACAAACATAATGTGAAAATACGTTAGAACTTACCCACGGCGGGCCGTGCCGCGCCTTATAAGACTTACCATGTTCTTCCCTGTCAATTGTTATCATTTACATACCAAGTGCAATATTACGTGTGATTGGTCACTGGCATGACAAGCCATCCTGGACTATAGCTTTGTTAGCCGGGGCCCTTGCAGCGCAAGTAGCGAACCCCGCTGCAAGTCCCCGCTTAACCCGTGCTATCACCCATCACAGCTATACCGTGTTTCCTCCTAGGCCGAGTCGGTCCCGTGGCCCCGGGTTGTCGCTCGAGAAAACTCTCTCCTTGTCGACAAGTTGTCCAATGACCGAGTTAAGATATTATTTAGTTGTTAAGGTATTACCTACGTTCACTTTGAAAACTTGGTCATTTTACCGTGCCCGTGCCTTTGCGTTCATTCTTTCATTCGCAACAACACTGTCAATTTACCTAAGAAGGGGTCGAGAAGAGAAGGGTCAACCACTCACCTTGAGTTTACTTCAGGCGAGAGAACTTCTTGGTCGCGCTAGACGTCGCCTACGCGATTACCTGAAATCGTACAAGCAACCGATTAGAACACTGCATTATTCAAGAAGTTCGATAGGAAATGCGAGTTCGAAATACAAGCCATGAAAACCATCGAAACATTCACGAAAACTGTAACACCCACTTTTTAAAATAAGGGTATTTAAGTCATTTTAGTCATTTTAGTCATTTTGTGATTTTCTAGATATTTTTGGCTTGTGTTTGTTTTAGCATTTGGTTTAACCTTAGAAAATCCATATTAGAGGCCAACCATGACATATGAGGATCATTTAGCTAATTAGAATTTATATTATGCTTTGGTTCAATTTAGAAGGCCATTTGACCATTTTTAGGCTATTTAATGAATTGGCCTTTTAAGCCTTTCTGTTAATGGGCTTAAACTCAACTTAGATAGAGAAGAGGGGCCCATAAACCAACCCTAACCCTAGAAGGACTAGTATGGCCAGCCAAACAGGAAACCCCCCTCCCTATATAAGCATTTGCATTAGTTTTGACACCCTCTTTACAAAATCCTAGTTTCCAGCTCTCCAAAACCCTAACTTTTTCATCCGACCTCCGTTTCACCTCAAACGAAGTGCGTTGTGATCGTAGGAAGGAGAAGAACTTGCTGGAGCATTGTTAGCAAGGAGTTGGAGGCGTTTGCTTAGTGGAAACTGGTTGTCTCATTGATCGAGGAGTCTGTTTCATTGATAATTCAACTCTCAATAGGTAACCACCTAAACACTATAGTTTTTCCTGATTTTTCTTCATGGTAGCATGCATCTAGGTACCCTCGACCCACCCATGAAGTTTGGTGAAATTTCGTGTCTGTTTGATAGGCGTGTCGGACACGTATCGGATTAGGGTTTAATGTGTTCGATGATTTGTCTCTTAGAATTCAATACTGTTATTATTGCAAACTAATTTTGTAACTTGATAGGCCTAGATGTAGGGATTCCTAAACCCTAGTTTTGTGCACGATTTGACATGTATTTGTGTCCAAAAGTAGACACGCACGCGCTGTACGAGGACCGTACGCGTGTCCTGCTGCTGCCGTGTCCGTTCTCGCTGGACACGGCGACTCGACATGCAAAATTTGGTGAGTGGGTAGGGGCCATGTCTGATATGGTACCCATAAAGTTTGGGTTGGGTTCGTGGAGAGTCGGGGGAGAAATCGACGTGGCACTGGATTTGGCCTGTCGCGCGCGCGCCAGTTTACGGCGTCCGATACGCGTGTCGTGCGACTCGGACACGCGTCGTGTGGCCAGTGCAGACACGTAGGCTTATAGCCCTATAGGTGGGCTACATGTAGGAGCGACCACGTGTCATAATTTGTCCTGTGTCGAGCCCTAGGTCACGTGACACGCGTGCACGAGGACTGGGTTCCAATTTTGATACGCACGTATCCTGGATACTTTGTGTCCTATTTCTTGGACACGACTGCACCTAAACTTCATGTTCAAACATGTGACACGTTACCAACCATTGGTTTCGAACATCATTAGGTTTTTCGAGGGTTTTAGGTCATGATTAGGTATTTGTTTGAGTATCGGGTATTCAAGTTCAGTTTTTTCCTGTTTCAGTATTTTTTGATATGTTTCCATCAGTTTTCGAATGTTAAATTCTGTATAAAATCAACCTACATATCCTATATGACCTATCTAGGAGTATCTACTAGTTTGTATAATGGATAGGAGTGTTCGAGTTTGGTTTTGACATGGGGTATTCGAGTATAACCAATATAGAGTATCATGAGATAGGTATTCCTATAACTGATACTTAGAAGGGTAGGGTGATCATTGATTTAGAATGGTTTCAGTTAACACCAAGTTTAGCTTATTGGTTAGTCTAGGATTAGTATGTCCAGTTTGGTTTAGTTGATTGATTAAGTTAGATGGGTTGTTTAAGTTAAAGTAGAGATTGGTATTAAGATGTGTCTATGTATGTGTGTTGTGAGTTGAGAGAAATAAGAGTAGAAAGAAGAGTTACAGCAGCTATAGCATGCTAAAATTGCAGCAGTAATGGTATGCTGCATAGCAGCAGTGACTGCAGCAACACAAGCATGCCTAGTGCATGTGTTCTAGGGTGTGGATGCATTGGGTTGAGCTATGAGGAATTAGGATTGAGATTGCCTTGTTTTAAACTAGAAAATTTACTAAGAAATACCTAGCCTAGAGTTTTGGTATATGTTAGACTAAGGTATGGGTATTAGACATAGGGTATTTTGAGTTAAGGTATTTTGTGAATTACATTGGTTGTTAGGATTATGCTTCTTGGACCTAAGGTAACACCAACTCAACAACCAAAAACAACACTAGGACTAGTAGTGACCTAAAATTTGACTTGTAGGCTAGTTGACCGAACTTGGACCTAGTTTGACTAGTCTGGTTGACCAAAGTTGACCCAAGGTTGACTTTGACTTAGATTGACCCAAATCATGTAGAATTTGTATTGAAGGCTTTCCTTATGATATTTTAGACTGTATTATGACATGTGGTTGTTTTAAATAGGATCTTATTACTCCAGTCCAGTCACTTTTTATCATCAGCAGTTCGGATTGCCAGATGAGTACATTCTCTGATCTTTTCATGCTTCTTTGGATATGTACTCTTGTTATAGACTAGTATACTTGATGCTGACACGATGTTCACACGGATTAGTACCCTCTGGATCTTTTCATGCGATGTTATCCCCTCGGATACATCGAGTATGTCATGTTCATGTACTTTATCATGGTCATCATGTACTCCATGTATTCACATTTATCCATGTGCACTCATATGTTATTCATGTACACTCATGACCATATGAGTTCCATATAATAGTAGTTATTATCCATGTGCAATAACATAACATGCTTTGATCCTTGTGTATTGGTTGGGGGCAGGGAGAGTGTAGTTGGTTATGTGATCATTATCCCCAGTAGTTATCCATGTGCATTTCATAGCTGTATCCATGTGCAACCCAAGCTGTTTATATAACCAATTCATGCTCTGATTCACGTAAAAGGTTACATTCTTTATTTATCATATTATATCTCAGCTTATATCTTCTCTCTGGTTGATTTCTCTTTACAGTGATTCATGTATAGTTTTCTATAGCTTGCTTTATATGTCCATTCCTGATATGAACTGTTGTGAGAGATATGTGCTCGTTCCGTCCTGACAGGGCATGTTGAAAATTTTACAGGTGATGATGAGGAGTACGGTTCTACTTATTATGGCATTGGCTTAGATGACACTGGCGACGTGGACCCACAGGAGGATCCCACAGTCGTTGAGGACTTGCCCATAGTCTAGCTGAGACTTAGTACTTTATTTGTGTTTTCTGTTTTAGACTTTATGAGTTGTATTTGAGATTATTTCTGGTGGTTTACACCTAGACTTTTATTATGACTCTCTTGAGATTCTTATTCTATTCCATCTTAGTATTGTGATTGAGTTACGTATTATTTTGCTCTCTATTCATAGCTTATTTAGATTGTGTTAGATATGGTGACTCAGGACAGCGTTCTACCGCCGACACTACGGCGTAGGCTGGGCGTTCGTTACTTCTCGTGCCCTTATACTGGGTGCGGGTCGTGACACGTTTTTAGTGGCGGCCCATGCAGGTCCCCAATCACAACTAGTGTGATTCGTAGTGGTACTCGAACTAGAGTATTATTACAACCTGCAGTAGGATATAGGAATAAGTTAAGGTACTCAATCACATTAGGAAAAACTCTTATCAATTCTTGCTGTTAGTTGTCTCCTTTTGAAAACAAGTGTCCTCCTTTGATGATTTTGCTTCTTTTTCAGTATTTGATTTCTTGTTTGATCTGTCTTCAGGATGGTGGAGACACGATCGTAGCGCTCTGGTTCCAGGGATACCACTGAGAGGACGGCTACTTCTTGTCTGACCCAGCAGGCTCCAGGGACCACAGTGCCTCTTGTTCCAGCTCAGGTGGGCCCGTCTGCTACTTTTGGGGGTGTTCCTCCACCAGTTCTGGGGACTACCCCAGGAGTGCAGGGGATGCTACCACTACCACCCCAGGGGACAATTGATGCGACACAGTATTTCGCTCTCATTCAGCAGATGATGGAGATGCAGCGACGCCAGTCAGATGACATGAGACAGGGCATTGATAATGCCCACCAGTTAGCGATGGTGGCAGTAGAGAGGGCAACTGGCCCACCCTAAGGAGGACAGATTCAGCCATACCAGCCGAGGACTCCAGGTATTCAGGAGTTCCAGAAGATGAGGTCGCGGGACTTCAAGGGTACAGAGGGTATCCTTTACGCGGACGACTGGATCGAGTGCATACAGGAGATTTTTCGTCTCGTAGAGATACCGGCTAGACTCCAGGTGGAAGCAGCAGGCAGTATGATGCATGACCTTGCCCGTACTTGGTACCAGACCGACCCCAGGGTTGGTACTAGGGGCAACCTTGGGAGGATTTTAAGAAGCTTTTCAAAGAGAAGTTCTTCCCTGATACTGCACTTGGCGCGTTGGAGACACAGTTTGAGAACCTGGTTCAAGGGAACCAGACTGTAGAGGAGTACGCCAGAGAGTTCTGCCGCCTGGGCAGATTTGTGGAGGGCCTTAGTGAGACAGCGAAGGCTAGGAGATTTATGAAGGGTTTGGTTAAGGAAGTCAAGTCCTTAACCAAGAGCAACAGGAATGCTACATTTAAGGAGATTTTGATGGGAGCCATGGCAGCAGAAGATGATCTGGAGCTGAAGCAGAAGAGAGGCCGTGATTTCCATGCAGCCAGTGGCAGTGGAGGACCAGCCAAGAAGCCCTATTTTCAGTAGCAGCATCAGCAAAAGTCTTTCCAGCAGCAGAGGCCATTCCAGCAGGCACAACAGAGACAGGGTCAGCAGGCACCGAGACAGCAGCAGGCTGCCACTTGTGACTTCTGTAAGAATCTAGGGCACAAGTGGAGTGAGTACAGGAAGCGGCTAGGCAAGTGCCTACTCTGTGGTTCATCAGAGCATCAGTTGAGGGACTGTCTTAAGGCTTTCGGGCGTAAAGGACAGGGAGCAGGGACCAAGGCACCAGTAGAGCAGCAGAGATGACCTTTACCGACTCAACAGCAGAAGTTTGTTCAGCATCAGCAACAGGCTAGAAGAGGCCAGCAGGGGCGAGCTTTTGCCATGGCAACAGAGGATACCGAGGCAGTAGGCGATCTGATAGCAGGTTCTGTTCTTATCGACTCTTTTCTCGCATTCGCATTATTTGATTCGGGTGCTTCCTATAGCTTCGTGTATGTATCTTTTGCCATTAGACACCATCTTTCTTCTAAACCTTTGCCTAGGACTTGCAAGATCACGACTGGGGGTGGTATTATCCTCGTTAGTGATATTTGCAAGGATCGGAGAGTAGTTTTGGGAGGCCGAGAACTGGATGTGAGTCTGCTCGTGATACCACTACCGAACTACGATATTGTACTCGGTATAGATTGGTTGAGCAGGCACCATGCCAGTATAGATTGCCATAGGGGTAGAGTTCTTTTCAGCATACCAGGAGAGCCAGAGTTCGAGTTCACCAGGCGGGAGTCAGAGCAGAGCAGTAGAGTTTTCTGCGGAGCTTCAGTAGAGGAGCAGAGTGTGCCACATCCACTAATAGCTGAGTTTATGGATGTATTTCCGGAGGAGTTGCCAGGGTTGCCACCGGACAGGGATGTGGAGTTCTCTATAGACTTGATACCCGGTACAGAGCCGATATCTCAGTATGTCTATAGAGTGAACAATAGTGAGCTAGTAGAGCTGAAAAAGCAAGTGGATGAGTTGCAGGACAAAGGCTTCATTCGATCGAGTTCTTCACGATGGGGTGCACCAGTACTCTTTGTACCGAAGAAAGATGGGTCGGTACGGATGTGTATCGACTACAGGGCACTCAACAGCCTCACGATCAAGAACAAGTACCCGCTGCCGAGGATCGATGACCTGTTCGACCAGCTGAGCGGAGCGAAGGTATTTTCCAAGATTGATCTGAGGTCAGGATATCATCAAGTGAAGGTGAAGAAGGAGGATATTCCGAAGACAGCTTTCAGGACTCGGTATGGCTAGTTTGAATTCATGGTGATGCCGTTTGGGTTAACTAACGCCCCGACGGTGTTCATGAACTTGATGAACAAGGTGTTCCACCAGTACTTGGACAAGTTCGTGGTGGTGTTCATCGACGATATTTTAGTGTATTCGAAGACCCCAGAGGAGCATGAGGAGCATTTGAGAGTGGTTTTGGAGACTCTCAGGAAGGAGCAGCTATACGGCAAGCTCTCGAAGTATGAGTTCTTCTTGGATCGAGTTGATTTCTTAGGTCATGTGGTGACTGGAGATGGGATCTCAGTCGACCCGAAGAAGATCAAAGCAGTTGAGGCGTAGATAACACCGAGTTCAGTTGCAGAGATCAGGAGCTTTCTGGGATTGGCGGGGTACTACAGGAGGTTTGTTCAGGATTTCTTCCGGATTGCAGAGCCATTAACTAGGCTGACCCGGAAGGACGCAGAGTTTGTCTGGTCAGAGAAGTGTCAGATTGCTTTTGATGAGCTGAAAAAAACGACTGACGACAGCCCCGATTTTGATGTTGCCATCAGGATCAGACGGGTTCACTATCTACAGTGACGCCTCAGGGAAGGGTTTGGGTTGTGTTTTGCAGCAGCATGGGAAGGTGATTGCCTATGCATCCAGGCAGTTACGTCCGTATGAGAAGAACTACCCTCCCCATGACTTGGAGTTGGCGGCGGTTATCTTTGCTCTGAAGATGTGGAAGCACTATCTATACGGAGAGCGTGTGGAGATCTTCACAGACCACAAGAGCTTGAAGTATGTATTTACATAGAAAGAGCTCAACATGAGGCAGCGCAGATGGTTGGAGTTGATGAAGGACTTCGATATTTCATTACAGTACCATCCAGGAAAGGCCAATGTGGTTGCCGATGCCTTGAGTAGGTATCCGGTAGCTATGTGCTTGACGATGGATCGTCATCTATTAGCAGATTTGGAGAGTTTGGGGATCGAGGTGATCATGCCAGGAGTTCAGATACAGATATAGGGCCTGCAAATTCAGTCAGATTTGATGGAGAGGATCAAGTCAGCTCAATTCGACGATGTTACCCTGCGGTGTATCCGAGAGCAAGTTCGAGCAGGATTGGCAGATGTAGAGTTCATCATTGCAGAGGATGGCACATTGAGGCACGGTTCCAGACTGTGTGTGCCTAGCGGGGAGCTTCGGGAGCAGGTTATGTAGGAGGCCCATCGCTCTCAGTACACTATGCATCCAGGTGCCAACAAGATGTATAGAGACTTGAAGGAGCATGTATGGTGGTATGGGATGAAGCGGGAGGTAGTACGCTTCGTAGCCAGGTGCCTAGTCTGCCAGTAGGTTAAGGGGAAGAGACAGAGGCCAGGAGGACTATTACAGCCATTGCCCATTCCGGAGTGGAAGTAGGAGCACATCACGATGGATTTTGTTTCGAGATTGCCGCGTACACCAGGAGGGAAAGACGCGATTTGGGTCATCGTGGACAGGTTGACCAAATCGGCCTACTTTTTGCCATTTAAAGTGGGGACGTCTACTGAGAAGTTAGCGGAGATGTATATGCGACAGATTGTCAGGATACATGGAGTTCCAGTGAGCATTGTCTCGGATCGGGATAGTCGCTTTACTTCCTATTTCTGGCAGAGTTTGCAGACTAGTTTGGGTACTCAGCTCAAATTCAGTACTGCCTACCACCCCCAGACGGACGGACAGTCGCTGAGGACTTGCCCATAGTCCAGCTGAGACTTAGTACTTTATTTGTGTTTTCTGTTTGAGACTTTATGAGTTGTATTTGAGATTATTTCTGGTGGTTTACACCTAGACTTTTATTGTGACTCTCTTGAGATTCTTATTCTATTCCATCTTAGTATTGTGATTGAGTTACGTATTATTTTGCTCTCTATTCATAGCTTATTTAGATTGTGTTAGATACGGTGACTCAGGACAGCGTTCTACCGCCGACACTGCGGCGTAGGCTGGGCGTTCGTTACTTCTCGTGCCCTTACATTGGGTGCGGGTCGTGACAAAAACGCATTCAGACAACAAAGCCAAAACCAACGCAAGCGGCGTGAAAAGCAGAGCAACATGAGGTCTCTCCCGACTCAGCCGCAGAGTCAATCCTTGAGGCGTAACCCGCTGAATATGGGACTTGGTTCCGAAGAAGCCATTCCATAACGTGGAATGGATCTTAATTCACCAGTTCCCGTTCGATCGATTCGATCGATTCCGACCTATCGGTCCCGACCGAATCGATAGCGACAGTGTTCCTTTCTCGCGCACCCCGTGGACGAAAAATGGGGCACGATGTAGGGATGGGGTACTACACCATAACCAACTAAGAAAAAGTTTCGTCCTTGAAACTTAAGAACAAAACCTACCTCTATGAAAATAATGAAGGAAACTTTTCCTTCATCTCTGACTCAAGTTCCCATGTCGACTCTTCCGCCGCATGGTTCCTCCAAAGTACGCGAACAAGAGGGATTGCTCAATTCCGCAGCAGCTTATCCTTGCATTCTAAAATTTGAACTGGCTCTTCAACGTAGGATAACTCGCGGACTTCAGCTCCAGCTGGCCAAAATCCACCACGTGGCTAGGGTCTTGCACGTACTTTCGTAATTGAGAGACGTGGAAGACATTGTGCACACCTTCAAGCGCTGGCGGTAGGGCAATTTTTAGGCCACTGGGGCAACCTGCTCGAGTATTTCGAACGGCCCAACGAATCTCGGACTCAGCTTTTCTTTCGCACCGTACCGAGTAACTCCTCGCATGGGCGACACCTTCAGGAACACGTGATCGCCCACCTGGAACTCAAGTGGTCTTCGATGGGTGTCGGTATAGCTCTTTTGCTGACTCTGTGCAATCTTCAGTCTTTTCCGAATTAGCTTGACCTTTTCCACAGTCTGTTCCACCAGCTCCGGGACGAGTATCTGCCGTTCCCCGACTTCATCCCAGCAAATGGGCGATCTATATTTTCGGCCGTACAAAGCTTTATACGGCGCCATTTGGATGCTGGACTGCTAACTATTATTGTATACAAATTCTGCCAGCGGTAGGTGGACGTTCCAGCTTGATTTGAAGTCAATTGCGCAGAGTCGTACCATGTCTTCGAGAATCTGATCAACGCGCTCCGTTTGGCCATCGGTCTGAGGATGGTAAGCTGAGCTGAACTGCAACTTAGTACCCAGTGCCGACTGAAGGCTACTCCAGAATCGCGACATGAACCGTGAATCCCAATCAGAGACGATGGATACTGGAACTCCCTGCAGCCGTACTATCTCGTCAAGATAAATCTGCGCCAGTCGATCAACGCTTCAAGTAACTTTGATGGCAATAAAGTGCGTTGACTTGGTTAATCGATCGACGATGACCCAGATGGCGTCGTTCCTCCGTGGTGTCTTCGGCAGGCCAACAATAAAGTCCATAGTGACGTGATCCCATTTCCACTCTGGAATAGCCAGGTTCTGCATCTCCCTGCCCGGTCGCTGATGCTCAGCTTTCACCTGCTGACAGGCCATGCATTGTGACACGAAGAGCGCCACATCTCTCTTCATCCCGTGCCACCAGAAGGTCGTGCGGAGGTCCTTATACATCTTGGTACTGCCTGGATGCAAGGTATATTTCGTATAATGTGCCTCCGACATTATCTCCTTTCGTAGTTCTGAATTATCTGGAACACATAGTCGGCCATTCAATCTCAGTATGACGGTCTTATCTTCCATAAAGTCGGTCGCACTACCTGTTGAAATTCCCTCGCGCATCTTCTTCAGGTACGGATCATCCTTCTGAGCGGTCATGATCTTTTCCAGCAAACTCGGCTCTAACTGCAGCTGTGCCAACCGTACATCCCTGAATCGAACTCGGAGGTCGATACCCATTTCTTCTAGATCTTGTAGTAGTCTGCGGTCAATGGATAATGAGGCAAGATATTTTTGACTCAGAGCGTCCGCCACAATATTTCCCTTGCCCGGAGTGTAGTCGATCGTCAAGTCATAGTCTTTGATCAATTCGAGCCAGCGCCTCTGTCGCAAGTTCAATTCCTTCTGGATGAAGAGATACTTGAGGCTCTTGTGGTCGGTATAGATCGTACACGCCATGCCATATAGATAGTGACGCCACAATTTCAATGCGAACACAATCGCCGCTAACTCCAAGTCGTGCGTAGGATAGTTCTTCTCGTGCGGCTTCAACTGTCTGGAGGCGAAGGATATTACCTTGTTTCGCTGCATGAGCACATATCTCAAGCCCTGGCCTGAAGCATCGTTGAATATCTGAAAACCCTCTGGCCCATCCGGAAGTACGAGTATAGGTACCAAAATTAGTCGCTATTTTAGCTCCTGGAAGGAAGCTTCACATTCATCCGACCACGCATACACGACTCTCTTTTGAGTGAGGCGAGTCAATGGCGATGCAATCTTCGCGATGTCTTTCACGAAGCGTCGATAGTATCCCGCCAAACTAAGAAAGCTTCGAATCTTACTAGCAGACGCAGGCCGCTTCCAATCAGCAACAGCTTCCACTTTCTTCGGATCGACTGCAATGCCTTCGGACGAAATAGTGTGACCAAGAAAGGATGTGCTGCTTAGCCAAAATTCGTACTTACTCTGCTTTGCATACAACTCATTCTCTCGAAGTGTCCGGAGTACGGCCCTTAGATGTTCTATATGCTGCGCCCTGTCCTTCGAGTAGACGAGAATATCGTCAATAAAGACTACCACAATTTTATCAAGAAAGGGTCAAAATACCCGATTCATCAGATCCATGAAGGCGGCAGGGGCGTTCGTCAGGCCGAATGGCATCACCAGGAACTCGTAGTGGTCGTACCGAGTGCGAAAGGCTGACTTTTGCACGTCGTCTGACTTGATCTTGAGTTGATGATAGCCCGAGCGGAGATCAATCTTCAAAAATACCGAGGTGCCTTGCAGCTGATCGAATAAGTCGTCTATGCGGGGCAATGGGTACTTGTTTCGGATGGTGGCCTTGTTCAACTCTCGGTAATCGACGCACAAATACATGGACCCATCCTTTTTCTTCACGAACAATACAGGCGCTCCCTACGGTGAAACACTAGGCCGAATAAATCCTCTGTCGAGTAACTCTTGTAACTGGACCTTGAGTTCCTTCAGCTCGACGGGGGCCATTCTGTACGGGACCTTGGAAATCGGTCGAGTATCGGGGAATATATTGATGCTGAACTCGATTTCTCGATCGAGGGGCATGCCGGGTAGCTCGTCCGGGAACACATCAGAGAATTCTGCCACAACGTCGGTCTGACCCACGTTTGCACCATCCTGTCGCATGTCTCGGACGGACGCCAAATAGCCTTCGTACCCAGAATACAGCATCCTCCGAGCAGAAATTGCCGAGATCAGCATGCAGGTCGACGACGCCTCACCACACGAAAAGCAGAATTTAGGCACTCCTGGAATGTGGAAGGTGACCGTCTTTCCGGTGCAGTCTATGGTTGCATTGCACGGCCCGAGCCAATCCATTCCCAGAATGATGTCAAAGTTCTTCATGTTTAGAACTATCACGTCAAGATCGATCTTTTGACCGCCGATACAGATAATCCTGTCGGCGCAGGCTAAGTTTGTGAGTATTGGTGTGCCCGAAGGTGTACTTACGCTAAGGTCGAGGTCTAATGATATTACAGGAAATTTGTGCTCGACGGCAAAGTCCGCCGATATAAAACTATGCGAAGCACCTGAATCAAATAGTACACGAGCTGGCACGTTATTAAAATTTAGTATACCTGTCACGACCGTATCTGATGCAAGCACTTCATCTCGAGTCATGGCGTAGATGCAGCCCTGAGCATTGGGGCGTCGGGCTTGGTTGTTGGGTTGAGTGGGCTGAGGAGGTCGGGCGCCTGTCCTCGATTCTCTTGACGGTGTTGTTGTGGTGGTGCGTTGGGATGATTTGGTTTCCGAACCGAGCAATCTCGAAATTGGTGCCCCCTTTATCCGTAAAAGAAACATCCTCCTTCGTGAACAGAACAATCATTGGCATGGTGGTCGGTGTTGTGACATTTGGTGCAAGGAAACGGAGGGGTTCGCCCCCTGTTGCCGCCATAATTGGGGCACTTTGATGCGTAATTATTGCCTTCCGTATAGCTAGGACATTTGTGATTGGAGTGGCGTACATCGTCGTCAGCAACGGAAGGATGCAGGCTCTCAAGGCGAAGAGCGTGATTCAGAGCCTCGCCCATGGTCTTGTACTCCGGGACCCCGACATGTGCACCGATAGAGCGTCGCAGACCCACTTCGAACTATCGCACACGGTACTCCTCTGTAGGCAGAAACATACTAGCAAATTTGGACAAATTGTTGAATTCTGCGGCATACTGTTCTACTGTCCGGTTCCCCTGCCTCAACTGCATGAATTCATTCTCCTTCGCTTGACAAACGGCTGACGGAAGGTACTCGACTTCAAAAGCTTTGCAGAATGTGGCCCAAGAGATCGGCGCTGAGTTGTTGTCACGTCGAATCGCTCGCTTGTGCACGGCTCACCAGTCGTACGCGTTCAACCGTAGCTGAAGTTGTGCGCAGGCGACTTGCTTTGATTCTTCAATGCCGAGGAGCTCGAAGTGATCTTCCAGCTCTTCCAACCAGTCGATTGCCATGGAAGGACCCTCGGTGCCGCTGAAGGACGTGCGATACGCCTTCTTGAATTCTGACACTTCAAAGTTGTACTTTTTCGGTGTCGCTGGTTGATGCTCGGGCTCCTCCGTGTCGACTTCAACGGGTTGGACCGCCGGCATGGTGATAGTAGGCGTGGTGACGGCAGGCGCAGTCACAAAATTTTCGTTGGCCATAATTGTCTGGACGATCTGCTGCAGGGTATCCAGCTGCTTTTGTTGAAGTTCAGCATGTGCATCGAAGCGAGCTTCGAACTGGGCCTGTCGTTCCTTGATATCGGTTCTCGGACTGGTTCCACTGTACCTCCATCATGTGCAGTATCCTTTCGATAGTATCATTAGAAGGTGCGCCCCGCGAACGACGCGAACTACTAGAGCCGCTAGAAGCGCTCTGCTCTTGCCCGACCGTGGGTTCCGACACTTCTGCGATACGAAGGCAAACACATCAGTCACAAATTATTACGGACTCATTGTACGGAACAATTTATCTCGACTATGTGAGGTCAAAGGTTTAAAACTCTAGACGCGAGACCAAAGGATGTAAAGCCGTGCTCTGATACCATTATGTCACGCCCCGATTCCGTAGAATCGATAATCGTCTCCCGGGTGTGATGCCGTGCGAACCTAAGTTGCGATCGCACAAGGCGTAGTCATAAGGTTATCCGAAAACACAACATCAAGTTAGAGTACGCAGAGAAATTGATCGACACATTTGAAATAGAAGTAGACTTTTTCATTGATATTAAAACTTCATTTACATTGACTCCATTACAATCATTGTCGCACGGGCTACAACATGACTCGACTTACAAAACGAACGCTGATGAGATAGTCGTTCCATACATTACATCCCTTTTTACAAGCAAAATAGATACACTTTTCACCTGCGATCGAGGGAAGCCGAGTCGCCATCTATTCTTCTTTGTACTGAGTGCGGAGTCTTCAAAAGGATTTCAGAACACAAGCCTTCACACGCGGACGAGGCTTCAAAAGGGTTCACGCCGCCTTGAGCTTTAAGTGGCACGCCCTTCGTGGTTCGGGGTATCTGCATGGAGAGCGAGGATCAGTACATTACACTTTGTACTGGTGCGTGGCTATTTAAGTTCTTCGCTCTCATTTGGTTGAAGAGTTTATATGACTTAGCTTGTGAATGTTTCTAACCATCCTAATGAATTTTAAACAATCATATGACAAGCATAATGTGAAAATACGTTAGAACTTACCCACGGCGGGCTGCGCCGCGCCTTATGAGACTTACCATGTTCTTTCCTGTCAATTGTTATCATTTACATACCAAGTGCAATATTACGTGTGATTGGTCACTGGCATGACAAGCCATCCTGGACTATAGCTTTGTTAGCCGGGGCCCTTGCAGCACAAGTAGCGAGCCCCACTGCAAGTCCTCGCTTAACCCGTGCTGTCATCCAGCACAGCTATACCGTGTTTTCTCCTAGGCCGAGTCGGTCCCGTGGCCCCGGGTTGTCGCTCGAGGAAACTCTCTCCTTGTCGACAAGTTGTCCAATGACCGAGTTAAGACATTATTTAGTTGTTAAGGTATTACCTACGTTCACTTTGAAAACTTGGTCATTTTACCGTGCCCGTGCCTTTGCGTTCATTCTTTCATTCGCAACAACACTATCAATTTACCTAAGAAGGGGTCGAGAAGAGAAGGGTCAGCCACTCACCTTGAGTTTACTTCAGGCGAGAGAACTTCTTGGTCGCGCTAGACGTCGCCTACGCGATTACCTGAAATCGCACAAGCAACCGATTAGAACGCTGTATTATTCAAGAAGTTTGATAGGAAATGCGAGTTCGAAATGCAAGCCATGAAAACCATAGAAAACATTTACGAAAATGCATTCAGAAAACAAAGCCAAAACCAACGCAAGCGGCGTGAAAAATAGAGCAACGGGAGGCCTCTTCCGACTCAGCCGCAGAGTCAATCCTTGAGGCGCAACCCGCTGAATATGGGACTTGGTTCCGAAGAAGCCATTCCATAACGTGGAATGGATCTTAATTCAATCGTTCCCATTCGATCGATTCGATCGATCCCGACCTATCGGTCCCGACCGAATCGATAGCGACAGTGTTCCTTTCTCGCGTACCCCGTAGACGAAGAACAGGGCACGATGTAGGGACGGGGTATGCAGAGAAGTAAAAAAAAAATGAAAGAAATCAACCGAGTCAGAACAACTAAGATACCAAGATCTAAGACACAAAGATCCTTAGGCACTGTAATGCCATACTAATCGTGGGTAATAGGTGAAATCTATAGACTGTAGTCAAGGCAAGCACTCCAATTAAGACGGTAGCCATTCCAAGTAAAATAATTCCATAGACCGTAGTCAAGGTAAGCACTCCCAATCTATAGAATGTCAAAGTCAAGTCCTACTCAAGTCATGTCAAGTCAAGTCAAGTCAAATCATGAGAGTCAGTAGTATAGGACTAGACGACTCTATCACAAAACACGAGTGATCACAAAGGCAATATAACACACACTAGATGTATATCAAGAATGTAAATGTACGCTAACAAGATAAGTAGAACTGAAACAAGGTAAGTAACTGCAACTCAAGATAAAATAATCATGAATATAATGGGATAAGGAACACTAAGGAATTAAAGAACATGCATATAAAAGGTATTGTACGATTTGGCAAGGTATACTTGCCTAATGTCTGAGTCAGGTAAGATGATGTCCTGACAACGAATCAACAACAGCGCACAAAGAGTAAGGTATAAGAACAACTTCGGATGCTGAAAATAGTCTATTATCTAATTATAATTAATACTGCACCTAATACATTTATTTAATAAATTTTGAAGTTAGGATATAGTATAGGTTTTCGTATCATCTTTCCGAAAAACTAAACGGATCGCATTTTCGTTTTCGGAATCACCCGAAATCGTAAAAATACCGAAACACATTTATTTTTTTGGACACTAGATACTCAACCAGTTTTGCAGAAATTTACATAACGAATTTTGTCTATTAAAATATGTTTTTGGAAACCTTACCTCGATACGCTTCTTTTAAAAAAACTGGAGGCGAAACAGAGTTCGGAGCTAGGAGATATCGTCGATCCAAGTTGCTCTTGCTGCTAAAAAGCGGGGCTGAATTCTAATGATGAATTTTAGAGTTTCTATTGGATTAAAAATAATTTTGAATTATGGCTGATAGAAGGAGGATGTATTGGGTTTATATAGGTATTTATTTCAGATTTAGCTCCTAAATTAGATAGGAATTGATTTAAATTTATAGAAGTTACTTTGTTATGATATAATATAGATAGGGATGCTTTCCTAGTAGACTTAGGATTATGATTAACGTAAAATATAGTTCATATTTATCTAAATTATCTATAATATTGTTTAAAATTACTATAGATAATAAATATAGTTAATATTTATTTAAACAACCTTCATCTAATCTTATTTATACAAGCTGAAATATTTAATACTAATTTGACATTTATTCTATATTATGTAAATAGTGTACAATATAAGTAATATGTAAAAAGTAATAAAAGTTATGAAATAAAGCCTAAAAGTTTGAGAAAAATTGTATAATATAGTTTAGATCTTTAATGTACTAGAAAAGTAGCTTTATATATTTTTATACAAAATTCACAAATGAGCACTATACTAAATATAAGTAAAATAATACAAATTATATAATAAGTCAATAAATAGTTATTTAAAAATCCAAAAATTTCACAAATATTTATTTTGAAAAATCAGGTGGTTTACAAAAGTCTTATTTAGATAAGGACTAAGAAGAGTTTTAATTCCCCTTGGATTTCCCACTATTTAATTCAAATTGATTTAAAAGTAACTCAATCAAATATAATCCAAGGTAGATAGATTCTACCTCTAATTTAAACTGTATTTAAATAAATTAATATATTTTTTCCAACTTAAATTACCATAATTAATTACATATTAAATCAACCCATATTTAATATACTTTTTTTGAAATAATATGATAAAATTAATTTTGAAAATACAAATATATATACACTCACATGCAAAAATAATACTTACATAAAACACAGTTTTTCTAAACTACTAGTTGTACTTGTACCATAAAATAAAATGGCATTTTTTAAATAAAAATAAAGTTTGGCAATCCTCGGCGCAACGCATTTACAATTTCAAGCAATATAAAATATTTATCGTCTATTATTTTAAAATATTTTCTACATCTATATAATTAAAATGTTTTATAAAAATATGTACTTCGCACTTATTCGCACTTGACGAGAAATTTACGAAATACAAACTCGTACGCGACATACAAAAATGAAGTACACAAATCAATACCATATTTATTTAAAAAAATCGTAGTAGAAATTTAGGGGTTTTACATCCTACCCAACTTACAAGAATTTCGTCCTCGAAATTTAGGAATAGCTATGGTAGGGGAGATAGAAAGAGTTCATCAATACCGAAATACGATTAAATTTTTGGATGAGGCGAAGAAACGACGTTCGACACAAACATGCATTGGAAGATCGTGATTTTGATATCTGCGAAAATACATCATGGTTATGGAATTGAAGAATGGTCGCTAGTTAAGGTAATAAAATTATGATAACACGAATTAGAGAATAGAAAGGAATTGAGTAGGTCAAAGAGAATAATTTAGACATTTATGAGAGATGGTTTCTTGAGCGAATATAGTCGTCTAGGTTTAAGGTATGGTTAAAGAAATGATTTGAATCATTTTCAAGTTTCAAGAACGATTAGAAGGTTGCGATAATGAATCTAGGGTAGAGGAAAAAGGTAACTCAAGACGGAGATATAGTCACATTGGTTGGTCAGTAGTTAACTATCTTGGCAATAGATGGTGGGCAACTAAGGGGATATTAAGTACGAGTGATTGTCTTTCTAATATAGGCGAAAGACAAAAATAATAAAGAGTTCAAAGAAGATATTATCGAATACGAATAAGTGGTTCAAAGACGATTGAAATTTTTTAAAAAGAATTGCCAAGGCAGTCGCAGATGGAATTCTAGAGGCCAAGTTTAACTATGTCTCCATCCACGTCGAACAATATATGAAAAGTGAAGCAAAGTGCACTAGGTTGATCAGACCATCATGCACTAGTTCTGATTAGACAATGTATTCGTGGGCGTCTCCAACAACACATATGTCGTGAACAAGCTCGATAAAAGAATAAGCTTGCAAAACTAAGGCTAAATTAGTATCATAAGATAGTCAAAATATAAGTAAGGAATACTAATGAAGGAAATTAAATAGTCGAAGATCCATTAAAATCTAATTCTTGCCCGAAGTTTGGGCTTATGCAGTCGTCCTAGTGTTTTCTTATCTATGGCTTGGTTGACTAAATAAGTTAGGGTCCTATGAATTCTATAGTCTATGTAAACTTATCAATATGGGTCACAAGGACAAAGGTTTGTTAGGTCGTGAAGTATTCTACCCAACTTACAAGAGTTAAACTAGTAGTGTGATGGGACAATGGGTCAAGCAATCAAGATAAAGCACAAAGTTAAGCATTTAAGGAATTAAGTAGAACAAAATCACATATCGGATCGAAAGAATTGAGTCGAGGTTGAGTCCCTATCATTGGTCGAAAAATATATCGGTATCATGATAAAGGTTATAGTCTAGTCTTTATGACCCGAAAGTCATATCATAAAAATAGAGTACCAAGGGACGTGTTTGAGTGGGACATGATATACCTACATGAAGGTGAGCTCGTCTAGGTCTTACATATAAAATTTGTTGGAAGGTAACAGCTAGTATTACACTCCAAATATCAAAGTCACGGTAAAGGACACAAAAAGATCTAAAATAGAAAGCGGGAGTTCATGAAGTGACAATTAATGCACAAATATTAAAGAAGATCAAGTTGAAGCATGAAATAAAATTAATTAAGGAATCTAGTAAAATAATTTAGGGACACAGTTTTCAGAGAGAAGATAGTCTCCTAGGTGGATACAGTCAAAGAACGATTAAATCATTTCTCAAATTTCAAACGGTTAGAAGGTCACAATAAAAGATCTGGATTTGGGAAAAGGTCGAGTAAGTCAAAATTGAGATATAGTCACATGGTTTGGTCGAAGACTAACTATACTTGCGTATATACAACTATCTTGGTCATGGATGGAATGTAGAGTACCTCTATCTCATTAGGGTGACCTTATATGCTTCTTGGTTCTCTATCAAGATAAGATTTAATCCCAAAATTTGAGTTCCCAATATGTATTTTCGAGCTTGACATAAACTACGATATTCAAGTATAATCATAAAAATAATTCAAGTCTTTAATAATCCTAAGATAACCCTTAGTATGACAAATATATATATATATATATATATATATATATATATATATATATATATATATATATATATATATATATATATATATATATATATATATATATATATATATATATATTTTTTATTTATATATTTATATATATATATATATATATATATAAATAAAAAATATATATATATATATATATATATATATATATATATATATATATATATATTTTCCCTCCAATATGCACAAACTAAACTTTCTTATTCTCTAGTCGGTTGAGCTCATCCATCATAACTTTAAAAAAATTAGATTCTTCTATTCAATCTCAAAATAAGCTTTATCATATCTCTTAATAAATTTTCCACAAAATCGCAATTATAAATCAAAACTTTAAACTCAAGATTTAGATAATCTTATCAATCGTGAATTATGCGACAAAATTTGAAGATTTTGTTTTTCACAATTGAAATATTAAACTCAAAATCTAAATAAATTTATTAATCATAGATCGTATGACACAGTTCGAAATTTAAATTTTTTCTCAAATCAATTTATATCCTCAAAAGATATGAATAGCTATAACCCAAAAATCATAAATATTTTCTAAATCTTCAAAAATATTCTATCAATCCTTTGGTGAATACTCCTAGTAGTCTCAAGATAAAATTCTCTCTGTCCTCAAAGTTGGTAATATTGCTACTACCCAACTTAGAATTAACTAATCCTTAAGATCATACTTTTAGAAAAATAAATGCCTCTATATCTTAAATAAGACCTCAATGTATACTAATTGTGAATGTAATCCTTCTAGTCACGTGTTTGACCTATGAGCATATACTAGTGTAGTCATCTTTCTAACCGATATTAAGCACGAGAAAGTAAGGATTCACGGTAGAAAGGGGTCAAACAAGATGCAATCAAGGGAGACAAACGAGAGTTCAAAGTTTGGAGTCAAGAAAGAATGTCAAGTATATGGATGAGATCCTAGACTATAATCTTATCTGCAGGCTCACATCGGTACAATAACGTAACCGAAGTGATAAACTTGACCTGCATGGGCCATCATAAAAACATGTAACGCCCCAGTCCCAAAATACGTAGGACCAAGTACGTAGACATGCCACCTGAATAAATATGAAGCATACTCCAATATACGAAAATCTCGTATGTATACATAAGCTGTAAAATGTAGTAACCATGAAACTAATCTCATCCACAAATAAATATATATTAAAATCAACTTATAATTGTCATTTGTACAAAACGTTGGGCGGTAAAAAATCCACTGCCAACAAAAAGAAAAATACATAGCAACGATGGAAGAGTCGAGCGAAGCGAAAGACGATCCGAAAGCTAGCATCGCGAAGGTAGATTGTGAACTATGTCCTTGGCTAGAGCACCTGCGAAAATCACCAACACACCTGGAGAGATCACCAGGTCCTCGAAGGACTAGCAAGATACATAATATACAAGCCAAAAAGTAATAATACAAGTATGCAGATAAGTAGGAACTAATAAAAGAAATCAACCGAGTCAGAATAACTAAGATACCAAGATCTAAGACACAAAGATCCTTAGACACTATCATGCCATACTAATCGTGGGTAATAGGTGAAATCTATAGACTGTAGTCAAGGCAAGCACTCCCAATCTATAGTGTCTCAATCGCAGTCAAGGCAATCACTCCAATTGAGATGGTAGCCATTCCTAGTAAAATAATCCCATAGACCGTAGTCAAGGTAAGCACTCCCAATCTATAGAATGTCAAAGTCAAGTTCTACTCAAGTCATGTCAAGTCAAGTCAAGTCAAATCATGAGAGTCAGTAGTGTAGGACTAGACGACTCTATCACAAAACACGAGTGATCACAAAGGCAATATAACACACACTAGATGTATATCAAGAATGTAAATGTACGCTAACAAGATAAGTAGAACTGAAACAAGATAAGTAACCGCAACTCAAGATAAAATAATCATGAATATAATGGGATAAGGAACACTAAGGAATTAAAGAACATGCATATAAAAGGTACTATACGATTTGCCAAGGTATACTTGCCTGATGTCCGAGTCGGTTAAGATGATGTCCTGACGATGAATCAACAACAACGCACAAAGAGGAAGGTGTAGGAACAACTTCGGATGATGAAAATAGTATATTATCTAATTATAATTAATACTGCACCAAATACATTTATTTAATAAATTTTGAAGTTAGGATATGGTATAGGTTTTCGTATCATCTTTTCGAAAAACTAAACGGATCGCATTTTCGTTTCTGGAATCTTCCGAAATCATAAAAATACCGAAACACGTTTATTTTTTTGGACACTAGATACTCAAACAGTTTTACAGAAATTTACATAACGAATTTTGTCTATTAAAATATGTTTTTGGAAACCTTACCTCGATACGCTTCTTTTTAAAAAAAACTGGAGGTGAAACAGAGTCCGGAGCTAGGAGATATCGTCGTTCCAAGTTGCTCTTGCTGCTAAAAAGCGGGGCTAAATTCTAATGACGAATTTTAGAGTTTCTATTGGACTAAAAATAATTTTGAATTATGACTGATAGATGGGAGATGTATTGGGTTTATATAGGTATTTATTTTAGATTTATCTCCTAAATTAGATAAGATTTAATTTAAATTGATAGAAGTTACTTTGTTATGATATAATATAGATACGGATGCTTTCCTATTAGCCTTAGGATTATGATTAACTTAAAATATAGTTCATATTTATCTAAATTATCTATAACGTTATTTAAAATTACGATAAATAATATATAGAGTTAATATTTATTTAAACAACCTTCATCTAATCTCATTTATACAAGCTGAAATATTTAATACTAATTTGACATTTATTCTATATTATGTAAATAGTGTACAATATAAGTAACATGTAAAAAGTAATAAAAGTTATGAAATAAGTCCTAAAATTTTGAGAAAAATTGTATAATATAGTTTAGATCCTTAATGTACTAGAAAAGTAGCTTTATATATTTTTATACTAAATTCACTAATGAGCACTATACTAAATATATGTAAAATAATACAAATTATATAATAAGTCAATAAATAGTTATTTAAAAATCCAAAAATTCCACAAATATTTATTTTAAAAAATCAGGGGGGTTTACAAAGTCTTATCTAGATAAGGACTAAGAAAAGTTTTAATTCTCCTTAGATTTTCCACTATTTAATTCAAACTGATTTAAAAGTAACTCAATCAAATATAATCCAAGGTAGATAGATTTTACCTCTAATTTAAACTATATTTAAATAACTTAATATTTTTTCAACTTAAATCATCATAATTAATTATATATTAAATCAACCCATATTTAATATACTTTTTTCGAAATAATATGATAATAATTAATTTCGAAAATACAAATATATATACACACAGATGCAAAATTAAAACTTATATAAAACACAGTTTTTCTAAATTACTAGTTATACTTGTACCATAAAATAAAATGGCCTTTTTTTAAATAAAAATAAAGTTTGGCAATCCTCGGCGCTACACATTTACAATTTCAAGCAATATAAAATAGCTATCGTCTATTATTTTGAAATATTTTCTATATCTATATAATTAAAATGTTTTACAAAAATATGTACTTCGCACTGATTCGCACTTGACGAGAAATTTATGAAACGCAAACTCGTACGCGACATACAAATACGAAGTACAAAAATCAATACCATATTTATTTAAAAAAATTGTAGTAGAAATTTAGGAGTTTTACACCTTTCGCGGCGGGTAGAGAGCCCTGTACGAAAGTTTCTGAATAACCCACACCGATGTGAGGCTGGCGCTTGCTATACTCGTTTCTTTCGGGCCGAATCGGTTCCTTGGCCTTGGCAACCGTTCGAGAAAACTACACCTTGTCGACAAGTTGTCCAATGACCGTTTTGCAGAGGCTTGAAAAATGCTCTCCCTTTTCTAGAACCTTATATTTTCTCTTTTAGTTACAAACTTAGCCTTTCTTTTGAACTTAGTCGATTTACTCACTTAGCCATGTCATTGCAATAAATGTTAATCGATTTATTTATTATTTTGCATAGGCTAAGTAGACTTGCATAAGAAAGCATGTTTTCCATTTTTAATATCGACAGTTTGATAGGAAGTGTTTCGTGAAGAATCGTGCCATGATTTATTTGATTCTATACTATGATGACAAGCATTTCATTTAACTTCATATTAATTTTGAAATAGAGGGTCGAGGTGAAGGAGTTCAGCTACTCGCCTTAGACTTGCTTCAGGCGAGGGACTGGTTGGCTGCGCTGACATCGTCTACGCGATCACCTGCAATCACATAAGCAACTGATTAGAACACTGTATAATTCAAGGAATTATGATATGAATACGAAGCTCAAAAATGAAAGTCAAGAAAACCCATTGGAAATATTCACGAAAACGCATTCATGAAAACCAAAGCCAAAGCCAAATCAAGCGCGACATGAAAACCAGAGCAACGGGAGGTCTCTCCCGACTCAGCCGCAGAGCCAATCCTTGAGGCACAATCCGCTGAATATGGGACTTGGTTCTGAAGAAGCCATTCCATAACGGGGAATAGATCTTAATTCAACCATTCCTGTTCAACCGATTCGGCCGATTCCGACCTATCGGTCCCGACTGAATCGATAGCGACAGTATTCCTTTCTTGTGCACCCAGTGGACAGGAACGAGGCACGATGTAGGGACGGGGCACTACACCATAACCAACTAAGAAAATTTTTTGTCCTCGAAACTTAAGGATAGAACCTACCTCTACGATAACAATGAAGGAAATTTCTCCTTCATTTTCGATTCAAGCTCCCACGTCGACTCCTCGACCGAATGGTTACTCCAGAGTACGCAGACGAGAGGGATCGTTCGATTTTGCAGCAGCTTATCCTTGCGTTCTAAGATTTGAACATGCTCTTCAACGTAGGATAAGTCAGACTTCAGCTCCAGCTAACCAAAATCTACCACGTGGCTAGGGTCGTGCACGTACTTTCGCAACTGAGAGATGTGGAAGACATTGTGTACACCTTCTAGAGCCGGTGACATGGAAATTTGATAGGCCACTGGGGTGACCCACTTGAGTATTTCGAACGGCCCAATGAATCTTGGACCCAACTTTTCCTTTGCACCAAACCGGGTTACTCCCCGCATAGGCGACACTTTAAGAAACACGTGATCACCTTCTTAAAACTCGAGGGGTCGACGATGAACTTCTGTATTACTTTTCTAACGACTCTGTGCGGTCTTTAATCTTTCCTGAATGAGTCGAACTTTTTGCACAGTCTGTTCTACCAGTTCCGGGCTGAGAATCTGCCGCTCTCTAACTTCGTCCCAGCAAATGGGTGATCGGTACTTTCATCCAAACAAGGCTTCGTACGGTGCCATTTGGATGCTGGATTGATAGCTATTGTTGTATACAAATTGGCCAGAGGTAGATGAACATCCTAGCTTGATTTGAAGTCAATTGTGCAGAGTCGTAGCATGTCTTCGAGAATATGATTGACGTGCTCCGTTTGGCCATCGGTCTGGGGATGATAGGCTGAGCTAAAGTTCAACTTGGCACCCAGAGCTGAGTGAAGGCTACTCCAGAATCACGACATAAACCATGAATCCCGATCAAAGACGATGGATACTGGAACTCCGTACAGCCGTACTATCTCATCAAGATAAATCTGTACCGGGGATCAACGCTCTAAGTAACCTTAATGGCAATGAAGTGCGTTGACTTGGTTAGTCGATCGACGATGACCCAGATGACATCATTTTCTTGCGGTGTCTTCGGTAGACCAATAATAAAATCCATGCACACGTGCTACCACTTTCATTCCGAAATTACTAGATTCTGCATCTCCCCGCCCGGTCTCTGATGCTCAGCTTTCGCCTGCTGACAGGCCATGCATTGCGGCACGAAGAGTGCCACATCTATTTTCATTCCATGCCACCAGAATTTTGTGCGGAGGTTCTTGTACATCTTCGTGCTACCGGGATGCAAGGTGTACTTCGTATAGTGTGCCTCCGACAATATCTCCTTTCTAAGTTCTGAGTTATCTGGAACGCATAGCCTACCCTTCAATCGAAGCATACCGGTTTCGTCTTCAGCAAAGTCGATCATCCTACCGTCGAGATTAGTTCTCATATTTTCTTCACTTATGGATCGTCCTTCTGAGCGGTCTTGATCTTTTTTTGCAAGCTCGGCTCCAACTGCAGTTTTGCCAACTATACATTCCTGAATCGGACTCGGAGTTTGATGCCCATCTCTTCTAGGTCACGTAGCAATCTGCGGTCGATGGATAGCGAGGTAATATACTTCCGACTCAGAGCGTCCGCTACAATATTTCCCTTCCCGACGTACATTCAATAGTCAAGTCGTAATCTTTGATCAGTTCAAGCCAACGCCTTTGCCGCAAGTTCAGTTCCTTCTGCGTGAATAGATACTTAAGGCTTTTATGATCGGTATAGATCGTGCATACCACACCATAAAGATAGTGATGCCATAATTTTAACGCGAACACAATTGCCGCTAACTCCAAGTCATGAGTAGGGCAGTTCTTCTCGTGCGGCTTTAGCTATCGGAAAGCAAAAGATATCACCTTGTTTTGCTGCATTAGCACACACCCCAAGCCCTGATCGGATACGTCACTGAATATCTGGAAACCCTCAGTCTCTTCTAGAAGTGCGAGTATCAGGGCCGAGACGAGCCGTTGCTTTAATTCCTGGAAGGAAGCTTCACAGTCGTCTGACCATTTAAATGTGACTCCTTTCTGGATGAGACGAGTCAGATGCGATGCGATCTTCACGAAGTCTTTCACGAAGTGTCGGTTGTATCCCGCTAAGCCAAGGACAGTTCGAATCTCGTCGACGAACGCTGGCCGTTTCCAATCGACAATGGCTTCGACTTACTTTGGATCGATTGTAATACCTTCAGCTGAAATGATGTGTCCGAGGAATGCGATGCTGCTCAACCAAAATTTGCATTTTCTTCGCTTTGCATACAACTAATTTTCTCGTAGGGTCTGAAGCACGGTCCGTAGATGCTCAGTGTGTTGCTCCCTATTCTTTGAGTAGACGAGTATATCGTCGATAAAGACTACTACAAACTTGTCGAGGAATTGTCGGAACACCCGATTCATTAAATCTATGAAAGCAGCTGGGGCATTCCTTAAGCTAAACGACATTACCAGGAATTCGTAATGGCCGTATAGAGTACGAAAGGCAGACTTTGGCACATCGTCCGGCTTGATCTTGAGTTAATGGTAACCCGAGCGAATATCAATTTTAGAGAACACCGTAGCTCCTTGCAGCTGATCAAACAGATCATCTATGCAGGGCAGGGGGTATTTGTTCCAGACGGTGGCATTATTTAGCTCCGGTAATCGATACAAAGGTGCATTGAGCCATCCTTTTTCTTGACGAATAGCAGGGCGCTCCCAAAGGCGAGACGCTGGGTTGTATGAATCCCTTGTCGAGCAACTCTTACAACTGTACTTTGAGTTCTTTAAGCTCTACAGGGGCCATTATGTACGGGACTTTAGAGATTGATCGGGTATCGGAGAATGTATCAATAGTGAACTCAATCTCTCGATCAGGTGGCATGCCGGACAGTTCGTCCGGGAACACATCTGGAAATTCTGCCACAACGTCGGCCTGACCCGCATTTGCACCATCCTGTCGCATGTCTCGAACGGACGCTAGATAGCCTTCGCACCTGGAATACAGCATCTGTCGAACAGATATTACGAAGATCACCATGCAGGTCGACGACGTATCACCACACGTGTAAGCCCTTGACCCAAAATTTCTATATTTTTTATTATTTATTATTTTGCTAAATTACTAACTAATATATAACTATTAGAATAATCATCTATATATATATAGACTTAGCATTACTTTTGAAAGAAAGGACTATTTTGCAATTATCCAAAGAGGGAAGGGCCTGGCCATAATATTAGAAGAGGGAGGGACTGGAGTGTACTTTTCCAGTTTAAAACTTAAACGGCCAATGAATTCAAATCTCAGAGAGATTTGAACTCCAAATCCTACTCGATCAGGATTGAAATTTCGATCCTATCTCCCCATCCTCCAAAACCCTAGTATATAGGTGAGAGTTCACCAATACCCGACCTCCCCAAAACCCTAATATCACCCTGCCTTTGCATTGTGAAGCCTGTAGTGGAGAGGACAGAACAGAGCATTCGAAGTATCCCCAACAGGTAACCTCTTGCTTTTATTTTAATCCTTCCATGACATGCTAGGTGTTTGATTTAATGGCTAGGAAGAACTCCCATGGGTAGTACTCTAAGTAAACTAAGTATAGGAAACAATGAGCAAACTTGTAGATTTGTGGGAGGGTGTTTGTACCAAGTACCATATTAGAAATCTGGAATTAAGAATAGACCTAGGAGAGTCTAGATGAGTTGTTGCCTGCACCTAGACGTATACATTGTAGCCTCGTAGAGATATCAACCTAGGACAAGGCTATGCACGCAGGAATATCAAGAATCACATTGATATCTAGATATCAGATGTAACCCTGTTATGCCCAGAGGACAACTAGCATTGCCTCGACTTCAACATCCTCACCACTCTAAACTAGCCAGATGACAAGACTATGCACGTAACCCAATAACCTGAAGTCCTCATAGCTATGTAGGAAACATTAGTTGTATAGCCTGTTCTCCATTCTCTCCAGGTTGCCACATAGAGGAGCAAGGTATAGTTGCAGCCAAGGAAGATGGATCGAGACACATACCACTTAAATTAGTCCCTCTATTGCCTATCAATGTGGAGGGTTCAGATCTTAAATCGAACTCATCTATATCAGTTTACCTTCCTGGTTGCTGTCCAAAAGTGTGGATTGGTATCAGCTGTACACTGTAATATTCTGACTGGAGCCTTCTAAATAAATTCATTAAGCAATAATCTTTGATTGAAGGAAAGCAACATGATACTTGGAGGTTGGTTGTGAAGGCAGTACGACCCTGTATGTCAAATAATAAGAGGAAAGGCTATTGTACTAGTACTCACTAAGATTTCTTTCCACTAGCTTGTAGTATGAACTGCAAACAAGTGTTTTATCTAGTGTACTTGTCCCTTTGGTGTTTTATTGTCAAGCACTGCCAAGGGTGAGCTTTCATGGTTGAGAAAGGATGCAGTATAGTTGTTTGGGACAAAAGAATCAAGAGGAGTACCAATATTGCACCATTAAACTAAGATACATATATGCCCTGTCTCTACCCAGTCTCAATAGTGGATGGTTCAGACAACCATTTGAAGGCCTAGTATATATAACCTTATATCTAGTATTGTACTGATATCTCGAATAAACTGAGGTAACACCAGGTACATGGATTTCTATTATCAAACTCGATTTTAACATTCGAAGTCAAATCTGAGTTTTCAAACCCAGGTACATGGATTGACAGCAGAACTTGTACTATCTGCTTCGAGTTTGAGTAATCAAACACCTGCAAAATTAAAAGGTGTTTCCTGTGTAGTGATACATGTGTTTATGCCTCCCTAAACTGGATTTCCTTTTATACTTGATGATTCCTGTCTCAGGGTTACATGGCATGTCCTAAGCTTTCTAGCCAATACCTTGTTCATTCAACTAATTGCTGTACCCTCACTGTTTTTCCCTTCATATTAGATACCATGTGTATACAAGTACAGAGCTTATATGGGTAGAGGAAGGCCAAACACAACCATAGTAGAGAAGCAACAGTTACAGCTGCATCATCTGGTTTCCCCAGTTGAGGAAGAGCCAACTCTGTAAACTAGGAGGAGGCTCATTTGCACTGTTCAGGTTAGAGAGGAGTGTCCCCAAATTTCTAAATTGGGGAGTTAGCCCATGAGTAGGTAAGTTAGAAAGGCACAGTGCAACATGTTTATAGCAAGGCAGACAAGACTAAAATAGGAAAGCTATAGGACCAGCCCAGTCTTAGGATGTCAATCCTGACTCTTGAAAGCACCAATCAGCCCATAAATCATATATCAATCCTAATAGACCAAGTATCACTAGTTATTAAGATCCATGTTGCTTGAGTTAAAGACTATACAGAGTTGAGAAATCATAGACTTCATCTGCCAATTAATGGGAAGAATGGGATTAGATGCAAGTCACAGGAACTCTATCTAGGCATCCAACAATAACCAAGTGAGTACATATAGATACCTGCACCCTTGGCCATGAAGCAGGACAGATGTATGAGGGTTCAATTCATTGAGGGTCAGAGGTTAGTTCAAGCCTGGAGGTATCAGGAAACACCATGAGATAGAACAGTTAGAGCCCTGCTATTACCTCCAGCTCAATAACTGAGTTCAGAGTAAGAACAGGAAGGTTGTGATGTCAGTGTTGGATATTTTGTGCTGTTGTCTAGTGTCCAGATTAGGTTAGAATGTTTAGGGTGTTAGTAAGGGGAAACCATATGCGTAGAATTAAATGATTTGTATGGACAGATTGTTTGAGTGCAGATTTAAACGTGAAGGGAGTTGGGGTGAAGACCTTGGCTAAGCATTCAAACACCTAAAAAACTTGGGGTTATGTGGCAAAGCTTCCATGGTCATAGATATATATATATACCCATATGTTTTCTACCTTAGTATAGGTAATTATAGTTCCTTCGAGTCTACCTTAACCCTGACTAGTCATATGTCCCTATTTTGCGAGATTTTGACTACTTCATGTCGACCCTAGGCTAACAGGCTATTCTGGACTCAACGTGCGATTTTATGCACGGTCCGCCGGAATCCAACTCTGGACATACGGTTGGGTTCGTATCGGAAAACTGGATCCGTAGACATGTAGTTTGACGACTTTAGAGACCATTGACCTTGGCACGCTTTTCGGTGCAAAGCGGGTCCAACGGCGGATATCGTTTTTGCCCGAAATTACCGTTTTGCCCCTGTGTCCAGAATTGGACTTAAGGACAGGCAATCCTAGCTAATTTGACTATTCTGAGAATGTTGGTACTATTTATTTCAGCATCCGGAGACTTCTGCATGTGTTGACTGATTGTGGCTCATTGAGTGGTATGGTATTTTGGTTTCTCCAGCTAAGGACCTCAGGCAAGTGCACTTTCTGATTGCTTACCGATTCATAGTAGTCTTTTCATTTTATGTCTATACATATATCTTGCTGCTTGTTGACACGCTCGTCACACGGAGTTGTCGGAAGGGGAAATATCTTAGTATACATGTGGACTACCCAGAAATATCCCATTATGTCTAATCTTGAATGCTAGCCGCTGCGCACGACACGTGCAGTGTGCCTTATTTACCCCCTAGCCGTCCACATGTTGAAACAGATATTTCACACCACTTAGATAGATGTCTTTTATTAGCTTTTCCTTGTTTATTTCTCTATCGTGCTATGACATCACTTTATCTTACAGTTTTTATTTCTCATATGCTATTTTCATGTCTTGATAATTCTATTGTGTTTTGCACTGCCGTCGGTTTGTGTACTTGTTCCAATCCTGACTGGATAACCAACATTTTTCAGGTTTAGCCACGATCACTCTTAGCACTGGGAGAACTTGGGTATGCTGAAGACAACCTAGAAATAGATAGCTATTGTATCATTTCATTAATTGTAAAACTTTATATTTTTTTCCTTTAAATATAAATGTTGTAACTGTTGTAATAAATTTAGAAATGTGAATGAGCAGCAAATGTTGTATTTCTTGAGCATTTATTTCTTGCGGGCTTGACATTCTACCGCCGACTCTGCGGCGTAGGCTGGCTTGGACACGTCTCGTATCCGAAAACCGGGTACGGGTCGTGACAAGTTTTTGTGGTGGCCCATGCAGATATGCTATTCATTTGGTAAGTTAGGCTTATCTATAATTAAGGCGTTAATTTTGCTAAACTGCTTAATTTTCTTTTGCTTTGTTAGATATAAATTTTATATCATAAGTTAGAACTGTCTATTTTAAAATTTTCTTTGCTGTAAGAATTAGTTTAAAATTTCTGATTCTGTTATTCGTGTACAGAATCTCGAGTTAGATTTTGATTCTCACAAAACTCGAATTACTTGTGCCTCCTTTCAAAAAAAAAAATCTCGCCTACTTATATTTTCACTATCTTGACCAACGCTGCTATTACAGCCTAGTTTTGCAAGCTTACTCTTTTATCGAGCTTGATTCGGGACATATGTTTATTGGGGACGCCCGCTAACATATTGTCTAATCAGAATCATTGTATTACGGTCTGATCAACCATGATGCTTTTGGTTCACTCTTCATCTAATTACCCTACGTGGATTGAGATATAGATGTCCATAGGTCCTCATCCGCGACTGCTTTGACAATTCCTCTTGAATTAAACATTCGTCCTTGAATCATGTAATTGTGTTCAGTGACATCCCTCTTGAACTCTTTATTGCTTTTGTCTTTCGCGGATTGGAAAGGCGAAAACTCGTAATTGATAGATAGACACAGAGTATTCCCATGGCTATGATAGTTGTATATGCAAGTATAGCTACCATCGGCCAACCCTGTGACAGGAACCTTGCCACCATATCCTAGCCTCTAAGGTGGGTAGAAGCCTTCCGGTATTCGAAATTACGAAATGGCTAGAATTAAATTGAGGAGATTAAGGTAGTGGTAGACTTTGAAATTTTTAAAGAATAGCTGCGAATTAAAATTTTGAGGACGAAATTATTTTAAGGTGGGTAGGTTTGTAAGCCCTTGACCCGAAATTTCCATATTTTTTATTATTTATTATTTTACTAAATTACTAACTAATATATAACTATTAGAATAATCATCTATATATATATATACTTAGCATTACTTTTGAAAGAAAGGACTATTTTGCAATTATCCAAAGAGGGAAGGGCCTGGCCATAATATTAGAAGAGGGAGGGACTGGAGTGTACTTTTCCAGTTTAAAACTTAAACGACCAATGAATTCAAATCTCAGAGAGATTTGAACTCCAAATCCTACTCGATCAGGATTGAAATTCCGATCCTATCTCCCCATCCTCCAAAACCCTAGTATATAGGTGAGAGTTCACCAATACCCAACCTCCCCCAAACCCTAATATCACCCTGCCTTTGCATTGTGAAGCCTGTAGTGGAGAGGACAGAACAGAGCATTCGAAGTATCCCCAACAGGTAACCTCTTGCTTTTATTTTAATCCTTCCATGACATGCTAGGTGTTTGATTTAATGGCTAGGAAGAACTCCCATGGGTGGTACTCTAAGTAAACTAAGTATAGGAAACAATGAGCAAACTTGTAGATTTGTGGGAGGGTGTTTGTACCAAGTACCATATTAGAAATCTGGAATTAAGAATAGACCTAGGAGAGTCTAGATGAGTTGTTGCCTGCACCTAGACGTATACATTGTAGCCTCGTAGAGATATCAACCTAGGACAAGGCTATGCACGCAGGAATATCAAGAATCACATTGATATCTAGATATCAGATGTAACCCTGTTATGCCCAGAGGACAACTAGCATTGCCTCGACTTCAACATCCTCACCACTCTAAACTAGCCAGATGACAAGACTATGCACGTAACCCAATAACCTGAAGTCCTCATAGCTATGTAGGAAACATTAGTTGTATAGCCTGTTCTCCATACTCTCCAGGTTGCCACATAGAGGAGCAAGGTATAGTTGCAGCCAAGGAAGATGGATCGAGACACATACCACTTAAATTAGTCCCTCTATTGCCTATCAATATGGAGGGTTCAGATCTTAAATCGAACTCATCTATATCAGTTTACCTTCCTGGTTGCTGTCCAAAAGTGTGGATTGGTATCAGCTGTACACTGTAATGTTCTGACTGGAGCCTTCTAAATAAATTCATTAAGCAATAATCTTTGATTGAAGGAAAGCAACATGATACTTTGAGGTAGGTTGTGAAGGCAGTACGACCCTGTATGTCAAATAATAAGAGGAAAGGCTATTGTACTAGTACTCACTAAGATTTCTTTCCACTAGCTTGTAGTATGAACTGCAAACAAGTGTTTTATCTAGTGTACTTGTCCCTTTAGTATTTTATTGTCAAGCACTGCCAAGGGTGAGCTTTCATGGTTGAGAAAGGATGCAGTATAGTTGTTTGGGACAAAAGGATCAAGAGGAGTACCAGTATTGCACCATTAAACCAAGATACATATATGCCCTGTCTCTACCCAGTCTCAATAGTGGATGGTTCAGACAACCATTTGAAGGCCTAGTATATATAACCTTATATCTAGTATTGTACTGATATCTCGGATAAACTGAGGTAACACCAGGTACATGGATTTCTATTATCAAACTCGATTTTAACATTCGAAGTCAAATCTGAGTTTTCAAACCCAGGTACATGGATTGACAGCAGAACTTGTACTATCTGCTTCGAGTTTGAGTAATCAAACACCTGCAAAATTAAAAGGTGTTTCCTGTGTAGTGATACATGTGTTTATGCCTCCCTAAACTGGATTTCCTTTTATACTTGATGATTCCTGTCTCAGGGTTACATGGCATGTCCTAAGCTTTCTAGCCAATACCTTGTTCATTCAACTAATTGCTGTACCCTCACTGTTTTTCCCTTCATATTAGATACCATGTGTATACAAGTACAGAGCTTATATGGGTAGAGGAAGGCCAAACACAACCATAGTAGAGAAGCAACAGTTACAGCTGCATCATCTGGTTTCCCCAGTTGAGGAAGAGCCAACTCTGTAAACTAGGAGGAGGCTCATTTGCACTGTTCAGGTTAGAGAGGAGTGTCCCCAAATTTCTAAATTGGGGAGTTAGCCCATGAGTAGGTAAGTTAGAAAGGCACAGTGCAACATGTTTATAGCAAGGCAGACAAGACTAAAATAGGAAAGCTATAGGACCAGCCCAGTCTTAGGATGTCAATCCTGACTCTTGAAAGCACCAATCAGCCCATAAATCATATATCAATCCTAATAGACCAAGTATCACTAGTTATTAAGATCCATGTTGCTTGAGTTAAAGACTATACAGAGTTGAGAAATCATAGACTTCATCTGCCAATTAATGGGAAGAATGGGATTAGATGCAAGTCACAGGAACTCTATCTAGGCATCCAACAATAACCAAGTGAGTACATATAGATACCTGCACCCTTGGCCATGAAGCAGGACAGATGTATGAGGGTTCAATTCATTGAGGGTCAGAGGTTAGTTCAAGCCTGGAGGTATCAGGAAACACCATGAGATAGAACAGTTAGAGCCCTGCTATTACCTCCAGCTCAATAACTGAGTTCAGAGTAAGAACAGGAAGGTTGTGATGTCAGTGTTGGATATTTTGTGCTGTTGTCTAGTGTCCAGATTAGGTTAGAATGTTTAGGGTGTTAGTAAGGGGAAACCATATGCGTAGAATTAAATGATTTGTATGGACAGATTGTTTGAGTGCAGATTTAAACGTGAAGGGAGTTGGGGTGAAGACCTTGGCTAAGCATTCAAACACCTAAAAAACTTGGGGTTATGTGGCAAAGCTTCCATGGTCATAGATATATATATATACCCATATGTTTTCTACCTTAGTATAGGTAATTATAGTTCCTTCGAGTCTACCTTAACCCTGACTAGTCATATGTCCCTATTTTGCGAGATTTTGACTACTTCATGTCGACCCTAGGCTAACAGGCTATTCTGGACTCAACGTGCGATTTTATGCACGGTCCGCCGGAATCCAACTCTGGACATACGGTTGGGTTCGTATCGGAAAACTGGATCCGTAGACATGTAGTTTGACGACTTTAGAGACCATTGACCTTGGCACGCTTTTCGGTGCAAAGCGGGTCCAACGGCGGACATCGTTTTTGCCCGAAATTACCGTTTTGCCCCTGTGTCCAGAATTGGACTTAAGGACAGGCAATCCTAGCTAATTTGACTATTCTGAGAATGTTGGTACTATTTATTTCAGCATCCGGAGACTTCTGCATGTGTTGACTGATTGTGGCTCATTGAGTGGTATGGTATTTTGGTTTCTCCAGCTAAGGACCTCAGGCAAGTGCACTTTCTGATTGCTTTCCGATTCATAGTAGTCTTTTCATTTCATGTCTATACATATATCTTGCTACTTGTTGACACGCTCGTCACACGGAGTTGTCGGAAGGGGAAATATCTTAGTATATATGTGGACTACCCAGAAATATCCCATTATGTCTAATCTTGAATGCTAGCCGCTGCGCACGACACGTGCAGTGTGCCTTATTTACCCCCTAGCCGTCCACATATTGAAACAGATATTTCACACCACTTAGATAGATGTCTTTTATTAGCTTTTTCTTGTTTATTTCTCTATCGTGCTATGACATCACTTTATCTTACAGTTTTCATTTCTCATATGCTATTTTCATGTCTTGATAATTCTATTGTGTTTTGCACTGCCGTCGATTTGTGTACTTGTTCCAATCCTGACTGGATAACCAACATTTTTCAGGTTTAGCCGCGATCACTCTTAGCACTGGGAGAACTTGGGTATGCTGAAGACAACCTAGAAATAGATAGCCATTGTATCATTTCATTAATTGTAAAACTTTGTATTTTTTTCCTTTAAATATAAATGTTGTAACTGTTGTAATAAATTTAGAAATGTGAATGAGCAGCAAATGTTGTATTTCTTGAGCATTTATTTCTTGCGGGCTTGACAGCGTTCTACCGCCGACTCTGCGGCGTAGGCTGGCTTGGACACGTCTCGTATCCGAAAACCGGGTGCGGGTCATGACAATACGAATAGCAGAATTCAGGCACTCGAGGTATATAGAATGTGACCCTCTTTTCAGTACAGTCGATGGTTGCATTTTACAGACTGAGCCAATTCATCCCCAGAATGATGTCGTAGTCCTTAATATCTAGAACTATCGCATCAAGACTGACCTTTTGACCACCTATACAGATGATTCCATCACTGCAAACTAAGTTTGCAAGTAGTGGCATGCCCTACGGTACATTATAAGTAAGATCGAGACCCAGCGGTGTCAGAGGAAATTTGTGCTCGACGGTGAAGTCTACCGATATAAAACTATACATGGCACCTGAATCAAACAGTACACGAGCAGGTTTGTTATTAAAATGCAGTATACCTGTCGCGACTGTGTCAGAGACAAATGCTTCGTCTCGAGTCATGGCGTAGACGCGGCCCTGAGCATTGGAGTGACAGTCTTGGCCATTCTGTGGCGCGGTCTGTGGAGCCCGAGGTGCTTGGCCTTGGTTTTGTTGGTGTTATTGGGGGTACTGGTTCGACTTCTCCGGACAGTTGCGAGCAATGTGGTCCGTACGGCCGCACCAGGAAGCATGCTTCACTCTTCAATCGGCACTCGTTGGCCACGTGCCCCTCCTTGTGGCAGAAATTGTAGACTATTCGATCCTTTGCCTGGTGGCCGCCTCCGTTGCCGCGATTTTGACGCTTGTGTGCATTGTTGCCTCCCGTGTTACTATGGCATTTGTTATTAAAGTGAACAACGCCAGTAGTAGCAGGAGGATACGCGGACTCCAGACGGAGGGCATGGTTGAGTGCCTCGTCCATGGTTTTGTATTCAGGCACCGAAACATGGGCACGAATAGAAGAACGTAGGCCTACTTCGAATCATCAAGCTTGACTTGCAATTGTAGGTAGATATGCTCCAGCAAATTTGGCTAGTTTGTTGAATTCGGCCGCATACTGTCGTACTGTCATTTTTTCTTGCCTCAACTGCATAAATTTATTTTCTTTTTCCTGTCGCACGGCTGCAGAAAGATATTCAGTCTCGAACGCTTTTCTGAATATGGCCCACGAGATCGTCGCCGTCTCGTCTTCTTGTCGAATTGCCCGCTTCGGCACGGCCCACCAATCGTGTATGTTCATTCAAAGTAAGAGTTGAGCACATGCGACTTTCTTCGAGTCTTCGACACCCAGAAGTTTGAACTTGTCTTCCAGCTCCTCCAACCAGTCGATCGCCACGGAGGAATCTTCTGTGCCGTTGAAGGAAGTACGGCAGCTTTTTATGAATTTTGACACGTCGAAGTTAGAACTTCTCGGTGCTACAAGTGAGAGCACGGGCGCCTCCAGTTCAGCTTCGGTAGAACGAACCGCAGGCTCGGTCACAGCAGGCATCATCGTTGAATTGTTGTTGTCCACGACCGATTGTACGATTTGTGGGAGTGTATTCAGCTGCTGCTGCTACAGCTTGAAATGGACAACAAACCGATTCTCAAACTGGGTCTGATGAGCCTCCACTGCTGACAATGGAGCTCATTTTGGCGTTGCTATATTTCAAGCATCTGCAGCATCCGTTGCATCGGGTCGCCGGAGGATGCGGCTACGGTAGGCGTCATTCCCGTTGGGTTAACGGAATACTCGAGTCTGGAACTACTCGAGCCGCTGGAAGCACTCGTCTCGTCCTTTGTTCGAGGTTCCGCAACTGCAGGGAAAAGAAAGTGTCACGCCCCAGAACCAGAATATCGGAGAGCAGGAGATTGACTCAGCCAGCTACGTATTACGGGTAGATGAATACCGTATAATACGATCAATACTGTCTAAAAGACGAGGGGGTGCATACTACATGAAAGTCTCATTAGGTTTATTCAAAATCTATTGTCCCAATCATTCAATAAAAAACAGTAAGTAGAGAACATGTAAATGTGAGCAGTACGGCGTCCCAAATGTTTAGTCAAAATGTTCTTGAGATCTGGCTTTACAAAATATAGCCAGATGATATAATAAGGTATACACAATCGTTATCAGCTGCAGTCTGACTTTGTTACAATTTTGTAAAAGTAAGTGCAAGACAGTCCGACTAACATGTCGGTGCCAAGCGGCAAAAAGTATAATAAGTAGCAAAACGAGCAGGGAAGCAAGGAACCCACTCGTGTCCTTCTACGATCATCCCTCTAGTATTGACCATCTTGGAGGTGGAAGTAAGCTGAGTCCTCGGGAGCTGGCTCTAAATCTGGCCATGCAAAACTAGAGAGGTTAGACCTCAAATAGCAAGTACCACAAAGGAAGCACGACATGAAGAATTAGAACCAGTGATAAGGGTTAAGAATACGATAAATAATGTCTCTACTTGCTACTGGGATTCACACAACATCACGATACTTCAAGCCAACTTCCCAACCAAATAAGGACAGAAGTTGACCTGTCATGTCCTGACATTTTGCTCATCTCAGTAGTTAACAGAGTAGGTACAATACACAAATAAATCAAATTAAACGACAATACAACTACTACGGCTTGCTAACTGTAAGTTTTAAGTTGTCCGGAAAATATGCAATAAGGTATTCCTCCGTTCTTACAATGTACAAACAAGGCTAGTCTACCCAATAATCAATTGCGCCAATCATAAATTAGACGTGTCCCAGCGGGACACCCGTCATCAATATGCAGAAAAATATAAACAGATACCACTCCCTGCCCGTGTGGCAGGTTTGCAGTATCCGTATGTAACTCCTCTTCCCAAAAAATTTTGAAAATATTTTTCATTATTTATTTGATTTAAATGGTGATTTTAGAATTTTATAAATAATTATTTAGTTAATTATTACGGTAGATGACTTTAACCATAGTTGAGTTTTGGAGTACAAGATGACTAGGAATCATGGCACGGATAGTGCAGTGGCGTGCTTTGACTAGTGTTTAGTCATGGTAGGGGAATGCCGAGCCATAGGTGTGTTCTAACTAAGAAAACCAGACCAAGTTGCGAGTTAATCCCTATAAATGGTTTAATTAGTTATTTATTAATATTTTGACTTTTAGGAATTTCAGTTATTCCAAAATAGTCTGGACTGGGCCCGAACCGAGCCCAAGCCCGTGTAGGCTTATAGTGAGTCCTAAGATGTCCATGACGATATACTTTGAGTGTATACTGCTACCTTGTTTTAAGTGTCTAACTAATATTTTTCTAGAATAATCGTTATATAAATATAATATCAATATGCAGTTATTTTGATTGAATATTATTTCTTAGAAAGATGATAACTATCTTCCTTAGACGTACTTGTGTATTTTTGGGATCAAGACTATAAAGATTTTGGGTGTACAACTATTGTTATTTTTCTTGTTTATTGTAATGCCTATAGTTCGTATTACGTATTTTGGAATACGTGTACGTATTTTCTTGTATTGCATGATTCCTTGCTTGGCTTATCTTGGCATTTCATGGCTTGGTTTATTTTGGGTTTGTTCGGCTAGGCTTGGGTTGCCTTGGTTCATCGTGAACCAAGGGGAGAACCCCTACCTACCACCACCATCTTCCTTTATTACCCATTCCCTCATTCTCTCTCTTCATTTACTTCTTCTTCTCCACCATTACTTCTTCAACCACCAGGAGAGAGAGAGAGAGAGAGAGAGAGCTTAGGCAAGTGTAGCTTGCTTCATGGGGGAACTTCATTTTTATTGTTCCATTCTCTTCCTCTCGAGATTCTAACACACTTTAGTACTTAGCATTTCTAATTACCATGGCTCAATTTGTGTAGATCTAAGTTTATAGTATTTTCGAATTTCTTGGGTTTTGATCTACTTAACATTGTTATTTCCAAGTTTTGATGGTTCCATGTTGTAGAGAATTTCGTTCTACCCCATTTTGACCTACGGAAGTCCTGATTTTGACTTTAAATGAAGGATTAATGGAGCTTTGAAGCCATGGTTTCCATGGTTCTTCTTTGAAGAAGAAGAACAACTTTATGCGGCAACTCATGTGGCCAGCTTTATGCGGCAACTCATGCGGCCAACTTTATGCGGCAACTCATACGGCCAGCTTTATGGGCAACTCATGTGGCCAGCTTTATACGGCACACCATGCGGCCAGCTTGATGCGGCAACTCATGCGGCCAGCTTTTGCGGCAACTCATGCGGCCAGCTTTATGCGACAACTCATGCGGCCAGCTTTTGCGGCAACTCATGCGGCCAGCTTATGCGGCAACTCATGCGGCCAGCTTTATATGGCAACTCATGCGGCCAGCTTTATGCGGCAACTCATGCGGCCAACTTTTGCGGCAACTCATACGGCCAGCTTTTGCGGCAACTCATGCGGCCAGCTTTTGCGGAAACTTCATGCGGCCAGCTTTTACGGCAACTTCATGCGGCCAGCTTTATGCGACAACTTCATGTGGCCAGCTTTTGCGGCAACTCATGCGGTCAGCTTTTACGGCAACTTATGCGGCCAGCTTTTACGGCAACTCATGCGGCCAGCTTTTACGGCAACTTATGCGGCCAGCTGTTGCGGCAACTTCATGCGGCCAGCTTTTGCGGCAACCTCATATGGCCAGCTTTATGCGACAACTTCATGCGGCCAGCTTTATGCGGCAACTCCATGCGGCCAGCTTTTTGTGGCAACCTTTATGCGGCCAGTCTTTTACGGCAACCCTCATGGCAGGTTATATTTTGGAACACGACATGATAATGTAGGGATAGAATATGTTAGTGGCCCGTCGTGGCGCACTCTTGATAAGTAACCTACATGATAACCTTGGTATGCAGTTGCGACGGTTAGCATGTCAAGACAAGTAGGAATGACCTGGACACCGTGGACGATTGTGTTTGTACAAATAAACTGGTACTGTCTTGCATCATGTCTAGAATAGGGATCCCTGAGTAGCACGGTCAGGGATACCTACAGTAATTGACTAAGGCTAATAAACTAGAATAATTCAGTAGACATGAAGAGATTCCCAGCTACAGGCAATCCCGTTATCTGGGCGCATTAAGTGGACTTGTAGCCTACCGACGAGTAGGTCATATTTCCAGCACACAGTCACGTGTTGCAACCTTCATAAACGGACATTCGACCTGGATAACCGGATGGTCTGCAGGGCTTGTGGCTCTTGGGATAATCTCATTGCATCTTGCTAGTAACTAGACCTGTGATAATCCTACTTAGTTAAAGTATCAAGCCGTACTCTTGATTGACCGTGATTGATTGGATGGAGGTTATTCCAGCTTAGTCTTATCCTGATCATATGCAAGATTGTGACATGACATGATTGTAGGTCCTAAAAATCAAGTTGTACCTATCAAAGAAGTCATGAAAATCAAATTGTGCATCCTTCAAGTGAACTGCGCAGGAGACAGATTACGTAACATCTCAATTGTGCAGGCTGAACTGCGCACTCATCCAAGTGCGCAAGCTGATGTGGCCTCGTCATCATTATCTGATAGAGAATCAGATCTTCTGACAAATGACAGCACGGAGAACGAGGAAACTGTTCGTTTATCGTACAGCACAGCGCTCGAGGACAGCTGTACATGCAGCACAATCTGCCAGACTCTCTGCAGCGCGGTCCATCCCAGCACAATCTGAATCCAGCGTAATTCATGTAGCGCACTCCATCAAGACAACTGACAATGTACACGTGGCCTTCATGCCATCAATTACTTACCATGTGGCAATCGTCTGTACACGACCAAGCGCATTTCAATCAAACAATGCCACGCGTCACATACAGATGGTCCACGATCGGGTAACTGCCTGCGCAGTTCATTGCTCGCGCAATCCAAAGTCTGTGCAATCCATCCTGCGTAACTCAGAATAACTAAAAGTTAGTTATTTCCAGAACTCTATAAATAGAGTTTCAAGTCTTCATTAACACATACACACACAGAGATCAGCAAAATTAGAATTAAAAGCAGAGAGTTCAGGAGTTCTTGCCCAAGTGCTGCTGCATTCTTCAGAGGCTATCGCCTTCAACTTCAGAGGCTATCGTCTTCAAAGTTTACATCGTCCAAGGGATAAAGCGATCGTTATTCAGATCGGATTCCTATAGTTGTACTTTTCCAGAATTCTTGTAATCTTCTTACAAAGTTTGTGAAATAAAGATCAACTTTTGTTTTTGCAAACAAAATGGCCACTCTGCTGGGGACGACTTTCTCCTCCGACGAGGAAGTGACAACTCAATGTGACGTTGCGTCTATCGAAAAGACGCAGAAGATGCTGGTTGTAAAGGTCAACCAGACGGCCTACGAGGCGATGATCAACTCCAGGACCACCCCTCGTACTGCAATAACTTCTGCCACGAGCAAAGTTCACCCAGTGTGGGTCCCCAAGACTGTTGCGCAGTCTACAGCCTCTGCTGCTCAGCCTGCTGTGCAGTCCACTGTCTCTGTTGCTGCCTCTGCTGCGCAGTCTGCTGCTACTGCCCATGCGCAGTGTGCTGCTCCCCTTGCCAGTGCACAACCTACTTCCTATGCTGCTCTGTCAAAGTGCAAGACTCCTCTTCCCCTAGCACAGTTGGCTGCAACTTTGCCTGCGCAATCCACTACTCCAACAACCAGAGTACAACCCAAACACTCTGGCATCAAGGCTCCTGCTGCGCAAACTATTGAGACTGTGGCCAGAAGACCTTCTGCCAGAATTACTCATGCACAACCTGCCAGTGCGCCAACAACCACTTCAATCCCTGCATAAACTGTACCAGCGCAGTCTAAGAGAGACAGCCCTTTGGCTAATCTCTCTTCTTCTCATAGCAAGGAGAAAAACTCTGCTCCTCTTCCCAAGCATCCTGTTGCTCCAGCACAATCCACTGGGGGTAGTCTTTTGACTATTCCTCCTCATCCCCAGAGCAAAGGAAAAGGCCCGTTGGTCTTTTCTCAAACTTCTTCGTCCCACGACTTGGAAGATAACAGAGGGAAACGCTCTTTAGCTAACCCTTCTTCACAAAACAAAAGAAAAGGCCCTTTGGTCTTTTCTCGGTCTTCTTCGGTTTTTACTGTAGAAGATCAATCTGAACGTGCCTCGGCACCAGTTAGCAGAAGAACTCTTTCAAACAAGGGTTCTTCTTCCCTCCTTGTCAAAGGGAAGTGCATTGATCAAAGAGGTATTCTGCCTACTCCGGTAGCAGAATTCCAAGATCTCCTAACTCTCAAGATATCTCGTTCAAAACAGGAAAAATTGCTGGTGTCTCAGACAGAAACCCCTAGGGGTGAATTTGCTGATCTAAGAACTTATCTCAATAGGCCAACTTCGATAAAACGCAAGCAGCCAATGCCGAAGACGAACCTGTATCAAAAGCAAACTTCCAGGGTCAAAAATCCTGATACTTATGCTAATGAAGTGAGTACTTCCCTATACACTCAAGGGACAAAACATCTGAAGAACCGGAACCATATTTCGAATCTTATCAAAGAACAAATCCCTCGAACTTCTTCTCGTCCCGTCGTTGTTCCTGATCTCCGAGAACACCTCAAACAAAAACAGGACAACATCTCAACACCTCCAGTGCAACCACTTGGAAACTATTGTAATCATAAAGTGGTCATCAAGTGTTGTTGTCAGACAATAAGATGATCTGTCTTCGATCGTCTGAACTTTACAAACTCTGAACTTATGTCAGAAGATGAAGACAAAGTTTTGTACGCTTCCGTCAACATGACTTCCAGAGACACTGGGGGTAGGAAGTGCTCTAAGCACGGCAAGCCTCGCAAGCCAAGCCAGCGGTATTTGGATCTACTCCAAGAATCTTCTGAAGGAATATTCCAACATACCCGATCCCGAAGCCGAGACACAATCGGTCAAAGGAATCTTCTCCAAGATCCTTCTGGTCATCTCCCTCTTTCTCACTCAGAAGATAATTCTTTCTCTGACTATGATGCATACAGCAAAAGTTCTGAACAGACAGTGTCCTCCACTGTACCTAGAGAAGTGACAGCTTATGTTGTCACCGAAGACCCAGATGCTTCCAGTTCAGCTAGTCAAGAACAACGAATAGCTACACTAGAAGATAAGTTGAAGACCATGACTGAAATGGTCGCCAGTATGTATTCTATTATTATGGCCCAACATACAGTACCACCGACCGTACCTGCTACAAATCCTGAGATCATAGCATCGTCGGTGCCTGTCAATGCAGGGCTGGGGGTAGCATCTCCTCAAGTACCTCCTATGCAGATTCAACCTACACCTAGTCAGTCAGGTGCTGGGGGTAGTGCTTACCACGCTGTTCCTCCCCCTAACACTCTGATTCAGCCTGCCCCTTCGTCATCAGTGGAGGATGCCAATGAAGCTGTCAAACTCCTGCGCACTCAATTCGAGGCCTTCAAAGAGAAGGACAACTTGCAGAGGTTAGGGATCAAGCAACCCTACCCAGTTGAATGGAAGGAAGCCCCATTTCCTCCGAAGTACAAAATCCCAACAATCTCGCTGTTTGATGGCAGTACTTCTCCCAGTTAGTTCATTAACCACTTTGAGGTAATGACTGTCCAACTCCAGCCAAATGACGCTCTTCTAACCAGAGTATTCATCGGCTGTTTAGCCGGTGTCGCATACGATTAGTACAGAAGCTTGCCCGATGGCTGTATCACTTCCTTATCGGGTCTTAAACAAATCTTCTTGGAACGATTCTATGAAGGGATCAATGACATGACTATGTCGGCCCTTAATAAAATCAAACAAAGGCATAATGAAACCGCTGAGAGTTTCATTGAAAGGTTCCACCGAGAAGCTTTAAAGATGCCTCCAGGGACTCCAGCCGCTGTGACCATAGACACCTGCAAGGCAAATCTTTTGCCTATCATCAGCATGTGGACGGGGTCAACTCAGTTCCAAGATTGGCCATCCTTCATTGTCAACGCTAAGGCAGCTGAAGTTAGTGCTGACAAATTCAAGCAGCTAGGGGTACACATGTCTAACCCCAACCGGGATGAACACCAGACATCGGGTGGTGGTAATCGTCAGAACAACCGAAAGGGAAAAGAGACTCTGAACATTAATCTGAAGAACAAAGAATCTCTAGCGGTCAACGTAGCTCCACCTACGTCTACTTCTACTCCTTCTGCACCTCCACTAAGGAAACCTCGTCCGAAAGTAGAATACTCATTTGACGAGAATGACACTGTGAGCATCTTCGATTGCTTGATCAAGAGCAATAAGCTCTAACTCCCAGACCCGAAGAAGCCTGATGAAGTCGGTAAGACTGATCATCCCAAATACTGTGTCTATCACAGATTTATTGGGCATCCCACTCGAGCATGTTATGTGCTCAAAGGCAAAATTCAAGAGCTGATCAACGCTGGTGTTGTCACTCTGCAGCAAGATAAGAAGACGGTTACCGCGAACATGGTCTCAGTTTAGTTCGGTGACTTCCCTCCGCAGATGGTGCAGCATGGTGTCATCCCTATCCCTAAGGCTACTCTCGAGATTGAGAATCTCCCTCCTCCAAGAAGTGAAGGTCTTGTCCCCTTGTCTCTTGACAAAGGCGAGATTATGTGGATCCATCCTGATCTTGCCTCTGAGTTCAAACTTTCCTCTTCCTCCAAGAAGAAAGACCGCTCCAAGGGCAAGACAAAGACTTGCAATATGGTGACTTTTGACCCCATAGTTAACGAAGAAATCCTGCTGGGCACCAGATCAGGGAAAGCCTATCTAAAGGATTATCCCGAAGCTCAGAATCCTGCTTCTTCTTCTGAGCCCATTTCAGTGCAACCTGCTTCCACTGAAGACATTCCTTCTGCATCCTCACCGGTTGTAGTACCTATTCCCTCCAAGCCGGCGGTAGCTGACAAAGGCAAACAACAAGTCTGTTTCGACAAGCCTTTAAAAAAGTCATCTCCTTCTGGACTTGAAAAGCCTTACAACTTCGATATCTTGGCTCAACTAGCCAATACACCGGCCAGGCTGTCAATCTTCGAGTTATTGCGTCTCTCCAAAGAGACTCGGGAAACTCTGAGTGAGGCTCTCATGCAGGCAGAAACCTGTCTAGCCCTTCTGAAGAAGCCAAAGATAGAGCCTGTCTCTTGCCTCCATTGTCATAGTGTGTTGGAATTAATTCCAAACATTACCTTCACACAGGATGACATGCTGATGGAAGACAATAGGCATGACCGTCCTCTATACTATACAGGATATGTCGATTCGATGAAAGTCGATCGTATTCTAATAGATCCTGGGTCTACCCTCAGCATCATGCCGAAGACAATGTTAGATGCACTGAAAATCCCAGTACATAGTCTTTCCAGTACAATCACCACCATCCTTGGGTTCAATCAAGGAAGAAGTGAACCTCTGGGTAAGATTCGCCTAAAACTCCAAATAGGCAATCTTCGTACAATGGTGACCTTCTACATCATTGATAACCATGGTTGTTCTTACAATGCTCTGTTGGGGAGACCATTCCTGCATGAACATAACATTGTTCCTTCGACTCTCCATCAATGCTTCAAATATGTCAATGACAATGGAGAGGTTCAAAAGGAGGTTGCTGATCTCTATCCTTTCAAAGGTGTCGAAGCATATTGCAACTATGCTCGTATGTACAAGGATGAATTCATGAAGGTAGTGCTGTCTCTGGACACTGAAGAAGAATAAGAAGCAGTGCCTAATGACACCCTCATTATTCCTGTCAAAGGGCGTGTTTCTCGTCCTCAGTCCTCCAAACCATTGGCTATTCACTTGCCAGTCCAGAAGCAGCCAACTGATGATGATCAAAGGGAGCTCACCTCTTCTGAGCCACTTGTTATTGACTTACGTCGTAATAAGGAAAAAAGGCAGCTCACCTCTTCTGAGCCACTTGTTATTGATTTATCTCATAACAAGGATAAAAGGGAGCTCACCTCCTCTGAGCCGCTTGTTATCGACCTCCGTCGTAATAAGGCCAATCCTCCTCCACGTTCTTCTTCTCCCCCTCTTGTAATCAATCTGACCAAGCCTGCTAAGGCTAAAGGTCCTGTTGTAAATAAAGATGTACAAATCAATGAAAAAGCATCTACTTTCCAGTATACTGATGTCATTTATCATGCTAAGTGCTATTTGGATATGTTAGATAGCTTTCAGTCATTTACAATAGGAGTTGTACAGTCTCTTCAAACAGAAGTCTCACTCGAACATCCAAATGATTCATATCGTGTTGTTTCTGCTCGAAAGAAAGGCGAGAGTCCGATACTTTTTAGTAAAGGACCGGAACAAAAGTTCAGTTATATGGATGATAGCAAAAGTAACGACACGGAGCATCTCCAACTTTGACGTTACAGTCAACAATCAAAAGATATCATCCGAAAGATGGGTTATGACTTCAAGAATGGCCTCAACTACGGTAAAGGTAGAAGAACTCCTATCCATGCAACTGTTCCGAAAGGAAAGTCAGAGATGTATTACAGATAGTGAGGAACGCTCTAATTCTTCTGATTCCAGATCATGGGATTCTGACACCAGCATCGATCAAGTTCATCGGCTGACTGTATCTTCCAACATGGTCTCCGTTGAGCTTCTAGAAGGCTATGACGAGGATATTGAAGAAAACCCCGAAACAGATCCTTGGGCTCAACGGATGGATACCCAATGGGAACTCCGATTTGAACAAAGAGAACCTCCTACTGAAGATCAATTGGTTCAAATTGATGTAGGAGAGAGCGGGTCACCTCGTCCAATATTCATCAGTAAGAACCTTCCAGAGGCAGATAAGCAAGAATTAATTCTTTTTATTCAAGAATACATTGATGTCTTTGCCTCGAGCTATGAAGACATGCCAGGTCTAGATCCCAAAGTTGCTACTCACAAATTAAATATTCTGCCTAATGCAAAACCGGTCAAACAGCAACAACGGCGCTTCAAGCCAGAAATGATGGATGTAATTGACGATGAAGTTAAGAAGCTTATAGCTTGTCGCTTTATCAGAGAAGAAAAACATCCAGATTGGGTAGCCAATGTCGTCCCAGTTCTAAAAAAAACCGGAAAAGTTCGAGTTTGCATCGACTTTCAGGATCTTAATGAAGCATGTCCAAAAGATGAATTTCCTCTCCCTATCACGGACGTCATGATTGACAACACCTGTGGGTTCGAGCGAATATCTTTCATGGACGGATTCTCTGGATACAATCAGATTCGGATAAATCCTGAAGATGAAAAACATACTTCTTTCCGCACTCCTCGCGGAGTCTACTGCTATACCGTCATGCCATTTGGTCTCAAGAACGCGAGTACGACATACCAACGAGCCATGAGTACCATCTTTCGAGAACATCTTCGCAAGACTGTCGAATTCTACGTCGACGATATTGCTGTCAAAAGTCGTCTGAAAGAAGATCACATCCAAGACTTAAGAACAATCTTCAATTTGATGCGCCAACATCAACTCAAAATGAATCCCACCAAGTCATTCTTGGGTGTCTCTAGTGGCAAATTTCTCGGCTTCGTCATTACCTCTAAGGGTATACACGTGGATCCCGAGAAGATCAAAGCCATTCAAGAGATGCATCCTCCACGCAATCTAAAAGAGCCACGAGGATTCCAGGGTAGACTTGCTTACATCAGGAGGTTCATTTCGAATCTGTCTGGATGCTGCAGACCATTTACTCAGCTAATGAAGAAGGGTGTGTCTTTCATTTGGACTGAAGAATGCCAACGAGCATTTGATGACATAAAGCGATATCTCATGAATCCACCAGTCTTGGTGCCACCGATCTCAGGTATACCATTCTTAATGTATGTCCGTGCTATGGATCATTCATTGGGTGCTTTACTTGCCCAAAAGAACAAAGAAGGTCATGAACAAGCCATCTACTATCTCAGTCGTACTATGATTAGTGCCGAACACCGTTATAGTCCGATCGAAAAAGAATGCCTAGCTCTTATGTTTTCTGTTTAAAAGACGAGGCATTACATCATTGGCCAAACTATTCATGTCATATGCCGAGTGAATCCTCTTCGGGTACTAATGAAAAAGCCTAGCACACTCAATTCTCGGCTGGCTACATGGGCCATTTTGCTAGCCCAATATGACATGGTATATGTTCCACAAAAGTCTGTCAAAGGTCAAGCGCTGGCTGATTTCTTAGCAGCTCATCCTGTTCCAGAGACATCCAAACTCTATGATGAAATTCCAGACGAGACATTGGAATCAAACATGATCTCCGAAGAATTTCCTACTTGGCGTCTATTCTTTGACGGTGCATCCAGGCTTAGACCAAATGGTACTATTGTCGCAGGAGTTGGAGTTGTTCTCGTTTCTCCAGACGGGTCAACTATTCAAAGAGCCTACTCTTTAGATGAACCTTGCTCCAACAACGTGGCAGAATATAATGCTCTACTCATTGGCCTTCAGCTAGCTAAACAACTAGACGTCGAGTATCTTGAAGTCTATGGTGACTCCAAGCTGGTTGTTAACCAGGTTAGAGGAACCTATGAAGTTCGCCATCAAGATCTAGTGCCTTACTTTGAAGCGGCAATCAACATGGCTACATCATTCAAAGCCTTCTTCATCGAATATGTCCGTCGAGCTTGTAATACTGAATCAGATGCTTTGGCTAATCTTGCAGCAGTTTTAGCCATTCCTATCAAAAGACAGCAGGTGGTGGTTGTCTCTAACCGGGAATTGTTTTGCATCAAAAACAATCATAATATTGAGTTCAGTAATCTTACTGAAGCCAATGTTATCAGTGAAGATTGGAGAGCTCCTTTCATTGACTTTGTAGTTCATGACATACTCCCCGAAGATCCCAAGGAGGCTACGAGTATTCGTCGGCGGTTTCTGCGATTCTACTACAATCAAACCACCAAAACTCTTTACCGACGAACTTATGACGGCTTACTCTTGCGCTGTCTTGCTGGTGATGAAGCAAAACAAGTATTGCGTGAAGCTCACGATGGTGTCTACGGAGCACATCAACCCGGTCCTAAGCTAGAAGATCGCATCGGACGTATGGGTTACTACTGACCCTCTATGGTATTAGATGCCATCGAATATGCAAGAAAGTGTCGAGCTTGTCAAATCCACGCAGACTTCATCCATCAACCGTCGAAATTTCTTCATCCGACTGCTGCTTCCTGGCCTTTTGAAGCTTGGGGCATGGACATTATAGGTCCCATCAATCCTCCTTCTTCCAGAGGATATCGGTTCATACTAGCAATAACCGACTACTTCTCCAAATGGGCTGAAGCTATCCTTCTGGCTGAAGTAAAGACCAGCAGCGTCATTAACTTCGTTAAACATCATGTCATCTATAGATTCGATGTACCTCGAAGGATCATTCATGACAATGGACCACAGTTCATCAGTCAAAAATTCACAAGGTTCTGCGATGATCACCGAATTGACAATGTCGCTTCGACAGCCTACAATCCTGCTGCTAATGATTTGGCCGAAGCCTTCAACAAAACTATTATCAAGCTCCTCAAGAAGTTTGTATCTACTAACAAACGGAACTGGAGTGAAAAGCTTAGAGAATGTCTATGGGTTTACCGTACTACGGTCCGTAACCCTACAGGCTGTACACCCTTCTCTTTGGTGTACGGCTGTGAAGCAGTTCTATCCTTGAAACTTCAAATTCCGTCCTTAAGGATTGCTATTGCCAATGAGCTCACTACAGAGAACAACGATCTTCTTCGACTTCAAGAATTGGAGGCGCTCGATGAGAAGCGGTTAATGGCTCAACAACATATTGAGTTATACCAAGCCCGTATCTCGAAGACTTTTAATCGCAAAGTTAAAGTTAGAGCCTTTCAGAAAGGAGAGCTCGTTCTAACAGTCAGACGTCCCATGACTATGACTCATTCGAGCAAGGGCAAATTCGACGCAAAGTGGGAAGGTCCATATATCGTGAGCAAAGTCTTCTCAAATGGAGCCTATCAACTCACAGAATTGGATGGTCGAGTTGCGATGATGCCCATCAATGGCAAATTCCTCAAAAAGTATTATGTATAAATGTAAAAGAGAGTGTTTGTAATCATCACACAAGTTCATAAATAAAATTTAATTTTATTTCATCATAAATGATAGTACATGATATCAAGGAAGGTCACTATCATCCCTTTCGAAATTGGGACGAGGGCCACTGCGTCCTTATCAAAGACATGGTCGGCAAAAGAACCGAGAACATCCTTGCTCGAACCCACCAGAAACTTACAAGCAGCCATCCTCATGGCCTCTGCTTCTTCCGTCGTCCCTGGTTCAAGGAGAAAGTCCAAGATGTCCCTTGGCGGCTTTGGTACAGACGAACTTTCGCCCGCCTCTGTCTATTTCGACTGGGCCATTTCGGCAAGACATTCCTCCAAGTGTTCAACCTTCGGGGCGACCTCAGCCTTCTTGGATGCATCTTCAGACGATATTTTTATGTTGAAAATTGAAAGTGATCATCCCATCTGATTTTTTGTTCTATTTATAGACAGAGATTCATACGACAATGGAGCGACACATTAATCTGACGGTTCATCCGTTCATTACATCGATCTGACGGTTCACCCGTTCATTCAATTGATCCGACGGTTCACCCGTTCATTACATTCATTTGACGGTTCACCCGTTCATCACATTCATCCGACGGTTCACCCGTTCATTACATTCATTTGACGGTTCACCGTTCATTACATTCATCCGACGGTCCACCCGTTCATTCATCTGACGGTTTACCCGTTCATCATATTTATCTGACGGTTCACCCGTTCATTCCATCAATCCGACGGTTCACCCATTCATTCAATTCATTGGACGGTTCATCCGTTCACACATTTTGACGATTCATTTTCGTTCATTCATTTATTCTTCCATATTAGCAACTTGTCATCTTTGATTAAGTTGTCCACTGAAATAATGATATTCAATAAATTATATTCTGCCATGTCCACATTACCTCTGAGCAGATATAATGAATATAATTATTTTCTAAAAATCAAGAAATATATCATGTCCTGCACCTCTGAATATATTTTCTATCGCTATTATTTATATCTGAATAAGATATGCAATAAATAATAGATCCACAAAGAAAATGCCTTTTTATTGATCAAAATTGAAAGACATTACAAAGATACATATCACAAAACAAGAAGATACAAAGAGTTTTTCTATTCGGTCGACGGGGTTATCAGGTTGGTCATCTGCTACTTTAAAGATTGCAGTCGCTCCTTACGAGAGTCCATCACTCGCCTTCTAGCTTCCTCCATCCCAGACTGATCGTCAAAAGATGGCATGGTTACTAATTTGCGAGAGATTTTCGCTTGATGAGTTACGACATACTCATCTCTTTTTTGAGTCAGAACACCCAGTTGTTAAACTGCAGCCTGATGTTGGGTGGCCTCATCCTCCAGAGCAAGTTGAACAAGTCTCAACTCTTCCTGAAGTCGGGCAGATTCTGCTCGCAGCTCAGCAACTCTCCTTTTCTTCTCTTTAGCAACCGATGCCACTGTTTCCACTTGGGCATTATACTCAGCAGACTTGGTAGTGAAAGTATCCAAGAGAACTTGGAAATTAACTTTCTCAACCGCAGCCTCTTGAGACATCTTTTCAAATTCAGCCTACACCAAGGGTTCCACCTCTCCCCTATTAAGCTCTTTGTAGGTCCTGACTAACGCTTCCAGCTCATCTAGTATATGATCAAAAAAAACAGCCTGAGCTTCGTCGCCTTGATTGCGAATAGCATTGACCAGATAAGAGGTTGGACCTCTAACTGTAGAAAAACTAGCCTCTTCTTTTTTTTATCACCCTATCTACTAAGGGTCCTAACGAATTAAAGAAAAGTTTGGTGAAGGAGTTTATGATAAATTGATTAGTAGCCAGGGCACCAGGTGTCGCGGCTACTACCATTGACGATGAAGCAGCAGGTGCCGGAGATAGATGTACAGCTTTTTGCATATGAATGGAGGGTTCTCTGGATAGAGGAGCCATTGTAGAGCTAGCTGCCCCTCCTGGATGTTCTTCTGCAAAACCAAACGAATCTTATCATTTTGTTGTCATTAACAATTAATCGAAGAGGATCAAAAATAAAAAGCAATCTTACCATGACTTGGTCCAGTAACAGGTCTGTCGTCTGCTGACACAGATTCCAACCTTGCAGAAGTAGCCTCAGACATCACTGCCTGGCTACTGCCCGCCTTAGAGCCACCAGAAAAAGGTCGACTACTACTAGCTATTGCCGCTATTGGTACTATATATGTGCATGGAGGAGGAATTGGAGATGATTCATTTTCTGCATGGATTAAAAATAGAGATGTCAGTCATTTAATCTATGAAAAGAAGATTGATAATTTCATTTCATACCTTTGGGATCAGCGGTAGTAGTTTCCTCCAGTGCTACTTCCTCACCCGCAATCTTCCCTGGAGACACATGCATTTCAACATCCTTTTTAGGATCCAGTGTGTCATCAACAGGTTCGGGAGATATATGGACATCAGCGTCCTCTTCTGGATTTAAGGTATTATCAACAGCTTCTGTTGATGTATCTTCATTGCTTATACTATCTTCTGGAGCTTCCTCGCTGGCAGTTGTGGCGACGGCTTGATCGACATCATCCCGTAGGCCGAAGTCGCAATTGTTTACAAAAACAAAAGTTGATCTTTATTTCACAAACTTTGTAAGAAGATTACAAGAATTCTAGAAAAGTACAACTATAGGAATCCGATCTGAATGACGATCGCTTTATCCCTTGGACGATATGAACTTTGAAGACAGTAGCCTCTGAAGTTGAAGGCGATAGCCTCTGAAGAATGCAGCAGCACTTGGCCAAGAACTCCTGAACTCTCTGCTTTTGATTCTGATTTTTCTGATCTCTATATATGTTAATGAAGACTTGAAACTCTATTTATAGAGTTCTGGAAATAACTAACTTTTAGTTATTCTGAATTGTGCAGGATGGATTACGCAGACTTTAGATTGCACAAGCAATGAACTGCGCACGCAGTTACTCGATCGTGGACCACCTGTATGTGACGCGTGGTATTGTTTGATTGAAATGTGCTTGGTCGTGTACAGACGGTTGCCATATGGTGAGTAATTGATGGCATGAAGGCCACGTGTACATTGTCAGTTGTTTTGATGGAGTGCGCCACATGAATTGCGCAGGCATCAGATTGTGCTGGGATGGACCGCGCTGCAGAGAGTCTGGCAGATTGTGTTGCAAGTACAGCTGTCCTCGAGTGCTGTGCTACACGATAAATGAACAGTTTTCTCGTTCTCCGTGCTGTCAGTTGTCAGAAGATCTGATTCTCTGTCAGATAATGATGACGAGGCCATGTCAGCTTGTGCACTTGGATGAGTATGCAGTTCAGCCTGCGTAATTGAGTTGTTGTGCAATTTGTCTCCTGCACAGTTCACTTGAAGGATGCACAATTTGATTTTCATGACTTCTTTGATGGGTGCAACTTGATTTTTAGGACCTACAAGACCCCCTTCAAAGTTTTCAAAGTTTGAAAATAGTCAAAGCTTCGAAATACTTTGAATTTTGATTTTAAAATCAAGTTGCGCAAGTAATGCTCTGTCTGCGCAATTGGAGGAGTCAGCTCCCATTTCTTCGGCACAATCTGAGGTGACCGTTACTCTCGAAAAGCTATAAATAGCTCTCTTTCTTCCTTCTGTCATTCTTTACTTATTTTCACTTTTTTTAAGAGAGAGAAAAAATTCCCGAGCCCTACTCCGACTCTTTTTCTTCTTCTCCGTCGACTTCAAATGGCTTTGAAGCATTCCGCCGTCGACAAGGACAAAGCCCCCGCCGAGTCTTCGACTCGTGCTGTGCCGCACATTTCACGACACGAAGTTGGTCACCCCGTACTGCAAGGTAGTCGTTCGATCAAAAACCCTTTTTAGGGTTCTTCGACATAATTGAATCTTCAAACCTATCTCTTTTTAGAGATTTGGTTATACTGCGCCGCCCTGTTTAGGGTTTCGGTTGCACAAACCCAATAGTTTTCATTTTTAAGAAGACTATTTTCTTGCGCAATCATTGGAAAGCGCTGGCAAAAGTCAGCGCAATCTGCTAATTTGCGCAAGGCTGTCCAGCGCAAACTGTTGCTTCGCACAAGTTATTCAGTACAATCTGATGGCTTGCACAAGTGGATGAGTTGGCGTAACTGGACAGTTTGCGTATAGAAGCAGTTGTTTGTGCAATCTGATGTTTTACAGACAGCGTAATCTGATGTTTGCATAATTTGCTGATTTTTTTTGACAGAATCTTTGATTTTGGTATGTACTGAATTCTATCTTTCTGTTTGATGCAGTTAACATCAGAGAAGACCCAGAGTATGAAATCTTTGCAGGGCCCTTACTGAACCAGAGTTTAAAGAAAATTTGTCCCATGTAATATTTTCCCAATATGCTCTGCCATCTTCCCGTCAAGCCATCTTAATAGCACAGGACAACAAAACTTTATTGAGTCTGATGAATGGGCAGCCTCTGCAGACTGCCGATGCCATTACTCATAAGACACCCCTGTTTCTATTTGGAGAAGCTATTGATAATAGTTCTTAGCCGAGACCTCGTGTTGAGCAGAGACTCTTCCAGAGAAAGGAGAAAATAATACTATTGCCAGACATTGCCAAATGCCTCCCTTTATCCCGTTATGCCCATGCGAGCCATCCCAGGAGGATGGACTGGGATATTACCCCTCTCCAGCAAGCAAGAACATGAAATATTTGTGTAAAGAAAGGACCGAATAACCGTGATATATTCTATAGCTCCTCTGAGCATCATAGTACCCTGCTAAGAGGATTAAAGCCTGGCTGTATCCCACTAGAGAACTCCTCCTTGCTGCTGCCGGTGAGGACGCCGATCTTTGCAAATGAATTCGTAAAGGTTGAAGGAAGATACCCAGATCAGGACATCCGATTGACAGGTCTGGTGAACCCAGACAATAAAAGATAGAACTGCATAACCAATTGGATATTGGTTCAGTTCGAAGAAAAGCTCAAAGAGATTGATCTATATCAGGCGGTATACTCTATCGTATATGGATTCCTCCCCAATCCTCATCTGTTTCTCACCTTGGCAGAGAGGTACAATTTTAGGACAGGGACATTCATGACACCCTGCGGGGAAATTGGACTAGCTCTTCATAAAATGAAATATATCTCGAGGTTACCAATGGAAGACTTCCCTTATGAAGAATATGTTCCAACAAACGACGAGTTAGACCGACTTCGTCGAGAAAATGCAGAGATGGTGGCCGTTTTCGAAGAACTACTGTGCCACTACAAAATTTGCTCCATGTATTATAAGAGTGGTTCTTCCGGCACTTGTTACTCATCAAAGTGGTTACCCTATCTTTTCCTTAATCACATTATCGAGAAAAAGACTAAGGATCACGATACGTGCAACCCTACCTTCTTCAAACCACTCAGCCACAGTGAGGTGATTGGATTGATGGAAGAAAACAAAGAAATGGACATCAAGGTTGACGATGAACTTCAATACCCTCTATTCAAGACCGGAGATTCTATTGAGAGTTTTATGAGAATGGGCTACAGGCCCATGTCAAAAGAAGCCCAGCTGGCGGGTTTTCTGACATATTGGCTCCGACGTTTCGTCGTACCCGGAGTAAGTGCTGTAGATTGCTTCCACCGCGACGTGCTCTTTGCTGCTGTCTGGTTAGTCTTTGGCTACCGGATGGATCTGCTGTCGGCGATGACCTGTAGAGTGAACGCGGGTCTTCGTCTTTATGTTGAATCTATGCTCAAATAGAAAGGTGAGAAGGGGAACTTCCCTCGGCTGGAGCTGCCCTACACCTGTTTGTTCGAATGGTTACTTCTGCACCATCCGTCGTTGATGAACCCTGATATGGGGGCAGTCGGCGGTAGCTATCTACGAAAATTCTCCCGGGGCAAATGGATATACACTAGTTTGAAAGATTGCAGACGTGCTTTGAACCTTGGGAAGGGGTGGAATTTCTACTGTGTTGCCCCTCCAACCGGCTATGAACATATGTCAACAAATCTAGTTGATCTTGGGAGGCAGTCGTTGGGTCGGGCAGCATTTGATTGGCTGAGGATGATTAGGCCGTCGTACTTGGTGTATAGATTTGAAGATGAATGTTTCTTAGAACCATATCTGCCAAGCCGCTTTGTTCGTCAATTCGGCTACGACCAGTTCCACGTAGGCAATGCTATAACTTGCCTGTAAGGAAAGGGGTATCTGATTGATGGCGCCAGGGCCTGGGCTTATTACAACGCTCGAGACACAAGAACAGTATTCTCGATGCCGACCAAGAATGATCACGGCCCCCGAATGTTATACCTATTCACTTTTTTATACAGCAGCGAATACATTCGCCGAGAACTTCAGTCTTGTAGATAGCTTCGCAACGGCGACGCGTTTGAAGAAGGAAGCAACTGTTACATTAGCTCCAGGTAATGACGAGGAGTATAAGCCAGTGGATGACCCGTTAGAAGCCTCAAGGGAAGCTAACTTTCCTGAGGAGGTCAATGAACCACTGCGAATTTCCTTGAAAGTGGTCAAATCTCCAACCAAGGAGAAAAAAAGAAGGATTAATGAACCTTCTTCTCCGGTTGCAAAGAAGAAACTTATCTTAGACCAACCAGAGAAGGTCACCACCAGGTCACAGTCTCGACAACTGGCCGAGTCGACCCAAAGAGAAGAAGCGACTACGCCGACCTCTCTTCCAAGGCAGATCGATGTAGTAGATGTGGAGAGTCCAGAAAGACCTCTTCATAGAAAAAAAACTGGCCGCCAGAAGAAGAAAGAGGGTGATCACCCCTCCGAGACAAATCTTGTCCTCGGTGGTGGCTAGTGCTATTGCTGGAATCATCATGTCATCCCCTACACCTGCCCCCGAGCCTAGGCAGGAAACTCCTAGTCCAAAGCAGAGGGACGAGGTTGAGCAGAGGGACGAAGCTGAGCAGAGGGACGAAGCTGAGCAGAGGGATGATGAAGTTTTACGATCTTCTTCTCTTGCGGTGAAAATAACCCAGATTCCTGCTACACCAGGAACACTCCGTGAAGAAGAATATCGTTTAATGATTGAAGCTCTAAATGATTGCGACTTCGGTCTGCAGGATGATGTCGATCAAGCCGTCGCCGTAACTGCCAGCGAGGAAGCTCCAGAGAATAGTATAAGCAATGAAGATACATCAACAGAAGCTGTTGATGATACTTTAAATCCAGAAGAGGACGCTGAGGTCCATATATCTCCAGAACCTGTTGATGACACACTGGATCCTGAAAAGGATGTTGAGATGCATGTGTCTCCAGAGAAGATTGCGGGTGAGGAAGTAGCACCGGAGGAAACTACTACCGTTGATCCTAAAGGTATGAAATGAAAGTATCAATCTTCTTTTCATAGATTAAATGACTGACATCTCTATTTTTAATCCATGCAGAAAATGAATCATCTCCAATTCCTCCTCTGTGCACAGATATAGTGCCAATAGCAGCAATAGCTAGTAGTAGCCGACCTTTTTCGGGTGGCTCCGAGGCGGGCAGTAGCCAGACAGTGATGTCTGAGGCTACTTCTGCTAGGTTTGAATCTGTGCCAGCAGACGACAGACCTGTTACTGGACCAAGCCATGGTAAGATGATTGTCTTTACTTTTTGATCCTTTTCGACAGTTGCAAATGACAGGCAAAATGATAATATTTAATTTTGCAGAGGAACAACCGGGAGAAGCAACCAGCTCTACCTTAGCTTCCTTGTTTAAAGAGCCCTCCATTCAACCTGAACGTCCATCTGCACAGGCACATGCTGCTTCATCATCAACGGGAGTAGCGGCTACTCCTGGTGCCCTGGCCACTAACCGATTTGTCATTAGCTCCTTCACCAACTTTTTCTTTAATTCGTTGGGACCCTTAATAGATAGGGTGATAGAGAAAGAAGAGGCTAATTTCTCCACAGTTAGAGGTCCAACCTCTTACTTGGTTAATGCCATCCGCAGTCAAGGCGACGAAGCTCAGGCTACTTTTTTTGATCATATATTAGATGAGCTGGAGGAATCGGTGAGGGTCTACAAGGAACTTAATAAGGGGGAGGTGGAGCCTTTAGTGCAGGCTGAATTTGAAAAGATGTCTCAGGAAGCTGCGGTTGAGAAAGTTAATTTCCAAGTTCTCTTGGATACTTTCACTGCCAAGTCCGCTGAGTATAACTCCAAGGTTGAAACAGTAGCATCTGTTGCTGAAGCGAAGGAAAGAAGAGTTGCTGAACTGCAAGGAGAATCTGCCCGTCTTCAGGAAGAGCTGAGACTTGTTCAATTAGCTCTGGAAGATGAGGCCATCCAACATCAGGCTGCAATTCAATAACTGGGTATTCTGACTCAGGAAAGAGATGAATATGTCGTTACTCATCGAGCTGAAGTCTCTCGCAGAATGATAACCTTGCCGACTTTTGACGATAAGTCAGGAATGGAGGAGGCTAGGAGGCGAGTGATGGACTCTCGTGAGGAGCGACTACAAATTTTAAAGCAACAGATGACCAGCCTGATGACTCCGTCGGCAGAATAGAAAGACTCTTTGTATCTTCTTGTCTTGTGATATGTATCTTTGTAATGTCTTTCAATTTTGATCAATAAAAAGACATTTTTTGTGGATCTATTATTTATTGCATATCTTATTCAGATATAAATAATAGCGATAGAAAATATATTCAGAGGTGCAGGACATGATATATTTCTTGATTTTTTAGAAAATAATTATATTTATTATATCTGCTCAGAGGTAATGTGGACATAGCAGAATATAATTTTGTTGAATATCATTATTTCAGTAGACACCTTAATCAAAGATGACAAATTGCTGGTGTGGACGAAATGAATGAACGAAAATGAATCGTCAGAATGTATGAACGAAATAAATCGTCGAGATGAACGGATGAACCGTCAAGTGAATTGAATGAACGGGTGAACCATCGGATTGATATAATGAACGGGTGAACCGTCGAATGGATTGAATGAACGGATGAACCGTCATATTGATGTAATAAACGGACGAACCGTCGGATAAATTAAATGAACGGACGAACCGTCGGATGAATAAAATGAACGGATGAACCGTCAAATGAATGTGATGAACGGGTGAACCGTCAAATGAATGTGTCGCTTCGTCGTTTTCAAGAATCTCTATTTATAAATAGAACAAAAATTTAGATGGAATGATCACTTTCACTTTTCAACACAAAAATGTCGTCTGGAGATGCATCCAAGAAGGCTGAGGTCGCCCTGAAAGTTGAACGCTCGGAGGAACGTCCTGCCGAACCGGCCCAGCCGAAACAGACAGAGGCGGGCGAAGGTTCGTCTGCACCAAAGCCGCAAAGGGACATCTTGGACTTCCTCCTTGAGCCAGGGAAGTCGGAGGAAGAAGAGGCCATGAGGATCGCTGCTTGCAAGTTCCTAGTGGGTTCGAGCAAGGATGTCCTCGGTTCTTTTGCCGACCATGTCTTTGATAAGGACGGCAGTGGCCCTCGTCCCAATTTTGAGAAGGATGATAGTGACCTTCCTTGATATCATGTACTATCATTCATGATGAAATAAAATTAAATTTTATTTATGAACTTGTCTGATGATTACAAGCACTCTCTTTTACATTTATACATAATACTTTTTAAGGAATTTGCCATTGATGGGCATCATTGCAACTCGACCATCCAATTATGTGAGTTGATAGGCTCCATTTGAGAAGACTTTGCTAACGATATATGGACCTTCCCACTTTGCGTTAAATTTGCCCTTGCTCGAATGAGTCATAGTCATGGGACGTCTGACTGTTAAAACGAGCTCTCCTTTCTGAAAGGCTCTAACTTTAACTTTGCGATTGAAAGTCTTCGAGATGCGGGCTTGGTATAACTCAATATGCTGTTGAGCCATTAACCTTTTCTCATCGAGCGCTTCTAATTCTTGAAGTCGAAGAATATCGTTGTTCTCTGTAGTGAGCTCGTTGGCGATAGCAATCCGCAGAGACGGGATTTGAAGTTCTAAGGGTAGAACTGCTTCACAGCCATATACCAAAGAGAAGGGTGTACAACCTGTAGGGTTGCGGACTGTAGTACGGTAGGCCCAAAGACATTCGCCAAGCTTTTCACTCCAGTTCCGTTTGTTAGTAGATACAAACTTTTTAAGGAGCTTGATGATAGTCTTATTGAAGGCTTCAGCTAAACCATTAGCGGCAGGATTGTAAGCTGTCGAAGCGACATTGTCAATCCGATGATCATCACAGAACCTTGTAAACTTTTGACTGATGAACTGTGGTCCGTTGTCATGAATGATCCTTCGAGGTACACCAAATCTATAGATGACATGGTGTTTGACGAAGTTGATGAAGCTGCTAGTTTTGACTTCAGCTAGAGGGATAGCTTCAGCCCATTTGGAGAAGTAGTCGGTTATTGCTAGTATGAATCGATGTCCTCTAGAAGAAGAAGGATTGATGGGACCTATAATGTCCATGCCCCAAGCTTCGAAAGGCCAGGAAGCAGCAGTCGGATGAAGGAATTTCGACGGTTGATATATGAAATCTGCATGGATTTGACAAGCTCGACACTTTCTTGCATATTCGATGGCATCTGATACCATAGAGGGCCAGTAGTAACCCATGCGTCGGATACGATCTTGTAGCTTAGGACCAGGTTGATGTGCTCCGCAAATGCCGTCGTGAGCTTTATGCAACACTTGTTTTGCTTCATCACTGGCGAGACAACGCAGAAGAAGACCGTCATAAGTTCGCTGGTAAAGAGTTTTGGTGGTTTGATTGTAGTAGAATCGCAGAGACCGCCGACGAATACTCGTAGCCTCCTTGGAATCTTCAGGGAGTATATCATGGACTACAAAGTCGATGAAAGGAGCTCTCCAATCTTCATCGATAACATTGGCTTCAGTAAGATTACTGAACTCAATATTACGATTGTTTTCGATGCAAAACAATTTTCGATTAGAGATAACCACCACCTGCTGTCTTTTGATAGGGATGGCTAAGACTGCTGCAAGATTAGCCAAGGCATCTGCTTCAGTATTGCAAGCTCGTCGAACATATTCGATGAAGAAGGCTTTGAATGATGTAGCCATGTTGATTGCCGCTTCATAGTAAGGCACTAGATCTTGATGGCAAACTTCATAGGTTCCTCTAACCTGGTTAATGACCAGCTTAGAGTCACCGTAGACCACAAGATATTCGATGTCCAATTGTTTAGCTAACTGAAGACCAATGAGTAGAGCATTGTATTTTGCTACGTTATTGGAGCAAGGTTCATCTAAGGAGTAGGCTCTTTGAATGGTTGACCCGTCTGGAGACACGAGAATAACTCCGACTCCTACGATAATAGCACCATTTGGTCCAATCCTGGATGCACCGTCAAAGAATAGACGTCAAGTAGGAAATTCTTCGGAGATCATGTTTGATTCCAATGTCTCGTCTGGAATTTTATCATAGAGTTTGGATGTCTCTGGTACAGGATGAGCTTCTAAGAAATCCGCCAGTGCTTGACCTTTGACAGACTTTTGTGGAACATATACCATGTCATATTGGGCTAGCAAAATGGCCCATGTAGCCAGCCGAGAATTGAGTGTGCTAGGCTTTATCATCAGTACCCGAAGAGGATTAACTCGGGATATGACATGAATAGTTTGGCCAATGATGTAATGCCGATTCTTTTGAACAGCAAACATAAGAGCTAGACATTCTTTTTCGACCGGACTATAATGGTGTTCGGCACCAATCATAGTACGATTGAGATAGTAGATGGCTTGTTCATGGCCTTCTTTGTTCTTTTAGGCAAGTAAAGCATCCAATGAATGATCCATAGCACGGACATACATTAAGAATGGTATGCCTGAGATCGGTAGCACCAAGACTGGTGGGTTCATGAGATATCGCTTTATGTCATCAAATGCTCGCTGATATTCTTCGGTCCAAATAAAAGATACACCCTTCTTCATTAGCTGAGTAAATGGTCTGCAGCGTCCAGACAGATTCGAAATGAACCTCCTGATGTAAGCAAGTCGACCTTGGAATTCTCGTAGCTCTTTTAGGTTGCATGGAGGATGTATCTCTTGAATGGCTTTGATCTTCTCGGGATCCACGTGTATACCCTTAGAGGTAATGACGAAGCCGAGAAATTTGCCACTAGAGACACCCAAGAATGACTTGGTGGGATTCATTTTGAGTTGATGTTGGCGCATCAGATTGAAGATTGTTCTTAAGTCTTGGATGTGATCTTCCTTCATATGACTTTTGACAGCAATATCGTCGACGTAGCATTCGACAGTCTTGCGAAGATGATCTCGAAAAATGGTACTCATAGCTCACTGGTAAATTGTACCCGCGTTCTTGAGACCAAATGGCATGATGGTATAGCAGTAGACTCTGCGAGGAGTGCGAAAAGAAGTATGTTTTTCATCTTCAGGATTCATCCGAATCTGATTGTATCCGGAGAATCCGTCCATGAAGGATATTCGCTCGAACCCACAAGTGTTGTCAATCATGACGTCCGTGATAGGTAGAGGAAATTTATCTTTTGGACATGCTTCATTAAGATCCTGAAAGTCGATGCAAACTCGAACTTTTCTGGTTTTCTTTAGAACTGGGACGACATTGGCTACCCAATCTGGATGTTGTTCTTCTCTGATAAAGCCACAAGCTATAAGCTTCTTAACTTCATTATCAATTACATCCATTATTTCTGGCTTGAAGCGCCGTTGTTGCTGTTTGACTGGTTTTGTATTAGGTAAGATATTCAATTTGTGAGTAGCCACTTTGGGATCTAGACCTGGCATATCTTCATAGCTCTAGGCAAAGACATCAATGTATTCTTGAATAAGAAGAATTAATTCTTGCTTATCTGCCTCGGGAAGGTTCTTGCTGATAAATATTGGACGAGGTGAGCCGCTCTCTCCTACATCAATTTGAACCAATTGATCTTCAGTAGGAGGTTCCCTTTGTTCAAATCGGAGTTTCTATTGGGTATCCATCCATTGAGCCCAAGGATCTGTTTCAGGATTTTCTTCAATATCTTCGTCATAGCCTTCTGGAAGTTCGACGGAGACCATGTTGGAAGATACAGTCAGCCGATGAACTTGACCGATGCTGGTGTCAGAATCCTATGATCTAGAATCAGAAGAGTTATAACGCTCTTTACTTTCGGATTCGGAGCCTGCTGGAGATAATACTGGAGGAGAAGCATATCCGAGACCTCTTTTGGTCCTGCTGTAATACATCTCTGACTTTCCTTTCGGAACAGTTATACGGATAGGAGTTCTTCTACCCTTACCGTAGTTGAGGCCATTCTTGAAGTCATAACCCATCTTTCGGATGATGTCTTTTGATTATTGACTGTAACGATGAAGTTGGATATGCCCCGTGTCGTTACTTTTGCTATCATCCGTATAACTGAACTCTTGCTCTGGTCTTTTACTAAAAAATATTGGACTCTCGCCTTTCTTTCGAGCAGGAACAATACGATATGAGTCATTTGGATTTTCGAGTGAGACCTCTGTTTGAAGAGACTGTACAACTCCCATTGTAAATGACTGGAAGCTATCTAACATATCCAAATAGCACTTAGCATGATAAATAACATCGGTATACTGGAAAGTAGTTGCTTTTTCATTAATTTGTACATCTGTATTTACAGCAGGACCTTTAGCCTTAACAGGCTTGGTCAGATTGATTACAAGAGGGGGAGAAGAAGAACGTGGAGGAGGATTCGCCTTGTTATGACGGAGGTCGATAATAAGCGGCTCAGAGGAGGTAAGCTCCCTTTTATCCTTGTTATGAGATAAATCAATAACAACTGGCTCAGAAGAGGTGAGCTGCCTTTTTTCCTTGTTACGACGTAAGTCGATAACAAGTGGCTCAGAAGAGGTGAGCTCCCTTTGATCTTGACCTCCATCAGTTGGTTGCTTCTGGACTGGCAAGTGAATAGCCAGTGGTTTGGAGGATTGAGGACGAGAAACACGCCCTTTGACAGGTATGATGAGGGTGTCATTAGGCACTGCTTCTTGTTCTTCTTCAGTGTCCAGAGACAATACTACTTTCATGAATTCATCCTTGTACATACGAGGATCGTTGCAGTATGCTTTGACGCCTCTGAAAGGATAGAGATCAGCAACCTCCTTTTGAACCTCTCTATTGTCATCGACATATTTGAAGCATTGATGGAGAGTCGAAGGAACGATGTTATGCTCATGCAGGAATGGTCTCCCCAACAAAGCATTATAAGAACAACCATGATTGTCAATGATCTAGAAGGTCACCTTTGTGCGAAGATTGTCTATTTGGAGTTTTAGGCGAATCTTGCCCAGAGGTTCACTCATTCCCTAATTGAACCCAATGATGGTGGTGATTGTACTGGAAAGACTATGCACTGGGATCTTTAGTGCATCTAACATTGTCTTCGGCATGATACTGAGGGCAGACCCAGGATCTATTAAAATACGATCGACTTTCATCGAGTCGACATATCCTGTATAGTATAGAGGACGGTCATGCCTATTATCTTCCATCAGCATGTCATCCTGTGTAAAAGTAATGCTTGGAATTAATTCCAATACACTATGATAATGGAGGCAAGAGACAGGCTCTGCCTTCGGCTTCTTCAGAAGAGCCAGATAAGTTTCTGCCTGCATGAGAGCTTCACTCAGAGTTTCTCGAGTCTCTTTGGAGAGACGCAATAACTCGAAGATTGACAGCCTGGCCGGTGTATTGGCTAGTTGAGCCAAGATATCAAAGTTGTAAGGCTTTTCAAGTCCAGAAGGAGATGACTTCTTCAAAGGCTTGTCGAAACGGACTTGTTGTTTGCCTTTGTCAGCTACCGTCGGTTTGGAGGGAATGGGTACTATAACCGGTGAGGATGCAGAAAGAATGTCTTCAGTAGAAGCAGGTTGCACTGGAGTGGACTCAGAAGAGGAAAGAGGATTTTCTTGAGTCTCGAAAACTTCTCGTAAATAAGCTTTCCTTGACCTGGTGCCCAACAAGATCTCTTCTTCAACTATGGGATCAAAAGACACATATTGTAGATCTTTGTAGAGCCCTTGGAGCGGTCTTTCTTCTTGGAGGAAGAGGAAACTTTGAATTCCGAAGCAAGATCAGGATGAATCCACATAATCTCACCATTGTCAAGAGATAAAGGGACGAGACCTTCACTTCGTGGAAGAGGGAGATTTTCGATCTCGAGAGTAGCTTTAGGGATAGGGATGACACCATGTTGTACCATCTGCGGAGGGAAGTCACCGAACTGAACTGAGACCATGTTCGCGGTAACCGTCTTCTCATCTTGCTGCAGAGTGAAAACACCAGCGTTGACCAGCTCTTGAATTTTGCCTTTGAGCACATAACATGCTCGAGTAGGATGCCCAATGAATCTGTGATAGACAGAGTATTTGGGATGATCAGTCTTACCGACTTCATCAGGCTTCTTCGGGTCTGGAAGTTGGAGCTTATTGCTCTTGATCAAGCAATCAAAGATGCTCACAGTGTCATTCTCGTCAAATGAGTATTCTACTTTCGGACGAGGTTCCCTTGGTGGAGGTGCTGAAGGAGTAGAAGTGGACGTAGGTGGAGCTACGTTGACCACCAGAGATTCTTTGTTCTTTAGATTGATATTCAAATTTTATTTTCCCTTTCGGTTGTTCTGACGATTACCACCACCCGATGTCTGGTGTCCATCCCGGTCGGGGTTAGACATGTGTACCCCTAACTGCTTAAACTTGTCAGCGCTAACTTCAGCTGCTTTAGCGTTGACAATGAAGGATGGCCAATCTTGGAACTGAGTTGACCCCGTCCACATGCTGATGATAGGCAAAAGGTTTGCCTTGCAGGTGTCAATGGTGACAGCGGCCGGAGTTCAATGAGGCATTTTTAGAGCTTCTCGGTGGAACCTTTCAATAAAACTTTCAGCAGTTTCATTATGCTTTTGTTTGATTTTATTAAGGGCCGACATAGTCATGTCATTGATCCCTTCATAGAACCGTTCCAAGAAAATTTGTTTAAGACCCGAGAAGGAAGTGATACAGCCATCGGACAAGCTTCTGTACCAATCGTATGCGATACCGGCTAAACAGCCGACGAATACTCTGGTAAGGAGAGCGTCATTTGGCTGAAGTTGGACAGTCATTACCTCAAAGTGGTTAATGAACTGACTGGGAGAAGTGCTACCATCAAATAGCGAGATTGTTGGGATTTTGTACTTTGGAGGAAATGGGGCTTCCTTCCATTCAACTGGGTAGGGTTGTTTGATCCCCAACCTCTGCAAGTTGTCTTTCTCTTTGAAGGCCTCAAATTGAGTGCGCAGGAGTTTGACAGCTTTATTAGCATCCTCCACTGATGTAGAAGGAGCAGGCTGAGTCAGAGTGTTAGGAGGAGGAACATCATGGTAAGCACTACCCCCGCACCTGACTGACTGGGTGTGGGTTGAATCTGCACAGGAGGTACTTGAGGAGAAACTACCCCCAGCCCTGCAATGACAGGCACCGACGATGCTATGATTTCAGGATTGGCAGCAGGTACAGTCGGTGGTACTGTATGTTGGGCTACAATGATAGAATGCATACTAGCGACCATTTCAGCCATGGTCTTCAGCTTGTCCTCTAGTGCAGCTATTCGTTGTTCTTGACTAGCTGAACTGGAAGCATCTGGGTCTTCAGTGACAACATAAGCTGTCACTTCTCTAGGTACAGTGGAGGACACTGTCTATTCTGAACTTTCACTGTATGCATCATAGTCGGAGAAAGAATCATCTCCTGAGTGAGAAAGGGGAAGATGACCGGAAGGATCTTGAAGATTCCTTTGACCGATTGTATCTCGACTTCGGGATCGAGTTTGTCGAAATACTCCTTCAGAAGATTCTTGGAGTATATCCAAATACCGCTGGCTTGGCTTGCGAGGCTTGCCGTGCTTAGAGCACTTCCTACCCCCAGTGTCTCGAGAAGTCATGTTGACGGAAGCGTACAACACTTTGTCTTCATCTTCTAACATAGGTTCAGAGTTTGTAAAGTTCAGACGATCGAAGACAGATCATCTTGTTGTCTGACAACAATACTTGATGACCACTTTATGATTACAATGGTGTCCAAGTGGTTGCACTGGAGGTGTTGAGATATTGTCCCATTTTTGCTTGAGGTGTTCTCGAAGATCGGGAACAATGACAGGACGAGAAGAAGTCTGAGGGACATGTTCTTTGATAACATTCGGAACGTGGTTCCGGTTCTTCAGATGTTTTGTCCCTTGAGTATACAGGGAAGTGCTCACTTCATTAGCATAAGTGTCAGGATTTTTGACCCTGGAAGTTTGCCACTGATGCTGGTTGGTCTTCGGCATTGGCTGTTTACATTTTGCCGAAGTTGGTCGATTGAGATAAGTTCTTAGATCAGCAAACTCACCCCCAGGGGTTTCTGTCTGAGACACCAGTAATTTTCCCTGTTTGGAGCGGGATATCTTGAGAGTTGGAAGATCTTGGAACTCTGCTACCGGTGTAGGCAGAATACCTCTTTGATCAGTACACTTCCCTTTGGCAAGGAGGGAAGAAGAACCCTTGTTGGAGGGAGTTCTTGTACTGACTGGTGCCGAGGCACGTTCAGATTGATCTTCTACGATAAAAACCGAGGAAGACTGAGAAAAGACCAAAGGGCCTTTCCCTTTGTTTTGTGAAGAAGGGTTAGCTAAAGAGCGTTTCCCTCTGTTGTCTTCCAAGTCGTGGGATAAGAAAGTTTGAGAAAAGACCAACGGGCATTTTCCTTTATTTTGGAAAGGAGGAGGAATAGTCAACAGACTACCCCCAGTGGATTGTGCTGGAGCAACAGGGTGCTTGAGATGAGGAGCAGAGTTTTTTTCCTTGCTATAAGAAGAAGAGAGATTAGCCAAAGGGCTGTCTCTCTTAGACTGCGCTGGTACAGTTTGCACAGGAATTGAAGTGGTTGTTGGCGCACTGGCAGGTTGCGCATGAATAATTCTGGCAGAAGGTCTTCTGGCCATAGTCTCAACAGTTTGTGCAGCAGGAGCCTTGATGCCAAAGTGTTTGGGTTGCACTCTGGTTGCTGGAGTAGTGGATTGCGCAGGCAAAGTTGCAGCCAACTGCGCCAGGGAAAGAGGAGTCTTGTACTTTGACAGAGCAGCATAGGAAGTAGGTTGTGCACTGGCAAGAGGAACAGATTGCGCATCAGTCTTGGCAATAGAGACAGTAGACTGTGCAGCAGTCTTAGCAGCAGAGACAGTAGATTGCGCAGCAGTCTTGGGGACCCACACTGGGCGCACTTTGTTCGTGGCAGAAGTTGTTACAGTGCGAGGGGTGGTCCTGGAGTTGATCATGGCTTCGTAGGCCGTCTGGTTGACCTTCACAACCAGCGTCTTCTGCGTCTTTCCGATAGACGCAACGTCACATTGAGTTGTCACTTTCTCGTCGGAGGAGAAAGTCGTCCCCAGCAGAGTCGCCATTTTGTTTGCAAAAACAAAAGTTGATCTTTATTTCATAAACTTTGTAAGAAGATTACAAGAATTCTGGAAAAGTACAACTATAGGAATCCGATCTGAATGACGATCGCTTTATCCCTTGGACGATGTGAACTTTGAAGACAGTAGCTTCTGAAGTTGAAGGCGATAGCCTCTGAAGAATGCAGCAGCACATGGACAAGAACTCCTGAACTCTCTGCTTTTGATTCTGATTTTTCTGATCTCTATATATGTTAATGAAGACTTGAAACTCTATTTATAGAGTTCTGGAAATAACTAACTTTTAGTTATTCTGAATTGCGCATGATGGATTGCGCAGACTTTGGATTGCACAAGCAATGAACTGCGCAGGCAGTTACTCGATCGTTGACCACCTGTATGTGACGCGTGGCATTGTTTGATTGAAATGCGCTTGGTCGTGTACAGACGGTTGCCACATGGTGAGTAATTGATGGCATGAAGGCCACGTGTACATTGTTAGTTGTTTTGATGGAGTGTGCCACATGAATTGCGCTGGCATCAGATTGCGCTGGGATGGACCGCACTGCAGAGAGTCTGGCAGATTGCGCTGCATGTACAGCTGTCCTCGAGCGCTGTGCTGTACGATAAACGAACAGTTTTCTCGTTCTCCGTGCTGTCAGTTGTCAGAAGATCTGATTCTCTGTAAGATAATGATGACGAGGCTACGTCAGCTTGCGCACTTGGATGAGTGCGCAGTTCAGCCTGCGCAATTGAGTTGTTGCGTAATCTGTCTCCTGCGCAGTTCACTTGAAGGATGCACAATTTAATTTTCATGACTTCTTTGATGGGTGCAACTTGATTTTTAGGACCTACAGCAATCATTTAAAGCTTCAATCATTAAACGATCTTCTTCTTCACGGAGTGTTCCTGGTGTAGCAGGAAGCTGGGTAGTTTCCACCGCAAGAGAAGAAGATCGCAAAACTTCATCATCCCTCTGCTCAACTTCAGCCTCATCCCTCTGCTCAGCTTCAGCCTCATCTCTCTGCTCAACCTCGTCCCTCTGCTCTGGACTAGAAGTTTCCTGCCTAGGCTCGGGGGCAGGTGTAGGGGATGACATGGTGATTCCAGCAATAGCACTAGCCACCACCGAGGATAAGATTTGTCTCGGAGGAGTGACCACCCTCTTTCTTCTTCTGGAGGTCAGTTTCTTTCTATGTAGAGGTTTCTCTGGACTCTCCACATCTACTACATCGACCTGCCTTGGAAGAGAGGTCGGCATAGTCGCTTCTTCTCTTTAGGTCGACTCGGCCAGTTGCCGAGACTGTGACCTGGTGGTGACCTTCTCTGATGGATCCAGGATAAGTTTCTTTTTTGCAACCGGAGAAGAAGGTTCATTAATCCTTCTTTTTCTCTCCTTGGTTGGAGATTTGACCACTTTCAAGGAAACTTGCAGTGGTTCATTGACCTCCTCAGGGAAGTTAGCTTCCCTTGAGGCTTCCAACGGATCATCCACTGGCTCATGCTGCTCGTCTTTTCCTGGAGCTAGCATAACAGTTGCTCTCTTCTTCAAACGCGTCGCCGTCACGAAGCTATCTATAAGGCTGAAGTTCTCGGCGAATGTATTCGCTGCTGTGTAAAAAAGCGAATATGTGTATAACATCCGGGGGCCGTGATCATTCTTGGTCGGCATCGAGAACACTGTTCTTGTGTCTCGAGCATTATAATAAGCCCAGGCCCTGGCGCCATCAATCAGATAACCCTTTTCTTGTAGATAAGTTATAGCATTGCCTACGTGGAACTGGTCGTAGCCGAATTGACGGGCAAACGGCTGGGAAGATATGGTTCTAAGTAACATTCATCTTCAAATCTATAAACCAAGTGCGACGGCCTAATCGTCCTCAGCCAATCAAATGCTGCTCGACCTAATGGCTGCCTCCCAAGACCAACTAGATTTGTTGACATATGTTCATAGCCGGTTGGAAGGGGAACACAGTAGAAATTCTACCCCTTTCCAAGATTCAAAGCCCGTCTGTAATCTTTCATACTGGTGTATATCCATTTACCCCGGAAGAATCTCCGCAGATAGCTACCGTCGACTGCCCCCATATCAGGGTTCATCAATGACGGATGGTGCAGAACTAACCATCCGAACAAATAAGTGTAGGGCAGCTCCAGCCGAGGGAAGTTCCCCTTCTCACCTTTCTATTTGAGCATAGATTCAACATAAAGACGAAGACCCGCGTTCACTCTACAGGTCATCGCCGACAGCAGATCCATCCGGTAGCCAAAGACTAACCGGACAGCAGCAAAGAGCACGCCGCGGTGGAAGCAATCTACGGCGCTCGCTCCGGATACGACGAAGCGTCGGAGCCAATATGTGAGGAAACCCACTAGCTGGACTTCTTTTGACATGGGCCTGTAGCCCATTCTCATAAAACTCTCAATAAAATCTTCGGTCTTGAATGGAGGGTATTGAAGTTCGTCGTCAACCTTGATGTCCATTTCTTTGTTTTCTTCCATCAAACCTATCACCTCACTGTGGCTGAGTGCTTTGAATAAGGTTGGGTTGCACGTATCATGATCCTTAGTCTTCTTCTCGATGATGTGATTAAGGAAAAGATAGGGCAACCACTTTGATGAGTAGCAAGTGCCGGAAGAACCACTCGTATAATATATGGAGCAAATTTTGTAGTGGCACAGTAGTTCTTCGAAAATGGCCACCATCTCTGCATTCTCTCTATGAAGTCGGTCTAACTCGTCATTTGTTGGAACATATTCTTCATAAGGGAAGTCTCCCATTGGTAAGATCGAGATATATTTTATTTCATGAAGAGCTAGTCCAATTTCCCCGCAGGGTGTCATGAATGTCCCTGTCCTAAAATTGTACCTCTCTGCCAAGGCGAGAAACAGATGAGGGTTGGGGAGGAATCCATATACGGTAGAGTATACCGTCTGATATAGCTCAATCTCTTTGGGCTTTTCTTCGAACTGAACCAATATCCAATTGGTTATGCAGTTCCATCTTTTGTTGTCTGGGTTCACCAGACTTGTCAACCGGATGTCCTGATCCGGGTATCTTCCCTCAACCTTTGCAAATTCATTTGCAAAGATCGGCGTCCTCACCGGCAGCAGCAAGGAGGAGTTCTCTAGTAGGATACAGCCAGGCTTCAATCCTCTGAGCAGGGTACTGTGACGCTCAGAGGAGCTATATAACATATCCCTGCTATTCGGTCCTTTCTTTACACAAATATTTCCTGTTCTTGCTTGCTGGGGAGGGGTAATATCCCAGTCCATCCTCCTGGGATGGCTCGCATGGGCATAGCGGGATAAAGGGAGGCATCTGGCAATGTCTGGTAACAGTATTATTTTCTCCTTTCTCTGGAAGAGTCTCTGCTCAACACGAGGTCTCGGCTGAGAACTATTATCAATAGCTTCTCCAAATAGAAACAGGGGTTTCTTATGAGTAATGGCATCGGCAGTCTGCAGAGGCTACCCATTCATCAGACTCAATAAAGTTTCGTTGTCCTGTGCTACTAAGATGGCTTGACGGGAAGATGGCAGAGCATATTGGAAAATATTACATGGGACAAATCTTCCTTAAACTCTGGTTCAGCAAGGGTCCCTGCAAAGATTTCATACTCTGGGTCTTCTCTGATGTTAACTGCATCAAACAGAAAGACAGAATTCAGTATATGCAAAATCAAAGATTTTGTCCAAAAAATTAGCAAATTGCGCAAGCATCAGATTGCGCTGTCTGCAAAACATCAGATTGCGCAACAACAGCTTCTATGCGTAAACTGTCCAGTTGTGCCAACTCATCCACTTGCGCAAGCCATCAGATTGCGCTGAATAACTTACACAAAGCATCAGTTTATGCTGGACAGCCTTGCGTAAATCAGCAGAATGCACTGACTTTTGCCAGCGCTTTCCAGCGATTGTGCAAGAAAATAGTCTTCATAAAAATGAAAACTATTGGGTTTGTGCAACCGAAACCCTAAACGGGGCGGCAGTATAACCAAATCTCTAAAAAGATATAGGTTTGAGGATTCAATCATGTTGAAGAACCCTAAAAAGGGGTTTTTGATCGAGCGACTACCTTGCAGTGCTGGGTGACCGACTTCGTGTCGTGAAATGCACGGCACAGCACGAGTCGAAGACTCGGCGGGGGCTTTGCCCTTGTCGGCGGCGAAACGCTTTGGAGCCATTTGAAGTTGACGGAGAAGAAGGAAAAGAGTCGGAGTGGGTTCGGGAATTTTTTTCTCTTAAATAAAGTAAAAACAAGTAAAGAATGACAGAAGGAAGAAGGTGAGCAATTTATAGCTTTTCGAGAGTAACGGTCGCCTCGGATTGTGCCGAAGAAATGGGAGCTGACTCCTCCAATTGTGCAGACAAGTCATTACTTCGCAACTTGATTTTAAAATCAAAATTCAAAGTATTTCGAAGCTTTGACTATTTTCAAACTTCGAAAACTTTGAAGGGGGTCTTGTAGGTCCTAAAAATCAAGTTGTACCTATCAAAGAAGTCATAAAAATTAAATTGTGCATCCTTCAAGTGAACTGCACAGGAGACAGATTGCGCAACATCTCAATTGTGCAGGCTGAACTACACACTCATCCAAGTGCGCAAGCTGACGTGGCCTCGTCATCATTATCTGACAGAGAATCAGATCTTCTGACAACTGACAGCACGGAGAACGAGGAAACTGTTCGTTTATCGTATAGCACAGCGCTCGAGGACAGCTGTACATGCAGCGCAATCTACCAGACTCTCTGCAGCGCGGTCCATCCCAGCGCAATCTGAAGCCAGCACAATTCATGTGGCACACTCCATCAAGACAACTGATAATGTACACGTGGCCTTCATGCCATCAATTACTCACCATGTGTCAACCGTCTGTATACGACCAAGCGTATTTCAATCAAACAATGCCACGCGTCACATACAGATGGTCCACGATCGGGTAACTGCCTGCGCAGTTCATTGCTTGTGCAATCCAAAGTCTGTGCAATCCATCCTGCGCAACTCAGAATAACTAAAAGTTAGTTATTTCCAGAACTCTATAAATAGAGTTTCAAGTCTTCATTAACACATACACACACACAGAGATCAGAAAAATCAGAATCAAAAGCAGAGAGTTCAGGAGTTCTTGCCCAAGTGCTGCTGCATTCTTCAGAGGCTATCGCCTTCAACTTCAGAGGCTATCATCTTCAAAGTTCACATCGTCCAAGGGATAAAGCGATCGTTATTCAGATCGGATTCCTATAGTTGTACTTTCTCAAAATTCTTGTAATCTTCTTACAAAGTTTGTGAAATAAAGATCAACTTTTATTTTTGCAAACAATGATTATTGATGCTTGTCTTAACAATAACGATCGGGGGTCCAGTTCTGTTAAGGCGAAGGGTTACAACCCCGGTCCTTGTTTGGTTTGAGGGTTGTAACCTAGCTCCCGGAGCAGTTCTGTGTCCTTTCTTCTTTTATTGTCTTATTGCAACCCTATGCCACGTTCGTCATGTTTTACCTTACCTTAATACCATGATCATTTATACTGGCCTTAGCAATAAAGATCAGGGGTCGAGTTCTGTTCAGGCGAAGGGTTACAACCCCAGTCCTTGTTTGGTTTAAGGATTATAACCTGGCTTCCGGAGCAGTTCTGTGTCCTCTTTTCGTTCATTGTCTTCAATGTACCAATAGTATTTGAGACGGGTTTCTATTCAGGTGAAGGGTTACGACCCCGGTCCTTGTTTGGTTTAAGGGTTGTGACCTGGCTACTTGAATGGTTTCCTCGTACTCAGTTTACTGTTGCTATCTCTATTATTATCAGTTCTTTATTTATTATCTTTAATATTCTATTATGATATGCTGGTTTTAGTTCCTAAGCGAAGCCTCCTTTGTGGTACTTGCCCTTTCTGGGGTCTGACCCAGCTGGTTTTGTGTGGCCAGATATCGGAGCAGCACCAGAGGATCCACCTGTCTTCCAGCCAGATAGTGACCACCAGGTGTAACCCTGGCAATGAGTGGGTTTTTTTTGTCCTCCCACTTTATTGTAAAATTATTCTTTTGAGGCGTTTAGCCGGCGAGCACGTGTTAGCTCGTATTGCACCTTTATTTACTGTCTGCCTACGGGCTGTAACATGATTGACTACAGGCTGTAACATAATTGACAGATCCTAGGGTTGATCATGTATGACTGAACTCTTGCTATTTTTGACATTTTGTACAACTAGCTTCATGATCATCCAATATGTAATGTATGGGACACCTTGCTATTATATATTTGGTGCTCTGACATCTTGTAACTATTATTGCTTGCTTGAGATTGAGACAATAGGCTTGTTCAAGACCATAGGAGACTATTGGCTTATAGTTAAACCCTCATGTATCTAGACAGTCGTAACCGTATAGCGAGGTGGGTTGCACTTCAATATACGTAGCTGGCTATGTATGCTCCCGCTCTCCAATATTCTGGTTCTGGGGCGTTACATAGTTTAAGTTGTGGCCCATGCAGGTCTTATAAATCAAGATATGTGAGGGTTTACCGAAAAGATGTCTCAATCAGTATTCGCCCTTGATCTCTGCTCATATCTTCAATTCCCTGAGAATCTTGACCTGATCACATGCTTGTCTCGTTGATCTATCCTGGTCCTTCCTTATTGTTCCCTATGTCGTCTTCTTTAGCGGCATTGTTCCTGGACCTGTCGATCTGCAAGACAGAGCACCTCCCGTGGACCAGCCTCAACCTGGAGATCAAGCCCAACATTCAGGAGTAGCCTCTAGAGTCGTGCCTACCGGAGGAGAACCACCAATTCAGCCCGTCCAGCCTGCAGAGCATGATGATGGCACTTTGGTGGGTCTCATCAGGTCCCTATTAGCTTCCCAGGATCGTCGCGGAGATGCCTTGCACCAGGCGGTGGCAGATGCTTTGACCAGAGGGGGTCATCAAGGTAACAGCGCGGCCAACAGCTTCAAGCGCTTGAACCCTCCCTTCTTCGACGGCAGTGAAGATGCGATCGCTGCAGATGCATGGCTTCAGGACACAGAGGTGATTCTAGAAGCAGCCAGGACTCTAGAGAACGAAAAGGTGGCCGTGGTATGCCTACAACTATTGGATCTTGCCCGCAGCTGGTGGGCGGTGCAGGCCGTTGGATTAGTGGCCCCTATTGCCTGGGCAGTATTCAGGGAGAGATTCCAGACCAAGTATTTTGCTGCTGTAGCTCGGTACGATCTACAGACAAGGTTCACCAATCTGAAGCAGATGGGCAGGACGGTCGACGGATATACGATCGTGTTTTCCAGCCTTAGTCGGTTTGATCCCACCCTGGTGGCAACCGAGTTCGATAGAGCCCAGCGATTCCAGCAGGGGCTTCACTTAGAGATTTTGTTGGCAGTTGAGCAGTTTGAGCATCAGACCTTTGATACAGTACTGAGGACAGCCCGGAGGCATGAATATACCTCTCAGAGGATCGTGGATAGGACCGGAGGTCGGAAGCGATCCCATAGCCAGATGAATCAGTCATCAGCACAAGCCCTGGCAGTCAGGGCTTTGACCATTGGAGCTCCGAGGCGGGCGGCCTCAGTGACGTCGGTTCAGCATTCCATCCCGACGCACCCTCAGCAGCAGAATCAGAAGCAGTCTTCCGCAGTAGGATGTTCATACTGCGGAAAGCCAGGGCATGTGGTATCAGAGTGTCGCAGAGCACAGGGTTTGTGCTTGGTTTGTGGTGCCCCGGACCACATGGTTGGGAACTACCCAAACAGGGGGAGTTCATCGACCTTCTCTAGTCCTTTAGTTTGAGGACCAGCACCAGTCCAGCAGCAGCAGCAGTACCCGTTCCTGAGGCCATTGCCGATACAGGCCCAAGCATTCCAGCAGCAGAGACCGCAGCAGTATGCTCAGGCCCAAGCCCTGATCCAGAGCATGTAGAGGAGTTTTCAGCAGAGGGGACCCGCACCCAGAGGGCATGGTCAAGTACTGACTTTGACCATAGGAGAGGAAGGAGTAGCACTAGGTGAGGTGGTGGCAGGTACTATTCTCGTCAACACCTTTCCAGCTTCAGTATTATTTGATTCTGGTGCCTCGCATTCATTTATGTCTGCACGATTTGCGACACGGATAGGACTGGAGCCCGAGTCATTATCAGTAAGGCTCAATATACTTATTGGTAACGGACTTGTGGGAGTAGATAAAGTATTTTCCTCGTATCGGATCGTAGTTAGCGGTAGAGAATTCCCCGATAGATTGATAGATTTCCCGATGGCCGATTATGATGTGGTCTTAGGAATGGATTGGTTGAGGGACCAGTATGCTAGGATAGACTGCCATATTGGCAGGGTTGTTTTTAGCATTCCAGGCAAGCCAGAGTTTTCCTTCTCCCGAGGCGAAGTTGAACCTTCTCCTCCAGTGTTACGGATGGCAGTAGCAGCAATACAGTTACCCTGGATAGTTGAAGAGTTTCCAGATGTTTTCCTAGAAGAGCTTCCAGGAATGCCGCCAGAGCGAGAGATCGAGTTCACTATCGACTTGATTCTCGGGACAACACCAGTGTCAGAAAGAGTCTACAGGATGGCGCGCCGTCAGAATTGGAGATACTGTACAAGATGATTAAAGAACTCAGAACCAAGGAATTCATTCGTGCTAGTGGATCGCCTTGGAGAGCTCTGATGCTTCTTATAAAAAAAAAGGATGGTACGTCCAGATTATGTGTTGACTATCGTACCTTGAACTCAGTGACAATCAAGAACAGATACCCTCTTCCGAGGATAGATGACTTGTTTGATCAACTCCAAGGGACAGCAGTGTTTTCGAAGATCGACTTGCGCTCCGGATATCATCAGATCAGAGTCAGAGAGCAGGACATCCCGAAGACAGCTTTTAGATCGAGATATGAATATTGGGAGTTCCTTGTTATGCCCTTTGGAGCGACCAATGTGCCGACCGTATTCATGGACCTCATGATTTGTATCTTCATGCCTTATTTGGATCAGTTCGTGATCGTATTCATAGACGATATCCTGGTCTACAACAAGAGTGAGGCAGAGCTGAGCAGCATCTCAGAATCGTCCTCCAGATTCTCAGAGAGCACCAGTTGTATGCCAAGTTTAGTAAATGCGAGTTATGGCTCGATCGTATTTCGTACTTGGGTTATATCATCACCAGAGGAGGAGTGGAAGTGGATCCCCAGAAGATTGTGGCTATCGAAATATGGCCAGTACCCAGCACAGTCGCAGAAGTTTGCAGTTTTCTTGGATTGGCCGGCTACTACCGGCAATTTGTTTCGAACTTTGCTCGAATTTCAGCACCATTGATCCAGTTGACTCGCAAGGATGTGCAGTTTGCTTGGACAGCAGAATGTCAGAATTTTTTTGAGAAGCTGAAGCGAGGCTTGATGACGGCACCCATTCTCACACTTTCAGATGGGACCGGAGGATTTTCAGTATACTGTGATGCTTCAGGCCGAGGTTTAGGATGTGTTTTGATGTAGCATGGAAAGGTAATAGCTTATGCGTCACAACAACTTCGTGATCATGAGAGGAATTACCCGACCCACGACTTGGAACTAGCAGCGGTAGTGTTTGTACTTAAGCTTTGGAGACACTACTTGTATGGAGACAGGGTGGAGATTTTCACCGACCACAAGAGCCTGAAGTATGTTTTCACCCAGAAGGATCTTAACATGCGTCAGAGGAGATGGCTAGAGCTACTTGTGGATTATGATGTCAACCTGCAGTATCATTCCGGGAAGGCCAACGTCGTTGCAAATGCATTGAGCAGGAGAGCTAGAGTTTATTTCCTAACAACGCAACCAGAGCCGTTAGCCGATCTTCAGAAGATGGGTATAGAAGTTGTTCTCCCTTCCAGTGTGGCATTGATGGCAAGCATGCAAGTTCAGTCCACTATAGTCGAGAGGATCCGGATGGTGCAGTCAGCAGATTCCAAGCTTCAACGACTCAGAGAAGAGTGTGAGGCAGGACGAAGACCAGAGTTATGTATCCATGAAGACGGTACACTTCGACATGGAAAGCGTCTTTGTGTACCCAGTGGAGATATCAGACATGAGATCACGACAGAGGCTCACAGTTCGCAGTATTCCATTCATCCCGGCGGTACGAAGATGTACCATGATATTCGTCAGCACTTTTGGTAGAAGGGCATAAAGAGAAAGATAGCCCGGTTTGTCTCCCGATGTTTGGTTTGCCAACAAGTCAAGGCTGAGCATCAGAGGCTAGTTGGACTTCTTCAGCCCTTGCCAATTTCAGAATGGAAGTGGGAGCATATAACCATAGATTTCGTGACTGGATTACCTCGATCCTCGACCAGAAGGGATACTATTTGGGTTATAGTTGACAGGCTCACCAAGGTGGCTCACGTTCTTCCATTCAGAGTTGGTCAGTCGACGGCTCAGCTAGCAGAGATGTATCTCAGGCAGATAGTCAGACTTCACGAAGTACCAGTCAGTATCACCTCGGACAGAGATTCCAGATTTACGTCGCACTTTTGGCGTAGCCTGCAAGAGAGTTTGGGAACTCGCCTCCAGTTCAGCTCAGCTTATCATCCGCAGACAGATGGTCAGTCGGAACGCACAATCCAGACTCTTGAGGATATGTTGAGATCTTGAAAACTCGACTTCGGTGGGTCGTGGGAAGATCACCTGCACCTCGTAGAGTTATCGTACAACAACAGTTTCCAAGCTAGCATCCAGATGGCACCGTTCGAGGCACTGTATGGTAGGAAGTGCCGATCCTCGCTAGCATGGGACGATGTCGGAGAGAGGCAGATGCTCGGTCCAGAAATGATTGCTCAGACCGTTGAGGTGGTTAGGAGAGTCAGAGACCATCTTCGAGTTGCCCAAGATCGCCAGCGTCATTGGGCTGATTCTCATCGGCGACCCCTTGAATTCTCGGTTGGTGACCATGTATTCCTGAGGATTTTGCCTAACCGTGGCATCATTCGTTTCGGCGTACGGGGAAAGCTTAGTCCTAGGTATATAGGACCGTTCGATATTCTGGAGCGAGTAGGAGATGTATCATATCGTCTCGCTCTTCCGCCGTCGCTACGTGAGGTGCATAATGTGTTCCATGTATCCCAACTACGACGGTATATCCCGGACCCGAGCCACATCCTGGATCATTCGAAATTGGTTGTTGGTACCAACCTTTCGAATGAGGAGAGGCCCGTGTCTATATTGGACCAAAGAAAGAAGACACTCAAGAACAAGACTATCAAGTTAGTCCGAGTTGCTTGGGATCATCACTCTTTGGGTGAGTCAACATGGGAGCGTGAGGATGATATCCGATCGCGATATCCCGACCTGTTTGACTCGTGAGGTATAATATCTTTCTTATGCCTCATGCCTTCGATTCCTTGCTTGTATGAATAATTACTTGATTGCTTGATTAGTATAGCTTGCCTGTGAATAGTATAGCTTGTTCTTGTCCCTCTAGCCTCTTAATTAAATTCCGAGGACGAAATTCTTTTAAGGTGGGTAGAGTTGTAATGCCTATAGTTCGTATTACGTATTTTGGAATACGTTTACGTATTTTCTTGTATTGCATAATTTCTTGCTTGGCTTATCTTGGCATTTTATGGCTTGGTTTATTTTGGGTTGGTTCGGCTAGGCTTGGGTTGCCTTGGTTCATCATGAACCAAGGGGAGAACCCCTACCTACCACCACCATCATCCTTTATTACCCATTCCCTCATTCTCTCTCTTCATTTACTTCTTCTTCTCCACCATTACTTCTTCGACCACCAGGAGGGAGAGAGAGAGAGCTTAGGCAAGTGTAGCTTGCTTTATGGGGGAACTTTATTTTTATTGTTCCATTCTCTTTCTCTCGAGATTCTAACACACTTTAGTACTTAGCATTTCTAATTGCCATGGCTCAATTTGTGTAGATCTAAGTTTATAGTATTTTCAAATTTCTTAGGTTTTGATCTACTTAACATTGTTATTTCCAAGTTTTGATGGTTCCATGTTGTAGAGAATTTTATTCTACCCCATTTTGACCTATGGAAGTCCTGATTTTGACTTTAAATGAAGGATTAATGGAGCTTTGAAGCTATGGTTTCCATGGTTCTTCTTTGGAGAAGAAGAACGGCTTTATGCGGCAACTCATGCGGCCAGCTTTATGCGACAACTCATGCGGCCAGTTTTTGCGACAAATCATGCAGCCAGCTTTATGCGGCAACTCATGAGGCCAGCTTTTACGGCAACTCATGCGGCCAGCTTTTACGGCAACTCATGCGGCCAGCTTATGCGGCAACTCATGCGGCCAGCTTTATGCTGCAACTCATGCGGTCAGCTTTATGCGGTAACTCATGCGGCCAGCTTTTGCGTCAACTCATGTGGCCAGCTTTTGCGGCAACTTCATGCGGCCAGCTTTTGCGGCAACTCATGCGGCCAGCATTTTTACGGCAACTCATGCGGCCAGCTTTTGCGGCAACTTCATACGGCCAGCTTTTGCGGCAACCTCATGTGGCCAGCTTTATGCGACAACTTCATGCGGCCAGCTTTATACGGTAACCCCATACGGCCAGCTTTTTGCGGTAACCCTTATGCGGCCAGTCTTTTGCGGTAACCCTCATGGCAGGGTTATATTTTAGAACACGACATGATAATATAGGGATAGAACATGATAGTGGCCCGTCGTGGCACGCTCTTGATAAGTAACCTACATGATAACCTTGGTATGTTGTTGCGACGGTTAGCATGTCAAGACAAGTAGGAATGACCTGGACACCGTAGGCGATTGTGTTTGTACAAATAAACTGGTACTATCTTGCATCATGTCTAGGATAGGGATCCCTGAGTACCACGGTCAGGGATACCTATAGTAATTGACTAAGGCTAATAAACTAGAATAATTCAGTAGACATGAAGAGATTCCCAGCTACAGGCAATCCCGTTATGTGGGCACATTAAGTGGACTTGTAGCCTACTGACGAGTAGGGCACATTTCCAGCACACAGTCACGTGTTGCAACCTTCATAAACGGACATTCGACCTGGATAACCAGATGGTTTACAGGGCTTGTGTCTATTAGAATAATCTTATTGCATCTTGCTAGTAACTAGGCCTGTGATAACCCTAGTTAGTTAAAGTATCAAGCCGTACTCTTGGTTGGCCGTGATTGATTGGATGGAGTTTATTCCAGCTTAGTCTTATCCTGATCATGTGTACTATTGTGACATGACATGATTATTGATGCTTGCCTTAACAATAACGATCGGGGGTCCAGTTCTGTTCAGGCGAAGGGTTACAACCCCGGTCCTTGTTTGGTTTAAGGGTTCTAACCTGGCTCCCGGAGCAGTTCTGTGTCCTCTCTTCGTTTATTGTCTTATTGCAACCCCATGCCATGTTTGTCATGTTTTACCTTACCTTAATACCATGATTATTTATACTGGCCTTAGCAATAAAGATCAGGGGTCCAGTTTTGTTCAGGCGAAGGGTTACAATCCCGGTCCTTGTTTGGTTTAAGGGTTGTAACTGGCTCCCGGAGCAGTTCTGTGTCCTCTTTTCGTTTATTGTCTTCACTGTACCAATAGTATTTGAGACGGGTTTCTATTCAGGTGAAGGATTACAACCCCGGTCCTTGTTTGGTTTAAGGGTTGTTACCTGGCTACTTGAATGGTTTTCTCGTACTCAGTTTACTGTTGCTATCTCTATTATTATCATTTTTTTATTTATTATCTTTAATATTCTATTATGATATGCTGGTTTTAGTTCCTAAGCGAAGCCTCCTTTGTGGCACTTGCTCTTTCTGGGGTCTGACCCAGCTGGTTTTGTGTGGCCAGATTTCGGAGCAGCACTAAAGGATCCACCTGTCTTCCAGCCAGATGGTGACCACCAGGCGTAACCCTGGAAACGAGTGGATTTCTTTTTGTCCTTCCACTTTATTGTAAAATTATTCATTTGAGGCGTTTAGCCGACGAGCACGTGTTAGCTCGTATTGTACCTTTATTTACTGTCTGCCTACGGGCTGTAACATGATAGACAGATCCTATGGTTGACCATGTATGACTGAACTCTTGTTAGTTTTGACATTTTGTACGACTAGCTTCATGATCATCCAATATGTAATGTATGGGACGCCTTGCTATTATATATTTGGTACTCTGACATCTTGTAACTATTATTGGTTGCTTGAGATTGAGATGATAGACTTGTTCATGACCATAGGAGACTGTTGGCTTGTTGTTAAACCCTCATGTATCTAGACAGCCGTGACCGAATAGCGAGTTGGGTTGCACTTCAATATTCGTAGCTGGCTATATATGCACCCGCTCTCCAGTATTCTGGTTCTGGGGCGTTACATTTATTATCATCACTAGTTCCCTACTGTTATTATATATATTGACTATACTTAACATTTATTGCTCGTATTTGTATTTATGGTATATATGTACATATCATTATATTTATTCATATGCATATATAAGTTATATTTTTGTAGCTTATATTAATATATGGCATGTATGTATAGGATATATATATATATATATATATATATATATATATATATATATATATATATATATATATATATATATATATATATATATATATATATATATACTAATGTTGTATAAATAGGTCAATATATATACATGTTATATATATATGCGTATATATGTGCGTATATGTATATAACTATATATAGAGGGAAATATGTATATATATCTACCTAAAATTGTATTGATGGAATATATATATATATATATATATATATATATATATATATATATATATATATATATATATATATAAATCATTATATGTATAAATATACATATATGTATTCATATATATAGCAACATTGAGGGAGCCCAAAATCCTAGCCCAATTAAACGGCCCACAGCCAAGCACAAACCAGGTCGGCCCAAATCCCAGTTCCCCCTCCCCCCCCCCGCTGAACCCGACCCATCTTAAAAACTAAAATCACAGCCGGCCCCCCATTGCATATATAAGTAAAACCGAGAGCCTTCCTCGACGAAATACCCTAACTAAATCTCGATCCCCTGGGTTCGTAATCCACCCCAGAGACTACCCCAAGGTTGGGCAGCCTCTGCGTGCATAGAACGCTGCCATCACCGGCCGTAGCGCGCGCCGTGCCGGGAAACAGTAGCAGCATCAAAACAGGACAGCAAGGCCAGGTATGTCACTTCGCTGTAGGATTTCTCCACAAATACTACATCGTTTCCGATGCCATAAAATTCTATAGAATACCTATATAACCATCTAGGAACCCCTCTAATTAGTTCGTAGTGAATCGATCCAGATTCGAAAGGAAATTCGATACGAAGTCGATAGAAAATAGTCCAAAACAGGACAGATTTCTTATTCCAGGGACCCAATTTGGAAGGTTGTTCTTGGGCAATCCAGTAAGAAATCTAGGAATATACTTGAACAGGTTTTTAAACAATCTTACCGTGATGGAAACTCAATTATTATTTTTATTTCTAATTGTTTAGTCAGCGATATAAATCAGATTGAAAATCGAAATAAAAACATGAAAAACAGTTTAGAAACATTAAAATTCTTCCGATCCAACGTGGGTCCCGCCAATTCGGGCGACATGGTCACGAGCCGAAAGCATCGAGCAGTACGTAACGATTTCGTGGACGTGTGGGCTTTGACATAATTCAAATTGGTTGCGTGTGTGCGACGAATTTGATGCGTATCCGTCAAAATTCACCGTATCGGCCTCTGTACAAATTTCTCAATTACTTTGTGCACGTTCGTCAGATCGAGAGATAAAACTTACGCCAACAGGACCGTATCATTTTTCTGGTCCTGTATGCCAAGTTTGGTCCGATTCTAAGACAGTTGATCGGATCGCCGTTTTGCGGGCCCCACGATCCGATTCAACAGGCGATTTTGTGCACGGCCTACCGAAATCCAAAATTGGACATACCATTGGGTTCATATCATCAAAACGAATCCGTAGACATATAGTTTTGACGAATTTAGAGACCATTGACTCTGGCATGCTTTTCAGTGTAAAGTGGATCCAACGGCGGACACCGTTTTGGCCCGAAATTACCGTTTTATCCCTGTGTCCAGAATTGGACTTAGGAACAGGCAATCCTAGCTAATTTGACTATTCTGAGAACGTTGGTAATGTTTATTTTAGCTTTCGGAGATATTTGTGATGATTTGGACTTTATGGATTAACAGTTGACTATACTTTGTTGGATCTGCGTGCAACCTCCAAGCAAGATACCTTGCCTCCCTCTACAGTTTATTTACATGCATATTTTTATTATTATATAGTTTTACTGGTTGATTATTGACATGTGATTTGTACATAGTGCATGCTAGTATATATATAGTCCTTGTTTATAGTTAATTTTGTAGTTCATATTGGATTGGTTCTCTCGTGTATCTTGATTGGGTCGTGTCGTACCATCACCTGTACTTGGACTGAGTCGTATCGTGTCATAGGATGAATAAGTCAAAACAAAACTATTGTACCTTGAATTCTTGAAGCTAACCTGCGAGTCCACACTAGGGGCGAGGGTTAGTAGTTATCTGTATCTTGAATTCCTGAAGCAAACCTGCGAGTCCATACTAGGGGCGAGGGTTAGTATATATCTGTCCGAACCTACGAGTCCACACTAGGGACGAGGGTGATTCCTTGAAGCTAACCTACGAGTCCACATTAGAGGCGAGAGATAGTAGTTGATCAAACCTGCGAGTCTACACTAGGGGCAAGGGTTTGAGTATTCTATTGTATATCCGTTGACATCGTGACGTTGTATTCTCTTATTTCTCCTCCAGTAGTTCGTTTATGCGTAGTGGTTCTCCCAGTCGTGTATGGTCATGGTTTCGTGTTGATTGGTCATGGTTTCGTGTTGTTGGGTCCTTGTCTGTTTATATCTGTATTTTATTATTGCATGATAAACTGCTAGATAGGCATGTTTTTATGTATCTTACTATGTCCTCTAAGGATCTGATGATCTCTTCAGGTTTAGTGATTGCAAGGAGTTAGCTAGTAGTTCTGGATGGCGGATGATTCGCGATTCTTGTGGGTTTCGGATGCGATGATACGCTTGCGGGATTCAGGTATCGTTATTACATTTATTATCCGCTCGTGCATTCATACCTTATCATGAGATATCATGTTTCTTGATTCAGTTTTTAGACTCTTGTTACTTTCTTTAGAGTCTTATTGGGCATATATGCTAGTGGGCTGCATACCACGACCCATAGTGTTCATTCATGTTTCTTATACTTATTGTGGATTAAGATATAGATTTACTTTTGCCATGATTTGGAAGTTTACCATAGCCGTGACAGCATTTACGTATTCGAGTCGGGCTGGAGTCCGCTTGATGCGTAGCTGGCTTGCTCACGAGCTCGCATCCGAAAAGCGGGTGCGGGTCATGACAAGTTTTTTTGGTGGCCCATGCAGGTCAGAGCATATCGTACCGATTACATAATTGTACTGGTACAAGCCTGCGACTATGACTAAACCTTAGAAATCTCAATCCACTCTGCCTTGAAAATTCTCTTAGAAATTTCTCTACCGTCTTTGAAACTTCGTATTCGTTCTCGATTATTCTCCCTTGCCTTCTTGTACCATTGATTCTCGTCCCTTCCTATTCCGGGGTGACGAACGATCATGATGTCTAGGATTTATCAGAAATGCTTAAGTTATAGTATAATATTGTTTGATTAATTAATTTTTGGTCGCTTGATAGCTAATGAAGATTATAGAGCCATATGTCTTAGATAGCTGTTGGTAGTAAGTTTAACAACTAGTTGGAATGTTATAAAGTTTTAGTGACCTGTGTTTTGAGGAGTAGTGTGACCAAAGGTGGATAGAAGTCCTCAAGGTTTCGTAGTTACAAAATTGCTAGGAGAAGGATGTAAACTATTTTTGAGGAATTAAATTTAAGGAGATTGAGGTTAAGGCAGACTTTATTTTTGAATTTTAAGGAATAGTTATGAATTAGAAATTTCAAGGACGAAATTATTTTTAAGGTGGGTAGATTTGTAACTCCTCTTTCCGAAAATTTTTGAAAATATTTTTTATTATTTATTTGATTTAAATGGTGATTTTAGAATTTTTTAAATAATTATTTAGTTAATTATTACGGTAGATGACTTTAACCATGGTTGAGTTTTAGAGTACAAGACGACTAGGAATCATGGCACAGATAGTGCAGTGGAGTACTTTGACTAGTGTTTAGTCATGGTAGGGGAATGTCGAGCCATAGGTGTGTTCTAACTAAGAAAACCCGACCAAGTTGCGAGTTAATCCCTATAAATGGTTTAATTGGTTATTTATTAATATTTTGACTTTTAGGAATTTCGGTTATACCAAAATAGTCCGGACTGGGCCCGAACCGAGCCCAAGCCTGTGTAGGCTTATAGTGAGTCCTAAGACGTCCATGACGATACACTTTGAGTGTATACTGCTACCTTATTTTAAGTGTCTAACTAATATTTTCCTAGAATAATCGTTATATAAATATAATATCAATATTTAGTTATTTTGATTGAATATTATTTCTTGGAAAGATGATAACTATCTTCCTTAGACGTACTTGAGTATTTTTGGGATCTAAACTATACAGATTTTGGGTGTACAACTATTGTTCTTTTTCCTTGTTTATTATCATCACTAGTCCCCTACTGTTATTATAAATATTGACTATACTTAACATTTATTGCTCGTATTTGTATTTATGGTATATATGTACATATCATTATATTTATTCATATGCATATATAAGTTATATTTTTGTAGCTTATATTAATATATGGCATGTATGTATATATATATATAGGTCAATATATATATATATATATATATATATATATATATATATATATATATATATATATATATATATATATATATATATATATATATATATATATATATAATGTTGTATAAATAGGTCAATATATATACATGTTATATATATGCGTATATATATGTGTATATGTATATAACTATATATAGAGGGCAATATGTATATATATCTACCTAAAATTGTATTGATGGAATATATATATATATAAATCATTATATGTGTAAATATACATATATATACATATATGTATTCATAAAAAAATATATATATACATATATGTATTCATATATGTAAAATACATATATGTATTCATATATATAGCAATATTGAGGGAGCCCAAAATCCCAGCCCAATTAAACGGCCCACAGCCAAGCCCAAACCAGGCCGGCCTAAATCCCAGTCCCCCCCTCCTCCATGCTGAACCCGACCCATCTTAAAAACCAATATCATAGCCGGCCCCCCATTGCATATATAAGTAAAACCGAGAGCCTTCCTCGACGAAAAACCCTAACTAAATCTCGATCCCCTGGGTTCGTAATCTACCCCGGAGACTACCCCAACATTGGGCAGCCTCTGCGCACAGAGAGCCGCCATCGCCGGCCGTAGCGCGCGCCGCGCCGAAAAACAGTAGTAGCATCAAAACATGACAGCAAGGCCAGGTATGTCACTTCGCTGTAGGATTTCTCCACAAATACTACATCGTTTCTAACGCCATAAATTTCTATAGAATACCTATATAACCATTTAGGAACCCCTCCAATTAGTTCATAGTGAATCGATCCAGATTCGAAAGGAAATTTGACACGAAGTCGAGAGAAAATAGTCCAAAACAGGACAGATTTCTTATTCCAGGGACCCAATTTGGAAGGCTGTTCTGGGGCAATCTAGTGAGAAATCTAGGAATCTACTTAAATAGGTTTTTAGACAACCTAACCATGATGGAAACCCAATTATTATTTTTATTTCTAGTTGTTTAGTCAGCGATATAAATCTGATTGAAAATCGAAATAAAAACATGAAAAACAGTTTAGAAACATTAAAATTCTTCTGATCCAACGTGCGTCCCGCCAATCCGAACGACGTGGTCATGAACTGAAAGCATTGAAAGGTGCGTAACAGCTTCGTGGACCTGTGGGCTTTGACAGAATTCAAATTGGTCGCGTGTGCACAACGAATTTGATGTGTATCCGTCAAAATTCACCATATCGGTCTCTGTGCAAATTTTCCAATTACTTTGTGTACGTTCGTCAGATCGAGACCAAACTTGCGCCAACAGGACCGTATCATTTTTCTGGTCCTGTATGCCAAGTTTGGTCCGATTCTGAGACAGTTGATCGGATCGCCATTTTGTGGGCCCTACGATCCGATTCAACGGGCGATTTTGTGTACGGTCCACCGGAATCCAAATTGGACATGTCGTTGGGTTCGTATATCAAAACGAATCCGTAGACATATAGTTTAACGACTTTAGAGACCATTGACTCTGGCATGCTTTTCGGTACAAAGTGGGTCGAACGACGGACACCGTTTTGGCCCGAAATTATCGTTTTGCTCCCGTGTCCAGAATTGGACTTAGGGACAGGCAATCCTAGCTAATTTGACTATTCTGAGAACATTGGTAATGTTTATTTCAGCTTTCAGAGACAGTTGTGATAATTTGGACTTTATGGATTAGCAGTTGACTATACTTTGTTGGATCTGCGTGCAACCTCCAGGCAAGATATCTTGCCTCCCTCTACAGTTTATTTACATGCATATTTCTATTATTATATAGTTTTACTGGTTGATTATTGACATGTGATTTGTACATCATGTATGCTAGTATATATATAGTCCTTGTTTATAGTTAATTTTTTAGTTCATATTGGATTGGTTCTCTCGTATATCTTGATTGGGTCGTGTCGTGCCATCACCTGTACTTGGACTGAGTCTCATCGTGTCATAGGATGAATAAGTCATAACGAAACTACTATACCTTGAATTCTTGAAGCTAACCTGCGAGTCCACACTAGGGGCAAGGGTTAGTAGTTATCTGTATCTTGAATTCCTGAAGCTAACCTGCGAGTCCACACTAGGGGCGAAGGTTAGTAGATATCTGTCCGAACCTGTGAGTCCACACTAGGGGCGAGGGTGATTCCTTGAAGCTAACATGTGAGTCCACACTAGGGACAAGGGTTAGTAGTTGATCAAACCTGCGAGTCCACACTAGGGACGAGGGTTTGAGTATTCTATTGGTTATCCGTTGACATCGTGACGTTGTATTCTCTTGTTTCTCTTCCAGCAGTTCATTTATGCGTAGTGGTTCTCCCAGTCGTGTATGGTTATGGTTTCGTGTTGATTGGTCATGGTTTCGTGTTGTTGGGTCCTTGCCTGTTTATATCTGTATTTCATTATTGCATGATAAACTGCTAGATAGGCATGTTTTTATGTATCTTGCTATGTCCCCTGAGGACCTGATGATCTCTTCAGGTTTAGTGATTGTAAGAAGTTAGCTAGTAGTTCTGGATGGCGGATGATTCGTGATTCTTGTGGGTTTCGGATGAGATGATACGCTTGCAGGATTCAGGTATCATTGTTACATTTATTATCCGCTCGTGCTTTCATACCTTATCATGAGATATCATGTTTCTTGATTTAGTTTTTAGACTCTTGTTACTTTCTTTAGAGTCTTATCGGGCATATATGCTAGTGGGCTGCAGACCACGACCCATAGTGTTCATTCATGTTTCGTACACTTATTGTGGATTGAGATATAGATTTACTTTTGTCATGATTTGGCAGTTTACCATAGCCGTGACAGCGTTTACGTATTCGAGTCGGGCTGGAGTCCGCTTGATGCGTAGCTGGCTTGCTCACGAGCTCGCGTCCGAAAAGCGAGTGCGGGTCGTGATACCATGGGAACCAGCCGGCATGTCTGGGCACTAATTGTCCCGAGATGGCTGCCATATAAGAACTCAGAAATCCATTCTCTCCATGCAATAGTTATTTTATTTAACTTAATAGTCCCTATGTTAATTAAAATCTTATGCCGTGGATCATGGTCATTCAGAATGAGTACTTTCGTACAGAGTACGATATGCATAACTCTACAATGATGCCCGTGCGATTATGTTGTAGGTTTTACATAGCGTAAGGAAACAATCAAACATAGCCACGGAATAATCATGTCTTGACTGTAAGGTACACATGCTGCTTTTGTAGAAATAATTTGAAGTCTGCACGTGTCCATATGCCAATGTTCGAGATCGGCTAGTCGATTGCAATGGTTCATGGTTAATATATGAACGTGTCTCATTCAATTCAATAAGACGACTAGCCAGTCTTTTAGTTCCAACTAGGAATGCATGATCACTCATTAGTCGAAATGACAATCAATGCCAATTCGTGACAAGGCATGAAAGTCAAACTAGTATTTAGTATGTCGAGTCTATAACACTCAGGGTTAAGTTCCAGTCATACTGGGTATCCACAAACCAATCAAGACACAGGGCACACTCCACACAACAATATGTATTAAAATATTAACATGCAACAAGTGGCATAATCTAAACGGATGGTGTGAGAGACAAGACAAAACGCTCGAATTCGGCGAATCGCACGGACTAAGATAACTGGAGTGCACTGATTACTGTGGGCGCATAGACTGCATGTGGGCGCATAGCCTGCATGTGGGCGCATAGAATGCATGTGGATGCATAGCCTGCATGTGGACGCATAGACTGCATGTGGGCGCATAGACTGCATGTGGGCACATAGACTGTATGTGTATGTGGGCGCATAGCGTGCATATGGGCGCATAAACTGCATGTGGGCGCATGGCATCCTGTGCTGCTGTACCAGCAAGCTCCGGCCATGGAGTTCCAAGAACTTCCAATGGCCATAACTTGGGCTACCGGACTCGGTTTTGGGCGAAATAAAGGCCAAAATTGACTAGAATTAAATTCTCTACAATATAGAACAACTTGTTTTTGAAAACAACAAAGTTTGATAGATTAAAATCACAAAAAACCCATAAAAACCGAAACTTAAAAACTTAGATCTACACACCACCATCCATGGAAATCAAAAACTTCAAGACCTAAACTTGTAGAGGAAGACGAGAAGAACAATATAGACTAAAAATAAATGGGGATGCTTGAAATCTCTCATGGTGTGAAAGATGTACTTGCCTCTCCAAAGGATTAGGGTTTTAGGGTGGAGGAAAAGAAATGAGAGTTTGTGAGGAGAGAGAAAGAAAAGGGGTATAAATATCTAGCCTAAGTTAATCTCCACCACCCATTCCTTCCTACATAATCTAGGCCATCCATCCCTTATCATGATGAACCAAGCTAAACCAAGTTTGTTCAACATGAACAAAATAAACCAAGAGCTAAGCAAAAGCAGAAAATAAAATACAAAAAAATAATTAACATAAAATTAAAGGAATTAAATACATAACAAATGCATGATAAATATTAAATAAATATATTCATGTAGTACACATATTAAAATATGTATTCTGGGAATGGAGAGTGACATCTCTACCCTCCTTAGAAAAATTTCGTCCTCGGAATTCCAAATCCAAGCAGGCTAGAAACATCAGAGCTAGGCTAATCCAAGTACAAGCAATTTTAGCGAGCAAGCAGTCATCTTACAATATCAATAACAAGTAATATATCTATATTTATCAAATCTACGACATCAAGCAATTTCTACTCATAGGGTGATAAGCATGAGTAATCAAGACAATCATGGTACACGGAAAGAAATATACCTTGTGAGTCAAATAGGTGCGGATACCGTGATCGGATATCATCCTCACGTTCCCACGTTGACTCTCCTAAGGAGTGATGACCCCAAGCAACACGGACAAGACTAATTGTTCGGTTCTGAAGTATCTTCTCCCTTCGGTCCAAATGGACACAGACTGTTCCTCGTAAGACAGGTTGGTACCAACAACCAGTTCAGAATGATCGAGGATATGGCTTGGGTCCGATACATACCTACACAACTGAGATACATAAAACACATCATGCACCTCTCGTAACGAAGGTGGAAGGGACAAACGATAAGCAACATCGCCTACCCTATCGAGGAAAACAAATGGGCCCACGTATCGCGGACTCAACTTTCCACGAACGCCAAATCTAATGACCCCACGAGTAGGTGAGATCCACAAGAATACGTGGTCCCCAACAGAAAATTCTAGCGGCCTACGATGCTGGTCTGCCCAATGACGATGCCGATCTTGCGCAACTCGAAGTCGCTCTCTAATCCTCTTAACCACATCAATCGTCTGAACAATCATCTCTGGGCCTAACATCTTCCTCTCCCCAATATTATCCCATGCCAGTGGCGACCTGTACTTCTTACCATATAGTACTTCGAATGGCGCCATCTGGATACTGGCTTGATAACTGTTGTTGTACAAAAATTCGACTAAGTGCAGGTGACTCTCCCAAGACCCTCCAAAATCTAGGGTGTAAGCTCGTAACATATCTTCTAAAGTCTAAATTGTTCTTTCTGATTGCCCGTCCGTCTGTGGGTGGTAAGCGTACTAAATCTTAATTTGGTACCCAGGCTATGATGTAAACTCTTCCAGAAATATGATATAAAATAGGTATCTCTATCTGATACAATACTGACAGGGACCCCATGCTGCCTGACTATCTGCCGCATATACAACTTTGCCAACTTTTCTGTAGATTGCCCTACTCTAAAAGGAAGAAAATGTGCCACATTCGTAAGCCGATCCACTATCACCCAAATAGCATCATTACCACTTGACGATCTCGGTAAGCCGGTTTCAAAGTCCATCGTGATGTGCTCCCACTTCCATTCCGGGATAGAAAGCGGTTGTAATAATCCAGCTGGCCTCTGTTGTTCTGCCTTCACTTGCTGACATATTAAGCAACGGGAAAGGAATCTAGCTATCTTCCTCTTCATTCCGTTCCACCAGAAGTACTGCTTGATATCTTTGTACATTTTGGTCCCTCCGAGGTGTATAGAATACTGAGAACTGTGGGCTTCTGCCATAACCTCCTGTCTGATATCTCTACATTGCACACATAGACGTAATCCAAATCTAAGTGTACCATCTTCATGAATTTTCATCTCCTTCCTGAGTCCTGACTCACATTCTGTCCTAAGCTTCTGAATCCTTGGATCCCGTGCCTGAGCTGCCTTGATCCTGTCTACCAAGTTGGATTGAACTCGTAGACTTGACAGAATTCCTATATCACTAGGAAGTATAACCTTGATGCCCATCTCTTAAAGATGTTCTAAAATGTGTTTTTGTGATGTCAACATAAATGCGCTGCCTCTCCTGCTAAGAGCGTCTGCTACCACATTAGCCTTGCCTGGATGATACTGAAGCTCTACGTCGTAATCCTTGATCAACTCTAACCATCTTCTCTGTCTCATGTTCAGTTCCTTCAAAGTAAATACGTACTTCAGACTCTTGTGGTATGTGTACATGTCCACTCGATCACCGTACAAGTAATACCTCCATAGCTTCAAAGCAAATACTACTGCTGCCAACTCCAAGTCATGAGTCGGATAATTCTTCTCGTGGTCTCGAAGTTGCCTAGATGTATACGCTATCACCTTCCCATGTTACATTAGGACACACCCAAGTCCCTTTCCTGATGCATCACAATATACAGTAAAACCTCCGGGTCCAACCGGTAATGTAAGAATAGGTGCCGTAATCAACTTCTGCTTCAAATTCTCAAATGATGCCTGGCACTCTATCGACCAAACGAATGGCACATCCTTCCATGTCAAGTGGGTCATAGGTGCTGAGAGTCTTACAAAGTCTGATACGAATCTTCTGTAATATCATGCCAATCCTAAGAAACTTCGTACATCTGCTACGGTCTTAGGCATTGGCCAACTTTCTACTGCTTCTACTTTCTTGGGATCCATTGCTACTCCAGCCCCTGATATGATGTGCCCCAAGAATGAAATACGATTCGTCCAAAACTCACACTTGCTGAGCTTGGCGTACAATTGGTTCTCTCTCAGAACCTAACACTTTCTTGAGGTGATCTTCATGCTCTTCTTCACTAGCTGAGTATACGTGAATGTCATCGAGGAACACAACGACAAATTGATCTAAGTATGATATAAAGATGCGGTTCATCAAATCCATAAATATTGCTGGAGCATTGGTCAAACCAAACGGCATTACTAAGAATTCGTAATGCCCGTATTTTAACCTGAATGTCATCTTTGGAATATCCTCTTCTCGAACTCTAACTTGATGATACCATGATCGAAGATCTATCTTGGAGAAAACTCTTGCTCTGCTCAACTGATCAAACAAGTCGTCGATCCTTAGTAGTGGGTACTTGTTCTTTACTGTTGCCGCGTTGAGCTTTCTGTAGTCAATGCACAATCTTGATGACCCATTCTTCTTTCCTACAAGTACCACTGGTGCTGCCCATGGTGATTTGATAACTCGAATGAACTTCTTCGCCTTCAGTTCTTCTATGTGCTGATACACCTTGGCCTGCTCTAAATCTGCCATTTTGTAAACTCGATCTGATATCGGTTTAGTTCCAGGTGCCAATTCTATAATGAACTCAATATCCCTAACCGGTGGTAGACCTGGAAGTTCTTCGAAAAATACATCAAAAACCCTTCAACTACCTTTAGGATTGAACTTCTTCCATTGTCGTCACTACTCTTTGTTTATGTTGGTCTGTCTCTGATCTGACTAAGGTAAACCGCTTCATGCCTAGAATATTAAAAGATACACTCCCTCTGTGACAATCTATTGTCGCACCAGTTCATGCCTAAGATAACGTCGAAATTACCAATAGAAAATTCCATCAACTTGGATAACTCTACTAACTCCTACGAGCCCACTACCAGTGTGTATATTCAGCCTCTCTGGCAATGCCTCAAATGTTATTCCTAGTCATGTCGCAAATCGTGTGGATATAAATGAGTGTGATGCTCCCGAATCAAATAATGCTACAGCGGGATATGAGGCGACAAGAATGTTACCTGCCACAACATCTTCCGATGCCAATGCCTCTTCCAAGGAAAGATGAATGCTTTCCCTCGACCTCCTTATTGGTTTCATACTGCGACCTAGTCTGGTGTTGCTGCTGGCCCCTGCCTTGGTGATGTTGGGGTGGTCTTTGTTGTTGCTGCTGCATCGGCAGTCCCTGCTGCCGAAACATCTGAGCCTGTGACATCAACGGACGTTGTGCCAACGGTCTCACTGCTACCGCTGGTCCTTGATACTGGCCTGCCCCTGGTGCTGGCAGCACAGGAAATTGTTGTGCTGGTCCTTCTGACCTCGAATTCATGGGACAGGTAAAAACTCGATGATCTGGACTTCCACATATCAAACACTGTCCGTTCAATGCCCGACACACACCTCTAGTGTGCCCTGCCTTCCCACAATAGGTGCAGCCCGCTGGGGGTTGCTGGTTCTTCCTCTGCTGCAGTTGTTGTTGGTGGTGGTGGCTCTCGTATCGCCACATCGTGAATGTGAATGCCAGAAGATTGTGCTGTTATTCGGGGCGCTACTTCCCCTCCTCCTTCAATCTGATTGTGAGATCTCTTCTGACCTCCAGTCGTTGATGTGATCCTCTGGATAGTGATCTCATGCCTTCGGGTTACCGTCAATACATCATCAAAAGTCAGGTAGTTGTACCCCTCTATCAATTGCAAGAGTTCAAGATGGAACCCTTGCTGAAATCTCATCGACCTCTAGCTCTCTGTTGCTACCATCTCCGGGGCAAACCTACTCAGTCTGTAGAACTCTGCTGCATAAGCATCCACTGTCTTGCCAGCCTGCTTGAGGTTGAAACTTCTGTTGTAGCTCGAACTGTGCCACAACTCTATAGTACTTCGTCTTGAACCTCACAATAAAATCATCCCAAGCTATAGGACGTCTGATGCCCACTTCTTATGATTCCCACCAATCACGTGCGAGGTCCTGAAGTAACAGCTTCACTTGATCCACACGTTCTTCCGTCGGTACCATAGCCGCTGTCAGAATAGCCTCGATGACCTTAAGCCATGTATCTGCTGAAATGGCATCTTCCGTGCCCTCGAAACGACGGGGTTTGTACTTGTAGAACCTGGTTGACGCCCCTGAATCAGTCCTCACTCCTCTTTCTAAAGCCGTTTGCAATCCTTGGTTGAGCAATACATTCTGCTCTTGCAGCTGAGTATGCATGCGTTGCTGGACCAACATCTAAGGTTGCTGAGTAGCCATCAACCCTCTTATAATTTTAAGAAGGGCTGGAGTGTCTACTGCCACAGGGGTAGGCAGAACTGTTGGTGGTGTTGGAACCTCCGGATACTGCAGTCCAGCTGTTGGTTCAACTATCTCCTCTTCTTGGATATTCTCTTGAGGTAGTACTGGCCTTTATTGCTGACCAACATGAACATGTTGTTCGTATTGCCCTTGTGGTTGCTGTCCATCTCTGACAGATGCGGACGAGGTACCCATAAGAAAAGGGACAAGAGAACAGTCAAACGATCGGACAGGAAAGATCAATAAAGTCAAAGGATACCAGAATGTCAAGCTAGGGTCAAGAGTAACGAATCATAAGATCAAGGGAAAACATGTGTGATTGAGACATCCTATAAATTAAAACACCCACAAGTCTGAAACCAGACCTGCATGGGCCACCACTAAAACCTTGTCACGCTCCAGAACCAGAATACCGGAGAGCGGAGGAATGACTCAGCCAGCTACATATTATGGGTAGATGAATACCGTATAATACGATCAGTATTGTCTAAAAGACGAGGGGATACATACTACATGAAAGTCTCACTAGGGTTACTCAAAATCTAATGTCCCAATCATTCAATAAAAATTAGTAAGTAGAGAACATGTAAGAGTGCGCAGTACGGCATCCCAAACACTCAGTCAAAATATTCTTGAGATCTGGCTTTACAAAACATAGCCAGATGATATAACAAGGTATACATAATCGTTATCAGCTGCAGTTTGACTTAGTTACAATTATGTAAAAGTAAGTGCAAGAAAGTCCGACTAACATGTCGGTGCCAAGCGGCAAAAAGTAAAATAAGTAACAAAACGAGCAGGGAAGCAAGGAACCCACTCGTGTCCTCCTGCGATCATCCCTCTAGTATTAACCATCTTGGAGGTGGAAGTAAGCTGAGTCCTCGGGAGCTGGCTCTAAATCTGGCCATGCAAAACTAGAGAGGTTAAACCTCAGATAGCAAGTACCACAAAGGAAGCACGACATAAAGAATTAGAACCAGTGATAAGGGTTAAGAATATGATAAGTAATGTCTTTGCTTGCTACTGGGATTCACACAACATCACGATACTTCAAGCCAACTTCCCAACCAAACAATGACAGAAGTTGACCTGTCATATCCTGACATTCTGCTCATCTTAGTAGTTAACAGAGTAGGTACAGTACACAAACAAATAAAATTAAACGACAATACAACTACTACGGCTTGCTAACTGTAAGTTCCAAGTTGTCCGGGAAATATACAATAAGGGATTCCTAAGTTCTTACAATATATAAGCAAGGCTAGTCTATCCAATAATCAATTACGCCAATCATGAATTAGACGTGTCCCAGCGGGACGCCCGTCATCAATATACAGAAAAATATAAACAGATACTACTCCCTACCTGTGTGGGAGGTTTGCAGTATCCGTGGGAACCAGCCGACATGTTGGGGCACTAATTGTCCTGAGATGGCTGCCATATAAGAACTCGGGAATCCATTCTCTCCATGCAATAGTTATTTTATTTAACTTAATAGTCCCTATGTTAATTGAAATCTCATGCCGTGGATCATGGTCATTCAGAATGAGTACTTTCGTACAGAGTACGATATGCATAACTCTACAATGATGCCCGTACGGTTATGTTATAGGTCTTACATAGCGTAATGCAATAATCAAATCTAGCCACAAAATAATCATGTCTTGACTGTAAGGTACACATGCTGCTTTTATAGAAATAAGTTGAAGTATGCATGTGTCCATATGTGTCACTACCACATTTCTAGTATGGGGGTATTTTGGTCATTTTTGAATTTTTGGGATTTATTTGGAATTATTGTGAATTATTGAGATTTATTGGAATTTATGTGATTTTAGTATTAATTAATTAAATTGATAAGTGGTATGTTGATTTGAGACTAGTTTGGACCTTGTAGACTAGCCTAGAACCTAAACTTAGCTATGGTGACTTAGTTAGCATTATAGGGTCTTAGTCTAACTTAAGTTAAACTAATTTAAGTCATTTAGAATCAAGTTGTAATAGGTGGAATAGTGATTTAGAACCATGGCTTATGACTTCACAAGTCATGATTAATGATTTAAGCCCATAGAAGCCCATAGCCCACACGTGTAAGACCCTAACCCTAACCTAGCATGGCCGGCCAGCCCACTTAGGGATTCCCCCCTATTTATACTCTCCTCCACTTAGGGCTAGCCTCTTTTAGGAAAGAACAAGTTTAAAGAAGAGGTATTTTCCCAACTTCATTAATTCATAGAAAATCCATTTTAATTCATTTTTCTTTCAAACAAATTGCAATAGGTTCTAATTTAGGTATTCTTGCTGTTTGTGTTGGGAAATCTCGGTTTGTGGACAATTTGGAAGGATTGGCTAGCAAGGAGAACCCCCCTATTAAAGCTTTCCTTGTGTTTTGACACCAATAGGTAAAACCATCTAAACACCATTAAATTCTAGTTTTCTTTGCATATTTGGAAAGCCCTAGTTCTACCCTAACTGTAGGTATAGCTAAACCTAGGTTTTGTGTCCATTTCGTGTCCTAAATGGACACGTATCAATCCCTACATGTAAGTGTTTGATGAAATGCTCCAAAGGGCATTTCGATTTGGTTTTCGAATTATTTTTGAATAGGAATCTAGATCTAGATCTTGTTTATGGGATTCCACTCGACTGAGTCGATTTTTGTGTCATGTCGTATCGATTCGAGGATACGAACCCATGCGTTTTTGTACTGTACAGCTCTCCTGCTACTTGGGGGCTGTATCGGACACAATACGACACGACTGGACACGAAATTTGACACAGACCTTTGGGCAGTGTCTGACATGCCACGTATCAAGTTTCAGATGACCACATGGCGTGTCGAGGGAGGAATCATCGTCGTACTGATTTTACACTGCGCTGAGTCGCGTGTGTGCCGCGTTCTGATACGCGTATTTTGGACACGACTCGGGGATACGTGACCCAAATCAGGGTAACACGTAGGTAGCCTGACACCTGGCGAACATGTGGGTGTGTGCACGAGACACGAAGTATCCTATGTCGAGTACTGGATACGCCTACACTCGTGCACGATACAGTGTCTGTATGCATGTTCTGTGTGTGTCTGTTTTGGTCATTTCGTGTTGGACACGTCGTGTCACATTATGGTGGGACACAAACTGTATGCTGGACACGAGCACATTCTATTTTTGCATTACCAACCTTTATTTTCTCTAATTAACCTATTTTCGAATGAAAATCCTATTTACCCTGAATTCTGATACTGTGTTATATTCAGTATTTTTCCAGTTTTAATATTCAAACTTTGGCACTTAATTAACCTGTTTAATTGATGTTAATTACTTGTTTAAGGGTCTAATATGATGTACCTACATGTTTTCTAGCTGTGGGTCAATTTTGGGGTAGTTTCATGGAGTTTTGATTTCAAAATCTGGTTTAGAAGTTTTCAACAAAACTGAATTGGGTTTCCCTTCTCTGTTTACTGAGAACCCTTCACTGTCACATTGACACTGTGGTTCACAACACTTTCCCATACTGTTCTCATAACATTTAACTCACACACACACCCTATGCTCACAGGCCACTCTTTCTTTGGCATTCACTCACTTGTGTACACATACACACACACAGTCACCCACACACACTATTTTACATTTCCTATCACTGTTACACTCATTCACCAACACACACATGTCTACACCTATTATACACACACATGTAAAAAATTTGAGAACACCCTCTTTACACATGTTTGCACACACTTGATAGTCCCTCTACCTCTCTATCCTTCTATCTCACTATATATGTAATGTGTATATATATAGTTAATATATATAATGTAGGTACCCTATACATATATATATATATATATATATATATATATATATATATATATATATATATATATATATATATATATATATATATATATATATATATATATATATGATGATGATTTCCTAAAGTATATGTACTATAACCTATATGTAATGAATGTATATGTTTAATGCATAATGTATTATATATATATATATATATTAGATATATATATATATATATATATATATATATATATATACATATATATATAGATATATATATATATATATATATATATATATATATAAAATATATATATATATATATATATATATATATATATATATATATATATATATATATATATATATATATATATTATATATATAAATTAAAAAAAATATATATATATATATATATATATATATATATATATATATTTATTATATGTATGTATAGGGTACCTAAAAAAAAATATATATATATATATATATATATGATATATATATATATATATATATATATATATATATATATATATATATATATATATATATATATATATATTTTATAATGTATATATATATATTTATGTATGAGCTTATGTATATATATAGATGCAAATATGCATATATGAATGTATGGATAATATATATGATGTATGTGTATATAAATAGACTATCTATGTGTATATAGTGATGTGATCTGTGTGGATAGCTTTTAGCCTATGGTCTTATGTGCACTAGCTAACTAGACTTGTTTTTGACTGTTGTTCTGAGATGTGTGTGCTAGTAGGCTAGACTTGGTTGAGTCTAGATTGGACTAGATAGACTAGTTTAGGCTTGATGAGCCTAGATAAACTTGTTTAGACCTAGAATGACTTGTTTGACCTAATTTAAACTTGTTAGACCTAGTTTGACTATAGATGACCTAGTTTGACTTCTAGGCTTGACCAGAGTTGACCAAGAGTTGACTTTGGCCTAGATTGACCTAGATTTATGTAGAATGCATTGAATTGCATCTTGTTATCATTTTAGACTTGTTGTGACTTGTGCTGTTCTGATTAGGAGCCAGACACCTCTCCTCGGACAGTACATTTCATCCGGACACTCAGATACCAGGCGAGTACATTCTCTGATCATTTTATATCCTGTTTAGAATTATTTTCCTGCTTTAAGTTACTTTACTTGATACTGTCATGTTGGTTACACGGATTAGTACTATTTGGATCCCTTCTTGAGATGTTATCCCCTTAGGGAGCATCGGATACTACATGTTCTGTGCGTTTCACTTACATGGTGTATCACTATGCTTCATGGTTCATTGAATCACTTGTGACATGTACTCTCATGATCACAGAGTCTTTCTTGAATCCCCCATTTATTGGGTTTCCTAGAATACCCATTTATGGGACTATCATATACCACCCTTCGGGGGTCGTTACATGAATCATAACATAACCTGGCTGGATCCTTGTGTATTGATTGGGGGTACGGGGGAGTAGAAGTAGACATGTGAATAATATCCAAGTAGTGTAGCCTTAGAATCATTCCATAGTGTAGCATCAGAATCATCCTATGCCATTTACATGTCTATATTGTACTCTGACTCACTAGCCACTGTTAGTTCTCTATTTATAGTAGATATTTTTATTACAGTTCTCTCTCTGTTTACATATTGTATTTCTTTCAGTTCATGTATCTTACTTTACTACATGATTATATTTTCTAACCTGCTATGATCTGTTGAGATGTATTGTGCTTGCTCCTGTCCTGACTGGACCTGTTGAAAATATTACAGAGGACGAGGAGGAGGCCTGTGTGGATACCTTCTACGGGGAAGCCCTAGACGACACTTGTGAGCTGGACTCTCAGGAGGACCCAGCTCTAGCTGATTACTTTACCCCTACTGCCTAGACTAGTTTAGTTAGGCTTTATCTTACTTATGTTGTCTTGAGACTAGCTTAGTTAGGCTTTATTTCTGTCATTAAGATCTGGATTGTATATATTCTTTCATATTCAGTAGTTGAGACTTGTATTTCTAGATGTTGCTGAGATGTTATCTTAGACTCTTCTGATCATCTATATTTCTTTGAGTTCTATATCATTTCGTGCTTCTTCTTCCTTAGTTGTGATTGAGTTTACTTTCTGCTATGTCACCCCCATTCGGGGAGTATAAACTGCTTAGAATTATATTGTTAGATGTTGTGACCTAGGACAGCGTTCTACCGCCGATACTGCGGCGTAGGCTGGACGTACCCACTTCTCGTGCCCTTACTGTAGGGTGCGGGTCGTGACACGTTTTTAGTGGTGGCTCATGCAGGTCTAGACTAGAAGTGTAGTAGTATTCGAACCAAAGTATCACTACAGCCTGCAGTAGGATATAGGACATTAGTTTTCAAGGTACTCAATCACATTAGGAAAAACTCTTTTATTGCCATTTAAATCCTTATTGTCAACTGATTCTTTTGAATTTTAACTGTCCGTCTTTGTTATATCGCTTCTTTCTCAGAAATTGATACTCTTGTTGGTCTGTCTTCAAGATGGTGGAGACGCGGTCGCAGCGTACCATTCATGGGGATATTGTAGAGGGGACTGCTACCTCTCAGCCAGTTCAGTAGGGACAGGAGACTGTAGCTCCTGCCACCTCTGTTCATATTGGGACTCCAGCAGCAGCAGCAGGGGGTATGCCTCCACCAGCTCGGAGGCAGGACCCAGTCATCCCAGAGATACCTTTCCAGCAGCCGCCGCCTACATGATACGTGGATGCGGTACAGATGTTCACCTACTTCTAGCAGTTTATGGACCTGCAGCAGGCCCGACAGGACAGGGGCATGGAGTTGGCCCTTACGACAGTCGCAGCCCGACCAGTGGTTCAGCAGCCGAGGACACCGGGGATAAGCGGTTCCAGAAGATGAGCCCCAGAGACTTCCTGGGGACGGAGGGGATTCTATATGCTGATGAGTGGATCGAGCATATAGAGGAGATATTCCGCCTGGCCCGGATACCGACAGATCTCCAGATAGAGGCAGCAGCTAGCCGGATGCGAGATCTTGCTCGCACCTGGTATCAGTCAGACCCCAGGGTGGGGGTAGCTGGACAGACCTGGGAGGAGTTCAAGGGCTTCTTCAAGAAGAAGTTCTTTCCAGATTTAGCGCTTCGAGCCTTGGAGTCGCAGTTCGAGAGCTTAGTTCAGGGGAGCCAGTCAGTAGAGGAGTACGCTGGGGAGTTCGGTGCCTCGGCAGATTCGTAGAGGGCTTGAGCAAGATGGCGAAGGCCCAGAGGTTCCAGAAGGGTCTGGTCAAGGAAGTCAAGTCCTTGACCAAGGGCAACAGGGATGCCACTTTTGAGGTGATTTTGACGGGAGCCTTATTGGCTGAGGATGATCTTGAGCTTAGGCTCAAGAGGGGACGAGACCCATTTGGGGGGCAGCAGCAGCGGAGGCCAGACCAAGAGTCCTCACTTTCAGCACCAGTAGCCGAGGCAGTTCCAGCCACAGCCGTTCTAGCAGAGACAACAGTAGCAGCCGAGACAGCACCAGCAGGGCCAGAGACAGGTTATCACTTGTGCTTACTGCAAGAAGCCCGGGCATGTCACCAATGAGTGTCGAAAGAGGCTGGGCCAGTGCCTAGTATGTGGTTCAGCAGACCACCAGATGAGGGAGTGTCGCGTGGGATAAGCAGCTCAGGGAGCAGCAGTCAGAGCTCCAGCAGGCCAGCAGAGGGGACCAGCCCTGCCGATACAGCAGCAGAGGTTCGTCCAACACCAGCAGCAGGCCAGGGGAAGCCAGCAGGGGCGAGCTTTTGCCATAGCGGCTGAGGGTGCAGAGGTGATCGGAGAGCTGATCGCAGGTTCGGTTCTTCTCGACTCCAGTCCAGCTTTTATATTATTCGATTCCGGTGCTTCGCATAGCTTCATATCAGTATCATTTGCGATTAGACACGGTATCATAGCTGGATCGTTGCCTAGGACTTACAAGATCACGACCGGGGGTGGCATTATCCTCGTGAGTGATGTTTGTAAGGGTCGGAGTGTTGTTTTGGGAGGCCGTGAGTTGGAGGTGAGCATGCTCGTAATGCCATTGCCAAACTACGATATAGTGCTCGGTATGGATTGGTTGAGCAGGCACCATGCTAGCATTGATTGCAGAGGGGGTAGAGTTCTCTTCAGAGTGCCGGGGGAGCCAGAGTTCGAGTACTCCAGATGTCAGGCGGAGCAGGGCGGCAGAGTTTTCTACGAAGTCTCGGTTGAGGAGCAGACGATTCCACACCCCTTGATAGCAAAGTATATGGATGTTTTTCCAGAGGAGTTGCCTGGATTGCCACCAGACAGAGATATTGAGTTCTCGATAGACTTGGTTCTAGGAGCGGAACCCATCTCTCAGTACGTCTATCGAGTGAACAACAGTGAGTTGGTGGAGCTGAAAAAGCAGGTGGATGAGCTGCAGGACAAGGGCTTCATCCGTTCGAGTTCGTCGCCATAGGGTGCACCAGTATTATTTATGCCGAAGAAGGATAGGTCAATATAGATGTGTATTGACTACAGGGCACTCAATAACCTCACGATCAAGAACAGATACCCACTGTCGCGATTTGATAATCTTTTTGACCAGTTGAGCGAAGCTCGGGTATTTTCCAAGATTGATCTGAGGTCAGGATATCACCAGGTGAAGGTGAAGAGGGAGGATATTCCCAAGACCGCTTTCAGGATGCGGTACGGGCAGTTTGAGTTTTTGGTTATGCCGTTTGGGCTAACCGATGCACCAGCAGTATTTATGAACCTAATAAACAAGGTGTTCCACCAGTACCGAATCAGTTTGTGGTGGTGTTCATTGACGACATCTTGGTGTATTCCAAGACTGAGGAAGAGCACGAGGAGCATTTGAGGATAGTGCTGGAGACTCTCAGGAAGGAGCAGCTTTATGGAAAGCTCTCCAAGTGTGAGTTCTTTTTGGACCGGGTTGACTTTTTGGGGCATGTGGTGACTGAAGATGGGATCTCAGTTGACCCTAAGAAGATCGTAGCAGTTGAGGCATGGGCAGTGCCGACTTCAGTTGCAGAGATCCGCAGTTTCTTGGGGCTGGCAGGATATTATCGAAGATTTGTGCAGGATTTCTCCCGGGTTGCAGAGCCGTTGACTCGGTTGACCCAGAAGGATGCTGAGTATGTTTGGTCAGAGGAGTGTCAGGCAGCTTTTGATGAGTTAAAGAAGCGGCTTACGACAGCTCCGATTCTGATATTGCCTTCAGGATCAGGGAGATTCACTATTTATAGTGACGCTTCAGGAAAGGGGCTGGGTTGTGTCTTACAGCAGCATGGGAAGGTGATTGCCTATACTTCCAGGCAATTACGTCCCCATGAGAAGAACTACCCTACCCATGACCTGGAGCTGGCAGCAGTGATTTTTGCTCTGAAGTTGTGGAAGCACTATCTGTATGGGGAGCGGGTAGAGATTTTTACAGATCACAAGAGCTTAAAGTATGTGTTCACTCAGAAGAAGCTGAACATGAGGCAGCGCAGATGGCTAGAGTTGATGAAAGACTTCGACATATCACTTTAGTATCACCCAGGGAAGGCCAACGTGGTTGCCGATGCCTTGAGTAGGTATCCGACGGCCATGTGTTTGACTATGGATCGACACTTGCTTGCAGACTTGGAGAGCCTTGGGATTGAGGTGATTGTGCCCGGAGTGCAGATGCAGATATGGGGCCTGCAGATTCTGTCAGACTTGGTGGAGAGGATCAAGTTGACACAGTTTAAGGACGTTGCTCTGCGGTGTCTCCGAGAGCAGGTTCGAGCAGGATTGGTGGATGGCGAGTTTTCTCTTACAGAGGATGGTGCCTTGCGGCACGGTTCCAGGTTATGTGTGCCCAGCGGAGATCTCAGGGAGCAAGTTTTGCAGGAGGCCCACAGATCTTAGTACTATATACACCCTGGTGCCAACAAGATGTACCGAGATCTGAGGGAGCATGTTTGGTGGTACGGGATGAAGCGGAAGGTAGCTCGCTTCGTAGCTAGCTGCTTGGTCTGTCAGCAGGTCAAGGCAGAGAGACAGAGGCCCGGTGGATTGTTGCAGCCATTGCCCTTTCCTGAGAGGAAGTGGGAGCATATCACTATGGATTTTGTATCTGGATTGCCACGTACACCAAAAGAAAAAGACGTAATTTGGGTCATCGTTGACAGGTTGACCAAATCGGCCCACTTCTTGCCATTCAAGGTGGGTACGTCTACAGAGAGGCTTGCAGAGATGTATATGCGGCATATAGTCAGGATTCATGGGGTTCCGACAGCATCGTCTCGGATCGGGATAGTTGCTTTACTTCTTATTTCTGGAGGAGTCTGCAGACCAGCTTGGGCACTCAGCTCAAGTTTAGTACTGTATACCACCCCCAGACGGACGGACAGTCAGAGAGGACTATTCAGATGCTCGAGGATATGCTGCGGACGTGCGTCTTGGACTTTGGAGGTTCCTGGGAGGATCATCTACATTTGGTAGAGTTTGCTTACAACAACAGTTTTCAGGCAAGCATTGAGATGTCACCTTTCGAGGCTCTGTACGGGCGTAGGTGTCGTACACCCTTATATTGGGATGATGTTGGCGAGCGAGCTTTACTGGGACCAGAGATGGTTGTTGACGCAGTCGAGAAGGTGAAGCTCATCAGGGACAGACTTCGCATGGCGTAGGACAGACATCGGCACTGGGCCGATAGCCACTGGAGGTCGTTGGAGTTTGAGGTACAGATTAGAGTAGGATTAGATTTAGGTTGTTTATTTGTGATTTTGATCATGTTTGTTTATCATAATTAAATTGAGACCTTGCTTGTGATTAGGTTGGAGACCAGGTTTTCTTGAGGATATCTCTTACTCATGGTACGATACGTTTTGGTGGAGGTGGGAAGCTCAGCCCGCACTTCATCGGCCCTTTCGTTATCAGCGGGAGAGCCGGCGATGTGGCTTACAGGCTAGACTTACCACCTGCACTAGTGGGGGTCCACAACGTATTCCATGTATCACAGTTGAGATGGTACGTGGCTGATCCTAGCCATGTGCTCGATCATTCGGAGATTGAGGTTGGGCCTTCTCTCAGCTATCCAGGGCAGCCAGTAGAGATACTGGATCGACGGAAAAAGGTTCTGAGAAACCAGGTGATACCCTTGGTACGCGTCGCATGGAGGCATCATTCTTCAGGAGAGTCTACCTGGGAGCGGGAGGATGAGATGCGCGAGCGATACCCATATCTTTTTGGACCGTGAGGTATACTTTCTATCATTCTTATCAGTTGCATTTCGCCTTTCAATTTCGAGGACAAAATTCTTTTAAGGAGGGTAGATTTGTCACTATCACATTTCTAGTTTGGGGGTATTTTGGTCATTTTTTAATTTTTGGGATTTATTTGGAATTATTGTGAATTATTGAGATTTATTGGAATTTATGTGATTTTAGTATTAATTAATTAAATTGATAAGTGGTATGTTGATTTGAGACTAGTTTGGACGTTGTAGACTAGCCTAGAACCTAAACTTAGCTATGGTGACTTGGTTAGCATTATAGGGTCTTAGTCTAACTTAAGTTAAACTAATTTAAGTCATTTAGAATCAAGTTGTAATAGGTGGAATAGTGATTTAGAACCATGGCTTATGACTTCACAAGTCATGATTAATGATTTAAGCCCATAGCCCACACATGTAAGACCCTAACCTAACCTAGCATGGCCGGCCAGCCCACCTAGGGATTCCCCCCTATTTATACTTTCCTCCACTTATGGCTAGCCTTTTTTAGGAAAGAACAAGTTTAAAGAAGAGGTATTTTCCCAACTTCATTAATTCATAGAAAATCTATTTTAATTTCTTTTTCTTTCAAACAAATTGCAATAGGTTCTAATTTAGGTATTCTTGCTGTTTGTTTTGGGAAATCTCAGTTTGTGGACAATTTGGAAGGATTGGCTAGTAAGGAGAACCCCCTATTGAAGCTTTCCTTGTGTTTTGACACTAATAGGTAAAACCATCTAAACACCATTAAATTCTAGTTTTCTTTGCATATTTGGAAAGCCCTAGGTCTACCCTAACTGTAGGTATAGCTAAACCTAGGTTTCGTGTCCATTTCGTGTCCTAAATGGACACGTATCAGTCCCTACATGTAAGTGTTTGATGAAATGCTCCAAAGGGCATTTCGATTTGGTTTTCGAATTATTTTTGAATAGAAATCTAGATCTAGATCTTGTTTATGGGATTCCACTCGACTGAGTCGATTTCTGTGTCGTGTCGTGTCGATTCAAGGACACGAACCCACACGTTTCTGTACTGTACAGCTCCCCTGCTACTCGGAGGCTGTATCGGACACAATACGACACGACTGGACACGAAATTTGACACAGACCTTTGGGCAGTGTCTGACACGCCACGTATCAAGTTTTAGATGACCACGTGGCGTGTCGAGGGAGGAATCATCGTCGTACTGATTTTACACTACGCTGAGTCGCGTGTGTCCAGCGTTCTGATACGCGCGTTTTGGACACGACTCGGGGACACGTGACCCAAATCAGGGTGACACGTAGGTAGCCTGACACTTGGCGAACATGTGGGTGTGTGCACGAGACACGAAGTGTCCTGTGTCGAGTACTGGACACGCCTACACTCGTACACGATGCAGTGTCTGTATGCATGTTCTGTGTGTGTCTGTTTTGGTCATTACGTGTTGGACACGTCGTGTCACATTATGGTGGGACACAAACTGTATGCTGGACACGAGCACATTCTATTTTTGCATTACAAACCTTTATTTTCTCTAATTAACCTATTTTCGAATGAAAATCCTATTTACCCTGAATTCTGATACTGTGTTATATTCAGTATTTTTCCAGTTTTAATATTCAAACTTTGGCATTTAATTAACCTGTTTAATTGATGTTAATTACTTGTTTAAGGGTCTAATATGATGTACCTACATGTTTTCTAGCTGTGGGTCGATTTTGGGGTGGTTTCATTGAGTTTTGATTTCGAAATCTGGTTTAGAAGTTTTCAACAAAACTGAATTGGGTTTCCCTTCTCTGTTTACTGAGAACCCTTCACTGTCACATTGACACTGTGGTTCACAACACTTTCCCACACTGTTCTCATAACAGTTAACTCACACACACTTCCTATGCTCACAGGCCACTCTTCCTTTGGCATTCACTCACTTGTGTACACATACACACACACAGTCACCCACACACACTATTTTACATTTCCTATCATTGTTACACTCATTCACCAACACCACACATGTCTACACCTATTATACACACACACATGTAAAAATCTGAGAACACCCTCTTTACACATGTTTGCACACACACTTGATAGTCCCTCTACCTCTCTATCCTTCTCTCTCACTATATATGTAATGTGTATATATATAGGTAATATATATATAATGTAGGTACCCTATATATATATATATATATATATATATATATATATATATATATATATATATATATATATGTATATATATATATATTTTTTTTTGTATATATGTATATATATATATATATATATATATATATATATATATATTTTTTTTTTTTTTTTTTTGGTGTCCACGCATCCCCATCCACCCCGTGGCCACTGCCACCCAGCAGGGTGGATGCGGGAGGGGGGCTCGATCCCGGGTCTCCCCGCCGAGAGCCCCCCTCGTGCCACTCGCGCTACGAGCGCCGGACTTTTTTATATATGTATATATATATATATATATATATATATATATATATATATATATATATATATATATATATATATATATATATATATATATATGATGATTTCCTAAAGTATATGTACTATAACCTATATGCAATGAATGTATATATCTAATGCATAATGTATATATATATATTTATGTATGAGCTTATGTATATATATAGATGCAAATATGCATATATGAATGTATGGATAATATATATGATGTATGTATATATAAATAGACTATCTATGTGTATATAGTGATGTGATCTGTGTGGATAGCTTTTAGCCTATGGTCCTATGTGCACTAGCTAACTAGACTTGTTTTTGACTGTTGTTCTGAGATGTGTGTGCTAGTAGGCTAGACTTGGTTGAGTCTAGATTGGACTAGATAGACTAGTTTAGGCTTGATGAGCCTAGATAAACTGTTTAGACCTAGAATGACTTGTTTGACCTAATTTAAACTTGCTAGACCTAGTTTGACCATAGATGACCTAGTTTGACTTTTAGGCTTGACCAGAGTTGACCAAGAGTTGACTTTTGCCTAGATTGACCTAGATTCGTGTAGAATGCATTGAATTGCATCTTGTTATCATTTTAGACTTGTTGTGACTTGTGCTGTTCTGATTAGGAGCCAGACACCTCTCCTCGGACAGTACATTTCATCCAGACACTCAGATACCAGGCGAGTACATTCTCTGATCATTTCATATCCTGTTTAAAATTATTTTCTTGCTTTAAATTACTTTACTTGATACTGTCACGTTGGTCACACGGATTAGTACTATATGGATCCCTTCTTGAGATGTTATCCCCTCAGGGAGCATCGGATACTACATGTTCTGTGCGTTTTACTTAAATGGTGTATCAATATGCTTCATGGTTCATTGAATCACTTGTGACATGTACTCCCATGATCACAGAGTCTTCCTTGAATCCCCTATTTATTGGGCTTCCTAGAATCCCCATTTATGGGACTATCATGTACCACCCTTCGGGGGCCGTTACATGAATCATAACATAACCTGGCTGGATCCTTGTGTATTGATTGGGGGTACGGGGGAGTAGAAGTAGACATGTGAATAATATCCAAGTAGTGTAGCATCAGAATCATTCCATAGTGTAGCATCAGAATCATCCTATGCCATTTACATGTCTATATTGTACTCTGACTCACTAGCCACTATTAGTTCTCTATTTATAGTAGATATTTCTATTACAGTTCTCTCTCTGTTTACATACTGTATTTCTTTCAGTTCATGTATCTTACTTTACTGCATGATTATATTTTCTAACCTGCTATGATCTGTTGAGATGTATTGTGCTCGCTCCTGTCCTGACTGGACCTGTTGAAAATATTACAGAGGACGAGGAGGAGGCCTGTGTGGATACCTTCTACGGGGAAGCCCTAGACGACACTTGTGAGCTGGACTCTCAGGAGGACCCAGCTCTAGCTGATGACTTTACCCCTACTGTCTAGACTAGTTTAGTTAGGTTTTATCTTACTTATGTTGTCTTGAGACTAGCTTAGTTAGGCTTTATTTCTGTCATTGAGATCGGGATTGTATATATTCTTTCATATTCAGTAGTTGAGACTTGTATTTCTGGATGTTGCTGAGATATTATCTTAGACTCTTCTGATCATCTATATTTCTTTGAGTTCTATATCATTTCGTGCTTCTTCTTCCTTAGTTGTGATTGAGTTTACTTTCTGCTATGTCACCCCCATTCGGGGAGTATAAACTGCTTAGAATTATATTGTTAGATGTTGTGACCTAGGACAGCGTTCTATCGCCGACACTGCGGCGTAGGCTGGACGTACCCACTTCTCGTGCCCTTACTCTAGGGCACGGGTCGTGATAATATGCCAATATTCGGAATTGGCTAGTCGATTGCAATGGTTTATGGTTAATATATGAACGTGTCTCATTCAATTCAATAAGACGACTAGCCAGTCTTTTAGTTCCAACTAGGAACACATGATCAATCATTAGTCAAAATGACAATCAATGTCAATTCGTGACAAGGCATGAAAGTCAAACTAGTATTTAGTATGGTCGAGTCTATAACTCTCAGGGTTAAGTTCCAGTCATACTAGGTATCCACAAACCAATCAAGACACAGGGCACACTCCACACAACAATATGTATTAAAATATTAACATGCAACAAGTGGCATAATCTAAACGGATGGTGCGAGAGACAAGACGAAATGCTCGAATTCGGCGAATCGCACGAACTAAGATAACTGGAGTGTACTGATCACTGTGGGCACATAGACTGCATGTGGGCGCATAGCCTGCGTGTGGGCGCATAGCCTACATGTGGGCGCATAGACTGCATGTGGGCGCATGGCGTGCATGTGGGTGCATAGACTGCATGTGGGCGCATAGCCCACTCAACAGTGTAGGCGCATGGCATCCTGTGCTGCTGTACCAGCAAGCTCTGACCATAGAGTTCTAAGAACTTCTAATGGCCATAACTTGGGCTACCGGACTCGGTTTTGGGAGAAATAAAGGTCAAAATTGACTAGAATTGAATTCTCTACAATATGGAACAACTTGTTTTTGAAAACAACAAAGTTTGATAGATTAAAATCACAAAAAAACCCATAAAAACCGAAACTTAAAAACTTAGATCTACACACCACCATCCATGGAAATCAAAAACTTCAAGACCTAAACTTGTAGAGGAAGAGGAGAAGAACAATATAGATTAAAAATAAATGGGGATGCATGAAATCCCTCATGGTGTGCAAGATGTACTTGCCTCTCCAAAGGGTTAGGGTTTTTGGGTGGAGGAGAAGAAATGAGAGTTTGTGAGGAGAGAGGAAGAAAAGGGGTATAAATATCTAGCCCAAGTTAATCTCCACCACCCATTCCTTCCTACATAATCTAGGCCATCCATCCCTTATCATGATGAACCAAGCTAAACCAAGTTGGTTCAACATGAACAAAATAAACCAAGACCTAAGCTAAAGCAGAAAATAAAATACAAAAAAATAATTAGCATAAAATTAAAGAAATTAAATACAGAACAAATGCATGATAAATATTAAATAAATATATTCAAGTAGTACACGTATTAAAATACGTATTTTGGGAATGGGGAGTGACAGAAAGGCAAATCTTGTTAGTTTCAGAAAATGTCCTGGGTTCAGCGTATGGAACAACTCATCTCATCGACACGAGTTCAACGTTTGAGACTAGAACTCGACACTGGAGGCCAATGATGTAAAGTCGTGCTCTGATACCATTATGTCATGCCCTAATTCTGTAGAATCGATAGTCGTCCTCGTGGCGTGATGCCGTGCGAACCTAATTTGCGATCGCACAAGGCATAGTCATAAGGTAATCCGAAACACGAGATCTAAGAGAGCAAGCAGACAAATTGAATCACACATTAAGTAGAGAGAACTTTGATCTTTGTTGATAATAGACATCATTTATAGACTCCAGTACAAGACTCATGCCGCCCGGGCTACAACATGACTCAATTACAAAAGAGTGCCGATGAGATAGTCGTCCCATACATTGCACACATCCCTCAATTTACTATAGAGTATTCCAGTGACCTGGAATGGTGGGACGCTGAGCCATCTTTCTTGGACAGTTGAGAGTCTTCAAAAGTGGAGTTACGGGAAAAGTCTTCAACGCGCGGCCGAAGCTTCAAAATCACGAACGTCGCCGAGCTAGTTTGCGCGTCCTTCCTGATTCACGGGACCTGCAAAGAGCGAGGATCAGTACGATCACATGTACTGGAGAATGGATAATTAAAATCCAAGCTCTGTATTTGATCCAAGCAATTTTAAAAACATATTAGCTAGCTATTTTTGTGATCTTTCTAACCATCCTGATCGATTTATATGTTAACATGTTTTGAGGCAAGTATATAAAATTGTATACATTGAGCACTATCATATTCATCATGTATCACGTGCATTAGTTCAAGCAGTGAAGAGGTGTGAAGGTCACTGGCAATGTCAAGCCATCACGGACTATAGCTGGGTTAGACGACGACCCTTTCGCGGCGGGTAGCGAGCCCTGTACGAAAGTTCCCGAATAATCCACGCCGATGTGAGGCTGGCGCTTGCTATACTCGTTCCTCCCGGGCCGAATCGGTTCCTTGGCCTAGGCAACCGTTCGAGGAAACTACACCTTGTCGACAAGTTGTGGCATGTACCAGACTTGAAGCGGAACGTGGTCTCACTTTCTGTCATGATTCGTTCTTATTTTTGGGATACAAATACGTATCCAAGTCCAGACTACGCCACAAAATCGTCGATACTATGTTGTCTATACCTCAATATAACAATCTTTATTTTCAAATATATTCAATAATTAATCACAAATATCATATATTTCTCATTCACAATAATAAAATTTTTACAAAATTCAATATTATATTTAAATCAAATATCTGGGAACAAAGTCGTTGAATATTCAATAAATTTCAAAAAAAAGTATATAACTAACATCTAACTCATGAATCAGAGCATCCACATTTCTATCATACGGTCCATAGTGTAAGGTAGTCAATCACATAAAATTGTCAACATATCCAGTCAGCATTGGAGCTAAGTAGAAGTAATAAAGTACAAATGCGCATCATGATATAGCTATCAACACTAACATGAAAGAAAAAGAAAATATCTAGAAAATTATCATGGCCATAACTACAAGGAAGGTAAGATATGAGGAGGAAAATCTATAACAAAATGCATAACATGCACTACGAGAATCTAGCATAAAATGACTCTATCTATGAGGTGCACAACTATTGACAAATAAGAATTTAAACGATAAAGGTTGAACAATATTTGGAAAGGCTACATACATACTAACGATATTTTTCAACCATAACTCACTAACAAGCATTATCTCAACAACAATATAAACAATAACATTGGTGAACGAGAAACAATTAATAGTAAACAGTGATAATCACATAAGGTGATAGCACTAAAATAAAATATCTCAAGCATGAATCAAGATCCAAACAAGAAAGATAGTGATAATAACATATAAAATGATGACAACAATACGTAGGGGTGAGCATTCGGTTAATTCAGTTCCAACCGAATCGAAAAACCAAAAATCGAATTGGACCGAAACCGAATAAGTAGGAGTGAGCATTCGGTTTTCGGTTTATTCGGTTTTGGGGTTTATTTGTACTTTTTTTGTTAATATATATATTAACTAAATATACCAAGATATATTTAGTATATACCTATAGTATATGCCTATATATATATATATATATATATATATATATATATATATATATATATATATATATATATATAAAGTAAAATTTCTTATTCGATTTTGGACCGAAACCGAATAAGAAAATTTAGTATTTTCAAAACCGAAACCGAAACCGAACCGAATTTTTTAAAAACCGAACCGAATCTCTTATTCGGTTTGGCTTGTTTTTTGGTCCAAAACTGAATAATGCTCACCCCTAACAAAAAGTAATATTTTACTTGCCTTAACCTCCAAACAGATTAGCTATTGACAATTGGTTAGTTACTATAGTATAAGCATAGTTTTTATTCGTTTAGGACTTGTTACTTACAACAAGTGAATCAATGCACAAAACTAAGGTCAACAATATTGACAGTTTTAAACTAAAGTATTTAATAAATAATTACTATTTAATTTTGAAATAACTACTGTAACCCCCAAATCTTGATTTAAATTCATTTCTCCAAACCTAGTTAGTTTTATTAAGTTTATTAAGAGTATAATTTTCAAATAAGATTTTTATTTAGGATAATGGATTAAGTTACTATTAACAACTATAGGAATTCTCAAGTTCTTATTAGGTCGACCAAGTTCAGCTATTTGTCTCCTCTTTGTCTCAGCCTTATATAAAGTATTGGGTCACCATCAGCTGCGAGCTTTAGTTATAGAAAGGTGGATTGGTTAATTAGTATTTAAAGGTTCTAGATTTAGGACTAAGTAGCATATGATTATTGAGATAGTTAACCAATTTACTTCTAGAAATTTTCAAAGTTAGTTAAAGGTTGAACCTACTTAATTAAATAGCCCAGATTAATTATCCACATGTTTTTGGGCCTATGACATGGGATAAAGCCTATAAATACCCTATTTTTTCCATTCATTTTATCCAAGCCCAAACTTATTTTTCTCTTCACATCCAAACCCAAAACTCAAGCCCATAAACCCATTCCTATTAAGTAACTTCCAACTTCTTACATTCCGTAACTCCCAACCTCTTACATTCCATAACTCATAACATTTTTCATTCCGTAACCCCCGACCTTTTCTATTCGTAACTTTCCTTCATTTAATTTTCTATAAAAATAGAAATGTTGAGACAAAACTTAAGCATTACCATCTTCTTCCTTTGGAGCAACCCAGCGACCCGAGCCACCAGAGCCACACTGACGAGCCGAGCTTCGCCGTAACCGACGAACCACCTTCTTCTTTTTCCTCGGTAAGAACTAAACTCTAGCCTTAGTATAGTTTAAATCCAAGCGGATTCCTTATGCTAACACCAAATCAATCTTAGCCCAGTGGTTACCAAACTGGTCCTAGGATCCAGTCCTGACAGACCGGAGTTTGAATCCTATGTTAAGCTTATTTTTGGGTAATATATATTATATTATTTATGGTATTATTGTATGTAGTATTTATGTATTTATGTATTTATATATTTTTATGTTTTTTGATAATTATATATTTTATTTGTGTGATGTAAAATACTGGTAATTAGTGTTTTCTTATGTAGCATTTATTTATAATTTTTCAGCATTAGATATTATTTTTTATATTTTTATTAATTAAAAACTGAAAGTACTATTTAATGTATTTAATGTATATTAATTTTTAGTAAATATTAAATAGTGCTTTAAAATTAAATAAAATTCAGAATCAAATACTACATTTTCTGTAGATCATTTTCATATATTTATATGTTAATTTTAGGTTAGTTTTGATATGTTAAAAATTAGTTTCTCTAAACAATTAATTATAAATAATTGTTTTTTAAAACAGAGTTTATGATTCAAATAATTCTATAAATAGTAATTTATGTCCAAAACACTACAAACTTGATACCTTCATTATTTTGCCTAATTTTGACCATTAGTTTGATATCTCTAACTATTTAAACGAACGTTGTCGGACCCTTTTTCATAAATATTTTATTATTTAATAATTAAAATAAAATATTTTTAAATTACTATTTAATTCCTGTAAAATATAAGTAATCCATGACTTGTGATTTTAACTTAGTACAACCTAATTTTGATGTGTATTAAATATTATGTTAGTCTTAATGTTCAATATTAGGACTAGTGTGCCATATCTAGCACAACGTGATCCCGTAAGTAGCACAACACATAGATAGCACTTAACCTTTAAATTAAAAAAATATTATACCTTGTTACAGCTTGAGGGCTTTGGACATCAACATTTAACAATAATCATTTTCGGTAAAACAAGGCAAATACACTACAACATACAAAATTGTATATGATATGATTTGCATGCTTCTGTTACCAATTGTATCTTCTTTTCATTGCATGTTGTCTTTAAATTTCAAGATTGCAAGTATAACATGTTTCTCATACAACAAGCCTCTTTAACAAGAACTGTATCACATGTTACAAGTTTTACACATTATCGACACTGGGAAGGGGAAAATGTCTAGTTAATACGTGATCAAAGTCCGTAGTGTAGTACATGTATCCGAGCTTGACTGCACATCGTGCACGTACAGTCAATACCGTACCCCAAGTTGTCTTTATTTACATGTTACATGTTCTCCTATTTTAGCCGATCATATGTCTACTAGCTTTTTCAAAGCTGCACTTTACCTATCTAGCCTGAACATGTTTTACAAGTATCTCCTAAACACGTTATCTTTGTTTTACAAGTATCTCTTGAACATGTTGTCTTTACTTTATAGAATCTCCTAAGTATGTTGTTTTTATTTTCTAACCAAGCATGTTGTCTTTTCTTTCAAACCAACCATGTCTTCTTTATCAGTTTATTATTATCATGCCATGTATCAGTAGCTTAAATTGTAGGATTGTACTTTGCTCTATTTCTGATTGGATCGTTGCAGGTGAATTGACCGAGGAAGAGTTACTTTACAATTTATACTATGGACCTGCTACTGATACGCTAGCCCACATCCCAAAGGATGACCCTGCTGGGGAATACCCAATAGCTTATATTACATTTCGCTTTTGAATTTGGTTTGTAATAATTAGTTAACATTTATTTGGTTGAATTTGTCTCCAGTTACTTTTGCTTTGGGAATGTAACTAAGTGACATTTTGGATCTATTCTAGTTTCTCTCGATATAGATGATGTGATTAATCTGATTCAATCTAATATAAGTTTGAAGATAATTAAAGGTTTATAATAGCTTACTACGCTGTGTCTCATAGCGTAGGCTGGATGTTTCCGACTCGTATTCGGATATTCGGGAGCGGGGTTGTGAGAATTACTATTAAAAAATTTATTATATTAAGTTCTGATTTATGGATTCAAAAATCTTAGGTTATTAGGACAATGTTTGCAAATTCGAAATCTATGGTACGCAAATCGGGGTGAACTATTGATCGAAAAGTCAATAGTCATAAACCCTTAATTTGAGTACATGGTCTAGAATATTTTAGTACTACAAGAATGCTGGAATCAACAATTTGCACAAAAAGAAAATATGGTTATTTTAATTTTTAGATCAAAATTTGGGTTTTTAGTAAAATTGAGTAGCCACTTTCTACTTCAAATTAATATTGAATATATAGAATGCATTCAATTATTTTGAAATTAAACTATGTTAGAACATCTTGTCAACTTTTTGAAAAACTAAACGAATCGTCGAATTTGGGTTCTCCCTAAATCTCGAAAACAGTGAAACACATTTATTTTTCGGATGACTAATACTCTAAAATCTCTAAAGAAATTTAGGGTTTTAATTATTGGAAATAATTTACAGAATATGAAAGCTAACCTAAATACGGTTCTAACAAAAAAGGGAGAGAAACTGATTCCGGAGTTAGGAGATATGTCCCTTTAAAATTTTAATTGAAAAAATTGGACTTTTTTTGACGAAGAAGAGGAGGTGGTTGGTTGTTAAGAATGGAAAGGGAAGAGATTATTTTTGTGCATTTATTTCATAAATTAAGTATGATGGGTAGGAATTGGTTAATAAGGATATGATTAGAATTTAGATGATTTGAAGATAAGTTCTCTCATTAAGATCCCAATTGATTCTTAATCTCTGTATTGAACCAAACTAAAATTATTGGACATCTAGATTTAAACTAATTGCAATAAAGTTCAAATTAGGCTTTAATTGATTTTGATATAATAAAATGATCCCTTGTAATCAAATGAAAAAGATTTACTATCCAATTATCTCATAGTTTACTTTACATCTCATGTGACAAAAATAACAAAAAAGAAAAAAAAAGGAAGGAAAAAAAAGATAAATTTAATTGTCGTACATCTTTTGCTTACATTTATTCTGATACTTAATTAATTAGGATTTTGAAGACACATGTTAATACGTTGATTAATGTACATTTTATACGGATACTTTCACCAACGTACTTATCAATGCACATTTTATGTTTATTGATACACATTTTAAATGAAATATGTATTGATAAATGTGTTACTCGAAGTACATATATACAAATGTATTAATATGTGGCCTTAGAACACAACAAAATTCAATTAATTAATGAGTTAATTGTTCAAATGGTATTCGAGGAATATCATGGTCGTCATTTTGGTGATCTAATTTTTTTTTTTTGTTAATTTGGTACATAAGTTTTACATTTTGGTTTAAAGAATGTCTAAACTAGATTTCGTCGGTAGTTTAGATAAAAATCGTTAAAAATGGACATGTGATGGTCACGTTTCTTATTTTTAGAATTATTTTTGTCATGACCAGCTAATACGTCGTTTTGTACTCGACAAAGCTATTTGTTTATGTAGAATTTCTTCGAACACCAATATTCTTAGTCGAAAAATAAAAACATGACAAAATAACTATGAAAAATAAGACATGTGACCATCACTTGTCCATTTTCATCGATTTTCATCTAAAAATACATACGAAATCTAGTTCAGGCACTTTTTAAAACAAAATACAAAGCTTATGTACCAAAATTAACCCAAAAAAATGTTCGATCACCAAAACGGCAACCATTACATTCTTCAAATCCCATTTGGATAATTAACTCTTATCGGTGACGGAAGATCAATGGAACAAGCCACGGGGGACGTATTATTTATTCTATTATAAAAATAGTAAAAGATAGAAGCAGTGAGTGCAAAAGATATATAATGCAACATGCATAAAGTTATATGTAGCATGCATAAAGTTTCGTGGATAAAAAAAACCAATTAATTAGTATAATTTAATTGACACTAATAATTCCACATGCGGGTCATGCCTTTGGTGCTAGGTGGACCCCATCCAACCTAATCCAACCTCCAACGTGGACTAGCCAACGTGCTACAATCCACCTCTCCCCACTTTCCCCAATTCACAGATTCAATTCCGAGAAACCAGGAAGATCGAAATCAAAAAGTCATGGGCGTCGACGGAGAAGAAGACCAGCGCCGTAGCCTCCTCGCCGTCGTCGTCGAAGCCGACGCGGCCCCTCCTCCTCCGCCGCCGGAGGACTCCTTCCACGTGGCGTACCTGGTCTACTTCCTCCTCGGCGCGGGGTTCCTCCTCCCGTGGAACGCCTTCATCACCGCCGTCGACTACTTCTCGTACCTCTACCCCGCTGCCCCCGTCGACCGTGTCTTCTCCGTCGCCTACATGCTCGCCGGCCTCCTCGCCCTCCTCGTCATCGTCGTCGGCTACGGGACCCACCGCTCCGCAGCGTCGATCCGGATCAACGCGGGCCTCTCCCTGTTCGTCGCCTCCCTCCTCGTCGTGCCTCTAATGGACGCGCTGTTCGTCAAGGGGAGGACGGGGATCTACGGTGCGTACGATGTCACCGTTGCCGCCCTGTCGCTGTCGGGGATTGCCGATGCTTTGGTCCAGGGAGGCGTCATCGGCGCCGCTGGCGAGCTCCCGGAGATCTACATGCAGGCCGTCTTCTCCGGCACCGCCGCCTCCGGTCGGTACTTCCGGTTCTCCTGTTATTACATTATTTTAGTACTAATAGTCATCCATGAATCTTGACTCGACAACACTGCCACACAACTCTACACCACATCGTTGGACTGCCATGTGCTTCTTAGCTTGGAAAGCACTTCTTTTCTGCGCTGTCCGTTGGGTGGTGGGAAGAAAAAACTTTCTTTATCTTTTGGAGTAGAGATTGCTCAATAATGTGTAGTTAGATCCGTAATCGCCTGCTTACTAGGGACCGCCTGAGCATGTTTGCGGTAGACTGCAAGGATGAGAAGTGCTCCATGTGTGGGCATATGGATGAGTCTAGGGACCATCTTTTCTTATGGTGTGACTTTGTTTGGGAGATCCGGTGCTAACAGCGCACTAATTTTGGGCTTCCTACCTTGCAAAATAGGGATCTATCGTCGGGTCTGAATGAAGTCAAAGCACACAAAAAAGGACGGGAGCGTACTGTTAGTCTCTGGGCGTAATTTCAGAAGAAAACTCTGTGAGAAAACGTAATTAGAAGGCTCTCGACTGAAAGTCGTGCTTCCGATACGTGACAGCAGCGAGGTGGAGGCTAAAATTTTTTTGATTACAGCAGAAGACATTATTCCTCACAAACTAGTTGTGATTGAGACAGAACGTTTACAGTAGAGGAAGAAGAAGAATGAAGAAGAGAAATCCTGCTGGGGTGTAAGAACACCGGCGCTCAAAGCAAGGTCTGCCCACACGGTCAACTTTCAGGAACCAGCAAGTTCGTTAGAACTTTGGAACGCTCTGCCAATATGCTCGCAGACTCCTCGGCCGGACGGAAAAAACCACAGGACGCCGACGCAGAAGCACTCTATTCTCTCTGGAAAAAATCATAAGAAGTTACTTTTTGAGAGAGAAGAGAGTCTCTACTTATAGTATTTCACTGTAACCGCTCATATCCGAAACGTGCGCGACGTTGAATGTCAGATCCAAAATTATCGGATTCGTTATCGCACGTTTCAGAACGGTTTAGAACGTGGACAGTCACGTTCTGAGCGTTACAGTGCCACAGTGCGCCAATGCGCGCGCGCACGGCGCCTGGCACCTACGCACCCTGGCGACGCCCTCGCGCCCTCACGCCCGTGAGCCCGTGCGCCCAAGCACCCGAGCGCCCAGTGGTGCCCAGAGGCGCCCAACCTGGCTCCCAAACAGGCGCCCAAACTGGTGCGCAAACGATCGCGCAGAGGCTCGCGCAACGAGCGCAACAAAAGCGCACAATACTGACGTGCTAAGTGCAAAGCGTGCCAACAAAACACCACATTACGCCTCATAAGCCCATGAGCCCGAGTTTGAGTCCGAGTTGCTAAGCCCCTTTGGGGCTTAGCCCCAATGGAATTAAATTGAGCTTGGCCAAAAAGCATGAATGCTTTTAATAGGTGTCTAATCCTTACCTCCATGTAAAATCACCCACATGGTCCCCTCCTTAGGGTTACCACCCCATGTGCATCTCTCTACTCCTCAAGAGGGGTTATATTGAGATACCCATGAGTTTTTCTTTCAAATGTGGGACTAAACTTACATGGCTTGTTGAGAGCAAGCTCTCTACAAGTTCAAGGAAAGAAAAAAAAAACTCTAACAATCCCCCACATACCTCAATATATGTGTAGGGTTGAGCGTTTCCCACAGTACCTGTCCATTCTGCATTAGGATAGATGTCGCTGACGACTTGAATCTTTTCGCATGGGTTGAACAACAGTATGATACAAGAATGGACTATGCCTTGAATTTTGTACCACAGCTGCAATTATTTTCACTCACAAAATGTAGTTATCTGTGCTTCTGGCTGCACATTAAAGGCCATGTGTCAGCCTGGTTTCAGTGTACAATTTTGGGCGTCTACAAGTTTACCCTCAAGAGACGGCCTGCTATCTTTGTCCATACACTATATGTGAGTTCTTTATTAAAGAGACATGGCATGAAGCCTTGCGCTTCCCTTGCGGTGCTACGCCGCTATGACATGGAATAAAGCCGAGGCATTATCCCTACCGGGAACCTCATCGTAGTGTCATACTACTGTAGCATGAGGTCACAGCCTCTTTGTAGTGCCATACTACCCAGCATGGAGTCTTAGGCTCTTTTGCGGTGTTACGCCGCAACGACATGGCTTGCAAGGCCGAGGCTTTATCCCTATCCGGGTACCTCATCGTGGTGTCGTGCCACTATAACATGAGGAACACCTCTTCCTTGTAGTGCTGACTACCCCTCTTTAATTTCATCATACAGCATTAGGCTACCTGCCTATTTGCGGTGCTACTCCGCTGTGACTTGGCTCACAAAGCCGAGGCATTACCCCTAACCGGGAACCTCATGGTGGAGTCATCTCACTGTAGTATAGAGTTACACTCCTTGTAGTGCTGCGCTACCGTGCTTCCTGTAAAGCACTCCAGGTATTCACTCTGCCTGAAAACCTATTAAGGCATTTAAGCCATCCTCATCACAGGATCTGTTTTTTCGCAGAAAATACATAGTAGACAACAGTGGTTATGGGTCCATAACCCTTCCATATTCCCAAGAACAAGTACCCACCGTTATCTGATATTTTTCCAGTCAGTGGTCCTTCTTTGAACCGAAAGTTAGATGTCTAGTAGATTTCTCTTTGAACTATTAACTTAAAACTTTACGGTAGGATTACAAAGACACAATATCAAAATGCTTTCAAGTCCATCTTCCTTGTTATGTCTTCGACCAGCTGGCACTTGAGGCCCTTCGTGAACGGATCCGCTAGGTTCTCCTGACTCCGAACATCGATCACTGCCCTCTTTTGATGAGATCGTTCGCTGCTTTGTGCTTGAACCGCACAGTCCTCGTCTTCCCGTTGAAGAGTTCATTAGATGCCACTGCTGCTGTCGCCTGGTTGTCGCAGTATATAGGTATCGCTGGTATCTGCGCTCCAACCAATGGAAGATCATACAAGAGCTCCCGAAGCCATTCTGCTTCATCTGCAGCAACGTCCAGTGCAAAAAACTCAGATTTCATGGAGGAGCGAGAGAGCATAGTCTGCTTCTTCGACTCCCACGATATAGAAACTCCACCTAAGGCGAATATGAATCCACCTGTGGACCTCTTGCTTTCTACCTCTGAACACCAGCTAGCATCACTGAAGCTTTCTACTACAGACGAATCTCCGCTGAAGTGCAGTGCATATGTCTGAGTTTTCTTGAGATATCTCATAACACGCTTCACAGCTTTCTAGTGCTCAGCGCCTGGATTGCTAGTGAAACGACTCAGCATTCCCACCGCGAAAGCTGTCAGGCCTAGTGACAGTAGTAGCGTACATCAAACTCCCGATGACGCTAGCGTACTCCAGCTGCCTGATGCTTTCACTCGAGTTTGGCTCCAGCTTCTGATCACCGCGGTACGACGTATCAATTATAGGAAGATCATGATACCCGTAGCGAGTGCGCATCTTTTCGATGTAATGAGATTGTGACAGCGCCAATTTAGTGTCTGTCCGAATGATCTTGAGTCCCAAGATAACATCAGCATCTCTCAAGTCCTTCATACTGAACTTCGTCGAGAGAAACTTCTTTGTCTCTGTGACGCAGCTTATATTCGTACCTATAATTAGCATGTCGTCCACGTATAGACAAACGATGACTCGTCTTCCGTCAGCAAATTTTGTATAGACACACTTGTCTGTTTCACTGACCCTGTAGCCATTTGACCTTATAACTTTGTCAAACTTCTCATGCCACATTTTAGGAGCTTGCTTTAAACCGTACAGATATTTCACCAACTTGCAGACTTTGTCTTCAAAACCTTTGACGGCAAACCCTTCTTGCTGTTGCATGTAAATCTCTTCGGTCAGCTCGCCATTCAGAAATACCGTTTTCACATCCATCTGATGTATCACCAGCTTGTGTATTGCTGCAAGAGCAATTAACAATCTGATGGTTGTCATCCGGGCTACTAGAGCATACGTGTCAAAGTAATCGATCCCCCGCTTCTGAGAAAATCCCTTGGCCACAAGCCTGGCCTTGAACTTGTCAATGGTTCCATCGGCTTTCATCTTCTTCTTGAAGATCCACTTGCATCCGATAGGTTTTGCTCCTTCAGGTAAATCAACCAACACCCAAGTGTTATTGGAGATGATTGAGTCAATTTCATTGTCTATCGCCTCCTTCTAGAAGACAACATCTCTGGTCTTCATCGTCTTATCATAGGTAAGCGGATCTGCTTCCACTTGATAGGTGACGAAGTCATCTCCGAAGTTCTTCGGCCTCCTTGCTCGCTTCGTAGAAGGCTCAGTGAGTTCTGGTTCAATCGTTGTCTTCTCAGCAACAACTTTATCTGGGACTACCGGCTCATTGGAGATCTCAGTCTCCTTTGCACCTTCATCATTCTCCGGAATGTCCGTAAGAACATGTTCTTGTGCCTTGCAAACTTGTCTTCAAAGTATTCAGCATATCGAGATTCGATGATATGATTTGACTCAATATCAAGAAATCTCCGAGCATCACTCTTCTCGGCATACCCCAAGAAGATTGTCTTCGTAGTCCTTGTCCCCAGCTTCTGAATCTTCAGATCTGGGAGCTTCACATAAGCCAGACACCCCCACACTCAAATGACATTCAAGTTCGGTCTGACTTTGAACCAGAGTTCATGAGGAGTTATATCTGAACTTGCATATGGCACTCTATTCAGAATAAAAGTGGCCGTCAATACAGCTTCTCTCCAGTAGCATTTTAGAAGGCCCGCAGTTAATAACATTGAGTTCATTATTTCTGTCAACGTTTTGTTCTTTCTCTCTGCTTCTCCGTTAAATTGAGGAGAATACGGAGCAGTAGTCTCGTTGATGATTCCATGTTCTTTACAGAACGATGCGAATTCATGAGACCGATACTCTCCACCTCGATCACTTCTTAGCCTCTTGAGTTGTTGTCCAGTTTGCTGTTCAGCTTCGGCTCTGAACTCCTTGAACTTCTCGAACGCTTCATCTTTAGACTTGAGCAAGTAGACAGACGCATACTTTGAAAAGTCATCGATGAAGGTTATAAAATACTTTATTCCGACCTTTGTAGAGAATTGCTTGAAGTCACAGATATTTGAGTGCATTAACTCCAGAAGATCTGTGCTTCGATTGACCCGATGAAAGGGTTTGCTTATGATCTTTGTCTGAGCACATACTTCACACTTCTCTACCTTACCCCCACATTTGGAGATAAGTCCTAGACTGGACATTTTGTTTATCCTTTTATAGTGAACATGTCCTAGCCTATTATGCCACAACTCAAGAGAATAATCAGAACGAGCAATTGCATTAATTTCATTTGACTAGTTTACAAGTTGAATTTAAACATTCCTTCGGTTTGAAAAGCCTTTCCGAAGTATGTTCCCTTTTTGGAAATTACCATCTGGCCAGCATTAATGTCCATCCTCAAGCATGCGTTGCTAAGCAGCTCCCAGAGATCAAGTTCTTAGCAATCACCGGAATATGCTTCACATCTTGAAGCGTCAGAGTGTTCCCGGAAGTAAGTTTCAGCTCCACAGTCCCGATCTCCAGAACTTCAGCTTGGGCCTGGTTCGCCATGATAACTTTCTCGGAAGTTGTCTGGTACGTGACGAACCATTCTTTGTCAGAACATACATGACAGGTCGCACCAGTGTCAATCCACCAGTCAGAGTCAGCCCTCACAGCTGTGACCTGAGCGATCATAGCAACAATGTTAGAAATCATGGAAACCTTGCTAGGCTCACTTTACTCAGCTTGTTTGGGTTTGGATTTGCATTTACTCTTGTAGTGGCCCTTCTTGTCACAGTTGAAGCAAGTCACGTGGGACTTGGACTTCTGTTACTTGAACGAAGGACCCTTCACTTTCAGATTAGTGGAGTCATTCTTCTTGTGATGGGAAGCCGTCTGCTTCCCCTTGAATTCTCTGGTCTGTACCAAGATGGCTTTAGCCAGTTGTTTGGACAGGAAGTCCATCTTTTGTTGAGACTGCATCTCGTCCTCAACATGGATCTCTTGCAGGAGATCATCCATGCTAATGTCCAGCTTCTTCCGATGCATTCTTGCATAGAAGTTGCCATCCAGCAGGAAGTTTCGAGACTATCCCTCCAACGAAAAACTTGTCGTCGAGGGACATCTTCTCGTCATCCAACTTATGGCGCAACTTTAGGAATTCCTTCACTTGAGGTAGCATCGCTTTCTCGTCTTTGAAGAGCCACTTGTGGTACTTCTCGACGATGAAGATTTTGGACCTGTTCTCATTATCTTCATACAACTTTCCCAAAGAATTCCAGATCTCTTTGGCCTTTACCTTCTTGGAATATGACTCTGTCAGAGAGTTTTTCATAGAATTGAGAATCCGCAGTTTACTGATGCTGTTTTTTCTCTTCCACTTGCTCTGCTTGACATGTGCAACATCAATAGCGTCTGCACTACCACCTTCTGGAATCGTCGGTTCATCCTCAACCAACACATGGTCGACGTCCACGAGTTGAAGATTGAGGTGATCTTCCTCTTCCAGATTTGGAAATGTTCTCTGTCGAATTTCTCCAACTTGTTAAAGTTGGTATCGAGGAGAGAAGCACGAGAGTTTTCCATCTTCTTATCTAGCTTTGAGATTGTTAGTCTCTGGACGTAATTTCAGAAGAAAACTCTATGAGAAAACGTAATTAGAAGGCTCTCGACTGAAAGTCGTGCTTCTGATACGTGACAACAGCGAGGTGAGGCTAAATTTTTTTTGATTACAGCAGAAGACGTTTTCCTCACAAACTAGTTGTGATTGAGACAGAACGTTTACAGTAGAGGAAGAAGAAGAATGACGAAGAGAAATCCTGCTGGGGTGTAAGAACACCGGCGCTCAAAGCAAGGTCTGCCCACACGGTCAACTTTCAGGAACCAGCAAGTTCGTTAGAACTTTAGAACGCTCTGCCAATATGCTCGCAGACTCCTCGGCCGGACGGAAAAAACCACAGGGCGCCGACGCAGAAGCACTCTCTTCTCTCTGTGGAAAAAATCGTAAGAAGTTACTTTTTGAGAGAGAAGAGAGTCTCTACTTATAGTGTTTCACTGTAACCGCTCATATCCTAAACGTGCGCGACGTTGAATGTCAGATCCAAAATTATCGGATTTGTTATCGCACGTTTCAGAACGGTTTAGAACGTAGACAGTCACGTTCTGAGCCTTACAGTGCCACAGTGCGCCAATGCGCGCACCTGGCGCCCGCGCGCTGGCGCCCGTGAGCCCGTACGCCCTCGCGCCCGTGCGTCCGTGCGCCCAATCTTGCGCCCAAACAGGCGCGCAAATGGCCGCGTAGAGGCTCGCGCAACGAGCGCTACAAAAGCGCACAATGCGACGATGCTAACGTGCTAAGTGCAAAGTGCGCCAAACAAAATGCCACATTACGCATCATGAGCCCGAGTTGTTAAGCCCCTTTGGGGCTTAGTCCCAATGGAATTAAATTGAGCTTGGCCAAAAAGCATGAATGCTTTTAATAGGTGTTTTATACTTACCTCCATGTAAAATCACCCACATGGTCCCCTCCTTAGGGTCACCACCCCATGTGCATCTCTCTACTCCTCAAGAAGGGTTATATTGTGATACCCATGAGTTTTTCTTTCCAATGTGGGACTAAACTTACATGGCTTGTTGAGAGCAAGCTATCTACAAGTTCAAGGAAAGGAAAAACTCCAACATGTACCAGCGGATACGGTGGGAGCGTACTGGAGGGAACGACACCGCCGTATCTTTGAGGGTTTTGCCATTAGTAAATATGTTGTACAAAGAAACATAATAGCTGATATAGATATCCTCGATCATAGATGATTAGATTTTGTGATCTAGGCAGGATTATAGTTTCGTAATTTTTGGTATAGATATCCTCGACAATAGATCATCTGATTTCTAACTTCGTCATCTATGAAATTTCGTGTAATTGGATTTTTAGTATAGATTGAAATAGTGAAATAGGACTACTGGAAACATCAAAATTGTACACTTATTCTACCCAAAATATTTGAATATATCTGAATGTATCATGTTTTTTATCAAGAAGCTGTCATTCAATAGTAATTTCTTCTACTATGGACTTTAGGCATCCCCACCCAAGCTTTTCAAAATTTATTATCCCTCCACTAACACCCACCCATCCGCAACCTACCTAAGTTAATTTCATGACAAAGGTCCTACTTGCCTGCAAAATCTCTTATCTGTACCGTCTCGATGAACAAATTTCTTAACCTCGTCTCATCATATTAAAATCAAACTCACGCAGAGGCATCTGACGAAAGATTGTGTGACTTGTCTGTTTTGCCTCATGGATTAACTTCAGTAGAATCTACAACACATCTAGGAAATCTAAGGGAGATCTAGTGGTCCTCAAACGTTGCAACAGATGATGTACACTTGTCATCCAGTATGAAAAGCTCATCAGCTCATGTTGAATCAAAAGACGAGACATGTATGGTAACTGGAAGTACACTGTTCTTATGACCTGATTCCAACCTCATTGCTCACTAGCCTTGACAGTGAATATGAAATTTTCAATCAGTTGAGCTATGTTGCTGAATATAATTAATTATTCTGATTACCTGATGACAAAATATTGTTCTAGTTACCTATCACCGCAAGTTGATCCAGAGAGATGAAAGTGACAATTATGTCTATGCTTGTTGCTACTCACTTCTAGTTCTCTAGTAACCTGTGTCCGATCTGCTCATGTTCGAGTTATTCTTACAAGTTGGTGACAGCAGCACGCCATAAATAAGTGACCGTCTTTAACAATGTGCTTACGTTCTTGCAGGTGTTCTCGTCTCAGCCATGAGGATTATAACCAAAGCCATGTATCCACAAGATGCTCATGGCTTGAGAAAAAGTGCAAATCTTTACTTCACTGTTAGTATTATATTCATGGTCATCTGTCTAGTTTGCTATAATGTAGCAGACAAGCTTCCTATTGTCCAATATTACAAAGAAATCAAATTGCAAGCTATGAAAGAAGAGAGGAATCGGAATGGTTCTTTAAGTGGATCTGCCTGGAGATCGACCCTGTGGGAAATTGTTGGAAGAATCAAATGGTTTGGTTTCGGGATCTTGCTCATATATCTGGTTACCATATCCATATTTCCAGGATACCTCACCGAGGATGTGCACTCTGAGGCCCTCAAGGACTGGTATCCAATTTTACTGATGGCCGGATTCAATGTTTTTGACCTTGTGGGAAAGAGTCTTCCTGCGGTCTATCTCCCTGAGAATTCAAACTTAGTGGTTGCTGCATCTGTTGGAAGATTGGCATTTTATCCCCTTTTCCTGGCTTGCTTACACGGTCCTCGATTCTTCAGGACTGAAGTCCCAGTTTCTATACTGACATGTCTTCTCGGATTGACCAATGGGTATTTAACGACTGTTCTGATGATTCTTGCGCCCAAATCTGTGCCAATACATCATTCGGAAACTGCAGGGATTGTCATGGTTCTATTCTTGGTTGTGGGCTTGGCTACTGGTTCCATTGTTTCTTGGTTTTGGGTCATCTAGTTGAACCAGTTGTACTATATTTGTTGAAGCTACCAAGAGTAAGCTTGTCATGTGTTTTCCATTTGCTCTCCCTTCATACAGAACCATGAAAGTGATATTTGTGTATATAATCCTTTGTTATATATGATGATGCAATTTCTGAACTTAGATAACTCTGCACTTCATCAACAAAAACTAGCCTGGATAGCGAATCTTACTGTGCAAATAGTTCACTCACCTTTGTTTGTCCTCTTAGCTTGTTTGGTAACAAGAATTTGGATTTGGGTTTGGGTTTGGATTTGGATTTGGAAATCCAAAATTTAAATCCAAATCCAAATCCAAATTATGAATTTCCAAATCCAAATCCAACTCCAACCAAACATAGGATTTGGTAAACTATAATTATAATTTATAATTATGATAATAAATAATAAATAAATAAATTATTATTTAATTATTATATATAGTTATGATTAATAAATAAATTATCATTATAATTATGATAATAGTTATGATTAATAAATTATTAATTAAGATTATAATGACGATTAATAAATTTTTAATTAAAATTTTAATAATGTATTAACTATTAAATTATTAAATTAAATTATTAATTTTGGTGTTAATTATGATTAATTATTACTAATTAAGATTATCATAAATAGTAATTTATAATTTATAATTAAGATTATAATTAAGGCTAATAAATTATTAATTAAGATTATAATTAATATTTATTTATAAATTGTTAATTAAAATTATAGTTATGATTAATAAATTATTATAATTATGATTAATAAAGGTATAAATTATTAATTAAAATTATTATAAAATTATAAAATTAATAAATTATTAATCAAGATTATAATTATAATTAAAAATTATTAATTTGATTATGATAAATTATTAATTAATAAAATTCGTTATTAATAATTAATTATTTAAGTGATGTACGTATTTATATTAATTAAGAATTAAAATTATATATAAAATAAAACTATTAGTATAATTTTTAATTATTTATTTATTGATTAGTATTAAATAAATATTTGATAAAACAATAAAATTATTTTAAATTAAATCCAACATATCTCATGATAAGAAACTTGTAAGTTATCGTGTTAAATTAACATTCCATTTGTGCCGATCCAACATATCTCCTGATAAGAAACTACATGTTCTCCTTAACTCGGGTGTGACCCGAACAGAAGTTGGTCCATGAGATGCGATATTGAATATGGTCCATATGTCTCAAAAGAGAATTCTCATGTAAGGCCTGAACCAATCCCTATTATCTACACCACATGATCCCACCTCCTAACCGATGTGGGACTAAATTATCAGTTCCATTGTCACCCTCTATTTGAGGGCTCAACCGAAAACGAGATACAATCCAACAATTTTCACTTTAGCTCGTTTTCACTAGCCGAATAACCTTAGCACCTTGCTACATTTGTCCGTTCCTGCTAGTCGATCGAACAAGCTTAGCACCCCTGCTATCTTTTGTTCGTTGCAGCCGAGCACCCAGGAGATCCAACATATTATCATCTCGATCCGTCATCCACACCACAATTGTGCGCCAACCACAATGCCTTGTTCCACCTTGGGCTCGTCAAATCCACCTTTGAAGCCAATTTGTGTAGTTGATGCTCCTATTCCACCTTGAGAAGAGCCCGTATAATCCGATTATACACATGAACATTCAGCACTATCTATCTCGAACCAATTAGAGTCGTCCAAACTAGCCCTATAACCATGGGCTCTGATATCACTTGTTGGGTGTGCAGTGTGACCCAAACCGAAGTTGGCCCATGAGGTACGATATTGAATTGGATCCATATGCCTTAAAAGAGAATTCTCATGTAAGGCCTGAACCAATTCCAATTATCTACAACACATGATCCCACTCCTAACCAATGTGAGACTAAATTACCAACTCCATTGTCACCCCCATTTGAATGTTCAACCCGAAACAAGATACAAACCAACAGGATCAATTCCCTTTGAGAATTTTCAAAAGAAGCACCGGAATCCCTAGGAGAAGTATCATATTGCTGAGTTCGTCAAAGCCACGTAAACATGATGGCTAGTGGGTTCGATCTTATGGAATTCCTTCCATAAAGACGAGTTGACCAACTTTGCTAGGAGACGACCCCCACATTAATTTTGATGGTGTATATATATATATATATATATATATATATATATATATATATATATATATATATATATATATATATATATATATATATATATATATATACAAAGGGTTCTTCTTATTGATGAGAGAAAACAGAAACAATACAACTAGCAACTAGCTCAACAGAGCACTAATTACTAATACTCTTACATAGCCTCCCTGATACTTCATGTATCCCATGAGTTCTTTTCGTTCACCTCTTTCCTATCACTCCCTTGGCCTTCTTCACCGCTCCTCTATTATCTTAATATCATTGTTGATGTTGTTGAAGAGACCAGAGCGTGAGTTATATCTTCCTTCGAAGAGCTGACCATTGCGTTCCCGCCATATGTGCCATACCACAACAAGAAGTCGAAGCCTCGCCTTTCTATAGTTCTGCTAGCCTTGGACTCGCATCCCGTTGATTTCATTCACCACAGCCATCAGAGCTGCTTGCCTTCTATTTAGTAATTCCGCTTCTTGCCTGTAAATTTGCCAAATCATATCCGAGAAGGGGCACTCGAAGAACAGGTGATTTCTGGTTTCATTGCTCCCTCCTCACAACACGCATCTGATATCAGGGATATGAATTCCAAACCGGAGCAACCTCTCCCTAGTTAGGAGTCTGTCCCTTATAGCTTTGAAGAGACACAATTTCCACTTGCCTGCCGCCTCTTTAGCCCATACCACCACCGACCAAGGCACTATAGGAAATACCATTCGAAGTACCTCGTACGCCTGTCCTTGTGCAAAATTACCATTCTCGTCGTCCCATGCCCAATAGTCGTCCCCTTCCTTGTCAAGTATTGGTACTCTGCCTATTTCTTCACCAAACCACTGCTGGATATGGCGGTTCGTCACACGCCATTCTCCTCCATCTATTATACTGCTTAATGGAGCATCATGCCCAATCATCTCATACGTAGGCCAACCGAGGTGGTCGATGAGGCTCTGCTTATTGAGCCATGGATCCTTCCAAAGATTGGTCGAGGATCCGTCTCGTACAGCTCTAGTAACACAAGATTTTAGCGTCAATCTTTGAGAAATGTAACAGAGAGGTTATTGTTACTCTCCATCACCCAGAAGTTGCATGTATTAACGTACCGAGCCCTCTTCCATTTTGCCCATATGGATGTCCCTGTCAAAAAGCGCCATGCAAGTTTTAATTTAGCCACCTCTCTTAGAGTCCTAAGCGACCTTAGTATAATGCCACCTTCCTCCTTAGTCTGGCAAAGCTCTTCCCATGCTATTGTGTGCATCCCTCCTTTCCAAACAAAATTCGTGCAAAGGTGCTCAATTTCTTTCAGTGTTCCCGTCGGAATAATAACAGCTTGGAACCAGTATCCTGTGATCGCCCATATTACTGAGCGCACCAATTCGATGCGTCCTCCGAACGAAAGAAGTTGGGACTGCCATCCCTCAAACCTCCTTTGCACATAGCTAACCAATCCCATGCAATCAATATTAGAAACATAATTAATCGACAAAAGAATGCCCAGGTAGCGAACCGGTAGGTGGTCGTGCTCTATCTCGAGCCTCTCCGTCCAATCTGCTTGCTGCGGGCAGCTTCTACTGAAGAATATCTGGGACTTGTCTTTGTTTAGCGCCAACCCCGAACCTTTCCTGAATACCTCCAACAATTGCAATAGTGCAAAAACTCCTTTATCTGTAGGCTCCATGAACACCAGCAGATCATCTGCATAGATGAGGTGAGATACGACCGGGCTAATACGTCGGAAGAGTGGCGTAATGTTCTTCCTGTGAACTTCTACATCCATCAAACAAGTAAAAAAACTCCATGATAATAGTAAATAAATACGGAGACAGGGGGTCTCCCTGTCGCAAACCCGGTGCTGTTGAAATACCCGTGTGGTTGGCCGTTGAGGATGACAGAGAAAGACGGGGGGTAGTTATACATTCTTCTATTCGATCAACCCACTATTGATCAAATCCCATCCCAGTTAGGATCTTGCAGACGAATCTTCTATTCACCGTATCATATGCCTTTCTCAAGTCCAGTTTTATGCACCCCTTTCGTCCTCCTCCCTTATTGAAATCTCGAACCAGTTCGTGCGCTAGGAGGCAGTTTTCCGCTATATCCGACCTTTGATGAAGGCAGCCTGATTCAATGAGATGAGTCCTTTCATTATATCATGCATCATGTTACACATAATATGAGTTATAATTTTGTAAATAAAATTATAGCAGACTATAGGTCTGAAATCTCCCAATTTAGTAGCCCTTTCGTTTTTGGGGATGAGTACGAGGAACGTATGATTCAGTTCTCTGATGAGGCGACCCGTTGCGAAGAAATCATCCACCACTTGGAACAAGATCTCCTTCAGTTGGTTCCAATGTTGCTTGAAGAATGCAACATTGAAACCATCCGGGCCAGGGGACTCGTCCGGATCAGCAATTGATGACTCTCTCGATCTCTTCCGTCTGAACCTTCCTCCTAAGGCCTGCATTACCTGCCTCTGTGACGATCCTTTTGCAAAAATCTCAGGTAGGATCTCCTCCTCGTCAGTTGCTGTGTTCGACCGCCATATCTTGTATACGTTCGGTCTGGGCAATTTGTGAACCATTAGCATCAATCAGAGATGCCACAGAGTTCCTTCTTTGTCGAGCTTTTACCGTCGCGTGAAAGAATTTCGTACATCGATCTCCATCTTTAAGCCACGAGCATTTAGCTCGTTGCTTTAGATGGACTTCCTCTTGAAATCTAAGCCTGCGAACTTCTTCTTGCAAAATCGCCTCTTGACGTGCCAGGTCTGGATCAAA